>JAPEVW010000281.1:0-146175 GCA_027921565.1 Artemia sinica | reverse complement strand
GTATTATTCTTTATTCTACCCAGTTACTCATCCGGAAGGATGTATGTCCTTTTTTCTATTATCCTTTATTCTACCTATTTTTCTTTTATTTTTGTCTATTATCTGCTTATCAAAAAAGGCGAATGAACATAGTTTTTAGAAACAAACACCAAAGTTGATGAAGTGCATTGTTGTTTACTATTAATTCTAGCAGTGGTGCCACCACCCATTTTAATAACTGAAAAAAACTTAGCAAAAAACTTGAAAAATTTGCAAAAAACCTGTGACCACTTTTCATTTTGCGTTCAGACCTTCGCAGCTCAAGAAAACGCACGACTGAATCGTGGCGCTCCACCCATCTTGTTTCGCAGAGTCCGGTTAAAGTATGTTTCCTCGAATCCGGTAGTGTTTCATTGATCTTCTCTTTTAAATTATGTTTCTTGTGTGGGGAAGTATGGTAAAAAAATGCAGACTTGTGACAAGAACACCGAAGAAATGCTTAAACGCCAGAATAGAGCATACAGAAGAGATGACCATGTTGAGACTGTGCGCACTACAATAGATGTAAAGCGTCTTCGGATACTTTTCACGTATAACACCCTGGACACCCCTAAGATGTCCACTATCATCGCTCCTGCCGCACCGTCATATCCCCTGACCAACCATCTTGTTCAGATTAAGACCAGGCTTTCGAGAAATCGCAGGATTGATGAAGCCAGACCTTGCCCAGTGAAATCAGAAACTGGGGTAAAACCAAGGAAGTCCTCATGCAGGTTCCCTTTGAATGTGTAGCGGACGCAAACAGACAGGTGCTCCGTGTTCGAAACGTCCCGCCGTTTCATCGGCAAGCACCGACAAGCATGGAGCATAATACCATTCTGGATGATGGGATATAAATTTTAAAAATCTAATGTGCTTTTGTTTGAGGGCTTTAATCTAATGTGCTTTTGTTGAGGATGATTAAATATAAATTTTAAAATCTAATGTGCTTTTGTTGAGGCTTGAATTATGCAGATTTATTTTAGTTTTGAAAATATTTTGAAACAAACTAAATTTTAGCTGGCGGACAAAGCGGGGTCTTGGTTAGGGGACAAACTGAGGTCTGACTGGGGCAGTTGCCCCCCTGCCACCATAGCAAATTCGCGCCCCTGTAGAATGCTACAATATTTTTGAAGAATTGTATCTTTATTCCACCCTAATTTGAATTAAAGCTTAGTAGAAAATCGGTCTTGCTTCAATAATCAAATATCTTTGATGAAACTGCAGTATTGAAAAGACATTTAATTGCTTAAAGAGCAAAAAAATGGTAATCGCAAATATATTGTATATATTTAAACAAGGGATTACAACAATTTGAAAAAACCGTAAAAAGAAATCAAAAGTTTGAAACTTAGTAGAATTCGTTATTAGAAATCGGATTTGCAGTATTATCAAATATCTTTGAATAGAAATCAATATGAAAAGACATTAAATTGCGTAAAAAGCAAAAAACTGATAATTGCAAAATATTTGTTTATTTTAACAAGGATTACAACAATTCAAAAACCTAAAAAAAGTTCGAAGCCTAGTCGTACATATCGTTGTTAGAAATTGGAGTAGCTTCAACAATCAAATATATTTGAAACACAATTAGTATGAAAAGACATTAAATTGCGTAAACAGGAAAAAAATTGGTAATTGAAAAAATGCTTCCATATATTTTGACAAAGGATTACAAGACACATTATTGAAAGATATTAAATTGCGTAGTAAAGAGCCACTCACTGGTAATTTCAAAAATATTTGTTTTATTTTAACAAGGGATAAAAGCAATTCAAAAACATTACAAAAGAAAATTAAAATTTGAAGCTTAGTAGAAACGTTGTTTGTTAGAAAAACACCTATTTCTTTTCTTATAAGCCCAATGGCTTTTTCAGAAATAAAAAAAAAACTTGAAAATTGTTCAAGTTCAGTTCAGAATCGCTAAAGTTATTATATAAAATGCAAAAATATTTACGGTGGCCTGAGCAATAATTTTATGTTTTAATTCAAACTAGAGAAATGTCGGAAAATTTTAGAAATAGCTTTTTTTTTGTAAGATAAAATCAACCCTCGCTACGTCATTAAGCTTATTTAAGTTATTAAGTTATTTAATGTCATCAGGAAGGCCCAAAAAAACGAAAACTTTCAATTATTACAAACAATTATTCGCTGTTTGGCAAGGGATTGCAACAATTTTCAAAACCTTAAAAAGAAAAAAACCCAAAGTTTCAAGCTGAGTACATATATATACATAATAATAATAAAGTACATATAATCAAAATATCTTTGAACAGGCACAGTATGAAGACATTATATTGTGTAAGAAACAAAAAAAAACAGGTAATTGCAAAAAAAAACGGGTAATCACGAGAAACAGCAGAAAATTATTAACTTATTAATGCGCTGGAGCTCCCACTATTAAAAAAAGAAAAACTCTAGGTATTGCCGATATTTTTAAGACTTGAATTTTACCGTGGGGCACCCCAACATGAAACCGAATGTTAATGTGAATCGAATTTCTCAGGCCTTCGTCTCACATTCTCTGTTGAAAAATCTTTGAACTTGGTGAATTATATAGCATTTATATAAATTTTTATTTTCTTTGTTTCTATTTCAGATGCCACCAGCCCACCTGCCATAGTGCCATAGTGCCATCCTGAACGTAGTCTATTTTCTGTTATTTTTCATGATTTGAGTTATAGAAGACGTCAGTTAAACACAATCACTGGAAATAATAGCATAGACTACTTGGAACTACTAAACTTCACTGGACACAGCCACTGGATATAATAGCATAGACTACCTAGAATTACCGAAATTTACTTCAAAGTCCTTAAATTCGCTTCACAAAAACAAGAATCAGCTCCACCCATACTTTTTTGTAGACCTCTTTTTAGTAAAATATTGACATTTTGGAAAATTTTATGCGTATGAACTTATGGGCTGTAAAGACAATTAAGAAATTTAAGGTTGTTCAGGCTGAGACTTTTTGGTCTGAGGTTTTTTCTAATATGTTTTTTATCGAAGATTTGTAGACATACCACCTCACTCGATATAGTTGTTGATTGCAAGTGTCCAAGCAAAAGTGTTTTTATTTGGGTGATCCTGTTATAGTTAGTTAAAAAACATCTGTTCCCCCATAAAGGCCAAATTTTTCTTCCAAGCGGCTTGGAACAACTTACCTAAGCAAGTTCTTGGATCAAGGGGGCCATAGTGTATAAAAAAATGATTCAGCGACAAGGTCCATCTAAAAATCTTAGTTTTGACTGGTTGAAACCTGTTATTGAAATTCCTTGTTTACGAAGATTTATTTTGAAACTTTGAATTGCTTTCTCAATAAAGTTATTACATCTTCATGCACCTTGTATTTTAACATTGTTATTTATGGGAAGCTTTTGGACAAAATCAAATACCAACGAAACTAGTAATTCTATCCAAGACAAAAAAAAATGAATCAGAATCAACAATTTGAACTAAATCAAACAATTAAAGTATACCGATATAAAATGTGTCTTATTCCATTCAGCATTCCATTTTGTTTGTATGCTTCAATATTAAGGCTTTCAACTTGCTGACTCATAGACGTCAGTTCGTGGAAATTAGAAGAGTTAAACGGTGTATGTGTAAATACGTATGTTTAAAATACATTTTTACAGTCCTCCTATACAAATGAGGAGCTATTTCAAGACGCAAGTTCTGTTTTTTACATTTTACTCACATGAGTTTGAATACATCTTAGTTTTAGCAAGGGCTAAAACTGCCACTCTTAGCAGCTTTAGGTGTTGACTTTTGCGAAAACATAACACATATGTTCGCTTCTGACAGGTAAAAGTACGGATGATCCCCGTTATATTTCTACAGTAAATCGCAGTTCGGCGCACTCGGTGGTTTACCACTTAGTAAATCACTTGGAACAAGGGACACTTCGGTTGAGCAAGACAGTTCAACTGTGGTAACTCAAAAGGTACTATGAAAGTCACCTAAATAATACACGCCCCCTTCCTTTAATGCATACTTTCAACTATAAGGTAGAAAGTCTACCATTGACAAGCATATTCAACCTTGTTTAAAAAAACCATTCAAGGAATCTCAATTTTAAGCTTCACCTTTACTAAACTTGGATTTTAAGCTCCTCCTCCTAAAAATGAATCAGATCCACCGATTGGACCATCTCATTCTATCCAATTTGCTTCTCAAACAATTCACAAGTTTTTCGACTTTTCTAAACACTTGCTATACTCTCTTTCTTCCTTCTAAGAAGCAGTAGAAATCCAAGCTTTTTTATGCCAAAATATTTTCCTTTTCATTACCATTGTTCGTTAGGTTATTACATTACTACAGTTACCATTCGGACCTCTTCTTCAGAAAGCCAAACAAATTGTTCAAGGTTTGTATAGTCACCATAAATTGTTTTTGTTAATATTTGGGGTTAGCCTTCTTTTAGATGACAAGATAACCATTTTAATTTTTCAGTGCGGTAATAGTATTTGGAAATGCCATAAGATACTGTGCGTAAGACCAAACACGTGTGCAAAAATTCATTACAAAGAGGTCCTATATATCGAAAGGGAGAAGGGGGAGACAAGGCACAGATCCAAAGAAACATAAAAATTGATAAAAACTATACAACAATAAATAACTTGTAGGATTAATAAAAATCGAAACACTAAAAGTCAAAGAGTGGGCCACTAGGAGTGGCAGTGATAACAGAAAGACCTTGACAGGTAGGTAAACACAAGACTCAAAATGGTGACAAAATAATAAGCCCGTTTTTTAGCACTAAGATCTTACATTTTTTTTGCAAAGATTATCGTTTTTTAACTCATCTTTGTTCTAAGATCTTACAGCTCACTGATGTTAGCAAAAAGTGTGAAGACCGCCACTGTTCTGCCATATAGAACAAAGATGAGAGAACTTTGATTATACTACTCATCATTCTTCTCAGACCGCTGATCAGAGCAAAATGATGAAAGACGTTTGCACAAAAATGACCAAAGATGTAAGATCTTAGTCAAAGATTTTCACTTTTAAGCGTTTTCCTGACAAAAGATGTAAGATCTTAGTACATTGATGGGTGAAAAAACGCCCCCAAATACTGAACAACCTTTAAAGGTTCAGACTTTCCCGGGCAGAACTATTGAGCTTTATCTTACTGTTGCTTATTCGGGACCAGTGACCTTTTTTAGTCAGGAATAATTTCAATCAATCTCATTTGGAATTTGTAAGTTTTGGTAGGTAATGCTTCTTCTTCTTTTTTTTTTTTTTTTTTTTTGGTTATTCAAAAAATAATTGGCATGCTAAATATTCAAATTCCTTTTGCCATTTTGTTATACCAGCTGAAAAATAAATTAATGTATCTTTAAGATGAATTATACCGTCTCAATTGCTAGCAATATTTTGCTAATAACCTAACGAAGTAAGATACCTCTACGCATATTGAAAATTACCTCTACACATATTCAAAATTTTCCAATTTACTTTTGTTAGTAATATTTGCCCAACAACCGAAGAATAATAATGGCACAACGATAGTGCTATATTAAGCCATCTCTATTCGTCCTTATTTACAGTAAAGGGTTGGACACACGTAGCTGATTGCGGGAACTGATTTCCAAATCAGCGACGATTTTAAAGAAAAATCGGCGTCGATTTGAGCTTGAAAAAAATTTTCTAGTTTTTGGCACCGATGGGTGCCGATTTTTAAAAATTTGAGCATGATCGTCACAAAAAAATAGAGATATAAATAAATATTCAGCCAGAGCTGTCTGTGGTGAAAGATGCCGCTACTGAGCTGAAAGAACTAAGCTGAATCAATCATTTAACTATTAATAAACTCCAGTTGAATATTTGTGTCCATGATATTTTGTTTTGAAAATCTCACGCCATAAATTTTTCTTTCAACAAATGTTTCTTGCCACTATCCTTTGCCCACTGATGCTGAAATCGGTTCCCGAAATCGGCTACGTTTGCCCCAGCCCTTAAGAGCCCATTTACACGAGGATGAAAACTAGATGGAATTCATAACATCCAAGCAAACCTGAGGTTTCAGGCTGGATTCGTTCGACGAAAGTACATTTTTGCTTCCATCCTCCTTCATCAGTCTCTTGTTGAACCTAACAAAGAGCTCTAGTTCAACTTGACCTCAAAGTGGCCAGTTGCAATGCATTTCTGCCATTTTGGCGCTTTTTTTAGGCGGTTGCGCATTGAATTTTTCAGATCGGCACATTTTTTTACGGGGAAATTCGTTTACTCGGCATATTTTTGCTAGAAAAATTCAACGGTTGATTCTTAATCGAAGTAGTAAAGGCCATGCGGCTCCAATGTTGGAGTGGGTTGAGTAAAGTTAGGTTAAGTGGGTGCTATTCAACCTAACCTAATTTTTTCTATGACTACCCAAGATCATGGTTCACATTTGCACATAGGCATATACTCAGGACTTTGTTTGAATGGGGGTTGGCACTTTTTGGAGGTGAGGGTTAACAATTTCAAAAAGAACGCAGGTTTGTTAAACAGAATGTGCGGAACGCATAAGAACTCAAGATGTCAGAAAGAGGGGTATAGGTCCAACAAACCTATTTCACAAAGACTATGGTTAAACAAATTCGTAGTAAAATCTAAGAATCAAACTTGGATATCTCCATCTATATTTGAACGTGCTTTTCAATTTGTATAACAAAGAGACGCAGGTGATCTCAAAAATACATATTACACTTGAATATTTCATTTAGTACTTTTAGCACTGGTGAAAACAAAACAAGGATTTCGTGAAATATCAAACATATGATTAAATGATTACAATTGTTTATCAAGTTAGTTCCCATTAAAAACATATCCTAGCAAAAAGGAGAAGTTTGTAAATTGCACAAAACGCTAAAGGCGCGTTGAGAGGTCGTACATAATCTATAATTAGCGGTCATTTAAAGAATTAGTGCTTAATCCAAATTTTGGGAGAACCTTATTTGGTGAAACAACTTAGCTCGGGAGATTTCTATTATATACAACTTAAGGAGTAGAATTCCGATACCAGGGTATCAATTAGGGAGGAAGGAGACGATAACTTTATCCCTTGTGTTTTAAAAATACTTTTTTTGTATCAAACAGTTTGAAGTAATGAACTGTAAGTAAGGAGCACAGTTCATATATTATCCAGTATGATCATTCTCTATCTCACCCATTATAAAAACCCGGACCGGGGTGCGAGTGCTCCGGAGAACGTTTTTGCAGATATAAACATAGGCGAAGTCAGATTAGCGGGAATGCAGGTTAGTCTATTTCCGACTGTTTCCATCAAAGTGCATTGAAACAAACGGAAATAAAGCTAATGCAGAAACAAGCTAATGCAGAAATAAGTGGGAGGAGCTTTTTGTTCACGAAGACCAGAAATGATCTGCGATAAGCTTACTGGTATATTCTGTCTACTATGGTAAGGAGCGACCAGGCTCAATAATAACCGTAACTCTAAAAAATGAAATTTTCATACCAATAAATATATCAAAAGAATTAGATTTTTATCTTAATTTCAGATATATAAGTCTTATTAAGTCTAGTTGAATCCTTATTAAGTTGAGCTCCTATCTACAAACATGCAGAATTTTGCGCTCTTTGCCAGAAGAAAGATGACGGATGCGTATATTTTTTCCCAAGCTTGATCTTTGGACACCACCCGCCCCCTCCCAGTTCTCTTTTCCCCAAGTGCATCCAGTCAAATGTTTGAGACGGCCATTATGTCCAGAATAGTCAAAAGGTGAAGAAAGTAAATAATTATTGCTCGAGTGTTGATAAAACCTCACACTACCCCCAAGGAAGGGGCTGAAAGTTTGGCAAACTGGCCATTGTTCATATATAAGGTTTTTATTGAATGGGATAATCATATAAAACTGTAGAAAAGGCTCATTCGATTTAAATCGAAAGTTCTAGATCCATTTTTTAAAAGTCAAGAGTAATCAGACGGTAAGCAGCCCCCCCCCCCCGCCCTTTTATTCGAAATGCTTCCGTTCAAAATTTTGTGCTAACCATTTTGTTCAAAATGGTCCAAATGTCAAATGGCTATGGTTCTAGGCTTGAACCCCCCAGCCCTTGGGGAAAGGGCTGTAAGTTATACTAGCAGCCCATCGTTAATAAATAAAGCATTTCACGGAAGTTTTTATGCTCTTGCATGTACTGCCTATTTCATCTGAATTTTTAAGCAGAATTGCAATTTTAATAATTTTTTTGCACTAGCCGAACTGGCGTTTAATAAGTTTCTACAATGAGGAGTTGGAACCTCAGATAAATTTCTCTTTAGTACAGAAACAAAAAGGATTCACAGCGTCAGTCGATGGACGGTCACAATCCTTCCAGAGATCGAACCAAAATTTTGCTTCGAGGTAAGAAGCAACAAGACCAGGGCTTAAGAACAGCCTGAAATAATACCCTCATGGATTTTCTGAAGTTGGACAGCTTGATTTTTCGACAAAAGACTGAGCATGGCTGATTTTGGCTACATAAATATCCAGGCTAAGTCTCACGTCATATTTTGACAATTTAATTGATCTTCCCAAAAGATGGAAGGCAGCCGAAACTTTACTCAGAATACAACATGTAGAAGAGGAAAACAAATCAGAATTGAAATATAATATGACGTCAGTCTAGAAACACTGAAGTATTGATATTTTACTTGGCAAATATCTACAAGCAGATGAACTGATTCTAGCCTAATCACTACGGGTTCTTAGCCTAAGAGGAATTACACATAATTATTCTGTTCTTTGAAACCGTGGAGTTGGAAAGAAGATGTAATAGGGAGATGGTCAGAAATAGTCCCCACCAATTCAGCAGCAAGATTGAGGGATATAGCGGCATGATTTAGATGAGAAGTTCAAGCAGAATTTGATGCTAAGGTTTATGTCTTGGAACATTAATGAAGCCTATTTGAATAAATTACCAGTGCTAAATGATCTTATTTCTAGATATTCTGCTATTTTTATTAAGGAGCGTTTTATATCTAAGCTTAGTATGGGCTTTGGTTATGGGACTTATGGCGAAAGGCCATACCATACAGAAAAACTTCTCTTTGCAACTCGTTTTTAAATACAATGAGCACTGAGCGATTGGGTATAAGATTACCATCATTTTTCAAGCTGAGTCTTATGGCTGTTGTTGGCTGGACCGGATGACCTGAGAATCAACTAGTGCAGTTGTAAATTCCTCTATTGGTATACCGGTGTCAACACCATAAACCACGTATTTATAGGACTTTTCTACTTCTTTAGAAGTGGCAAAGATTTTGGAACCCTCAACAATTAATTCCTTGGACCTTGAAAGGACTGAATCTGCGGCCTTGTGAGAGGTAAAATAAAGATCTATCAGACCGTCTTTTAGGAAAACTACTTCAAAAGTTGAGTTAGCTAGTAAAAATATAGGCTTTCTAATATCCATTAACCGCTCCCTAGTAAAGGGTCGACCATTGGTTTTCTTGATGGTCACAATGTAATAGCATTGCTGATCTAGAGAGCTAGGAAGCGATTCAATTGGTTGAAATGCAAGAGTTGGAATATTTCAGTAGTGTCTTGTTGTGCTTTACCTTGTCACAGTTACATTCTCTTGATTTTTCAAATTTCATTTTGAATTTCTTTCGTGAAATGCAAGAGTTGATATATTTCAGTAGTGTTTTGTCGTGGTTTACCTTGTCACAGTTACATTCTCTTAGTTTTTCAAAGTTCATTTTGAATTTCTTTCGTTGAAATGCAAGAGTTGGAATATTTCAGTAGTGTCTTGTTGTGCTTTACCTTGTCACAGTTACATTCTCTTGATTTTTCAAAGTTCATTTTGGATTTCTTTCGTTGAAATGCAAGAGTTGGAATATTTCAGTAGTGTTTTGTCGTGGTTTACCTTGTCACAGTTACATTCTCTTAGTTTTTCAAAGTTCATTTTGAATTTCTTTCGTTAAAATGCAAGAGTTGGAATATTACAGTAGTGTCTTGTTGTGCTTTACCTTGTCACAGTTACATTCTCTTGATTTTTCAAAGTTCATTTTGGATTTCTTTCGTTGAAAAGCAAGAGTTGGAATATTTCAGTGGTGTTTTGTCGTGGTTTACCTTGTCACAGTTACATTCTCATGATTTTTCAAAGTTCATTTTGGATTTCTTTCATTGAAATGTAAGAGTTGGAATATTTCAGTAGTATTTTGTTGTGGTTTACCTTGTCAAACTTACATTTTCTTGATTTTTCAAAGTTTATTTTGAATTTCTTTCATTGAAATGCATGAGCTGGAATATTTCAGTACTGTTTTTGTCGTGGTTTTACCTTGTCACAGTTACATTTTCTTTGATTTTTCAAATTTTATTTTGAAAATCTTTCGTTGAAATGCAAGAGTTGGAAATATTTCAGTAGTGTTTTGTTGTGCTTTACCTTGTCACAGTTACATTCTCTTGATTTTTCAAAGTCCATTTTGAAAAATCTTTCGTTGAAATGCAAGAGTTGGAATATTTCAATCGTGTTTTGTTGTGGTTTACTTTGTCACAGTTACATTCTCTTGATGTTTCAAAGTTGATTTTGAATTTCTTTCGTTGAAATGCAAGAGTTGGAATATTTCAGTACTGTTTTGTTGCGTGATTTACCTTGTCACAGTTACATTCTCTTGATTTTTCAAAGTTCATTTTGAATTTCTTTAATTGAAATGCAAGAGTTGGAATATTTCGATAGTGTTTTGTCGTGTTTTACCTTGTCACAGTTACATTCTCTTGATTTTTCAAAGTTCATTTTGAATTTCTTTCATTGAAATGCAAGAATTGGAATATTTCAATAGTGTTTTGTCGTGGTTTACCATATCATAGTTACATTCTCTTGATTTTTCAAAGTTAATTTTCGATTTTTCGTTCGTTGAAATGCAAGAGTTGGAATATTTCAGTAGTGTTTTGTCATGGTTTACCTTGTCACAGTTACATTCTCTTGATTTTTTAAAGTTCATTTTCAATTTCTATCGTTGAAATGCAATAGTTGGGATATTTCAGTAGAGTTTTTGTTGTTGTTTACCTTGTCACAGTTACATTCTCTTGATTTTTCAAAGTTCATTTTGAATTTCTTTCATTGAAATGTAAGAGTTGGAATGTTTTAGTAGTATTTTTGTTGTGGTTTTTCTCTTGTCACACTTAAATTTTCTTGATTTTTCAAAGTTCATTTTAATTTCTTTCATTGAAATGCATGAATTGGAATATTCCAGTAGTGTTTTGCAGTGGTTTACCTTGTCACAGTTACATTTTCTTGATTTTTGAAAGTTCATTTTGGATTTCTTTCGTTGAAATGCATGAGTTGGAATATTTCAGTAGTGTTTTGTTGTGTTTTACCTCGTCACAGTTACATTCTCTCGATTTTTCAAAGCTCATTTTGATTTCTTTCACTGAAATGCAAGAATTGGAATATTTCAGTAGTGTTTTGTTGTGGTTTACCTTGTCACAGTTACATTCTTTTGATTTTTCAAAGTTCATTTTGGATTTCTTTCATTGAAAAGCAAGAGTTGGAATATTTCAGTAGTGTTTTGTTGTGCTTTATCTTGTCACAGATACATTCTCTTGATTTTTCAAAGTTCATTTTGGATTTCTTTCGTTGAAAAGTAAGAGCTGGAATATTTCAGTGGTGTTTTGTCGTGGTTTACCTTGTCACAGTTACATTCTCAGGATTTTTCAAAGTTCATTTTGGATTTCTTTCATTGAAATGTAAGAGTTGGAATATTTCAGTAGTGTTTTGTTGTGGTTTACCTTGTCACACTTACATTTTCTTGATTTTTCAAATTCATTTTGAATTTCTTTCATTGAAATGCATGAGCTGGAATATTTCAGTACTGTTTTGTGGTGGTTTACCTTGTCACAGTTACATTTTCTTGATTTTTTCAAATTTTATTTTGAAAATCTTTCGTTGAAATGCAAGAGTTGGAAATATTTCAGTAGTGTTTTGTTGTGTTTTTATCTTGTCACAGTTACATTCTTTTGATTTTTCAAAGTTCATTTTGAAAATCTTTCGTTGAAATGCAAGAGTTAGAATGTTTCAATCGTGTTTTGTTGCGGTTTACTTTGTCACAGTTACATTCTCTTGATGTTTCAAAGTTGATTTTGAATTTCTTTCGTTGAAATGCTTTAAATTGAACACCCTTACATTTTCTTGATTTTTCAAAGTTCATTTGGATTTCTTTCGTTGAAATGCAAGAGTTGGAATATTTCAGTAGTGTTTTGTCGTGGTTCACCATTTCACAGTTACATTCTCTTGATTTTTCAAAGTTTATTTTGGATTTCTTTCTTGAAATGCAAGAGTTGGAATATTTCAGTAGTGTTTTGTTGTGGTTTACCTTGTCAAAGTTACATTCTCTTGATTTTTCAAAGTTCATTTTGGATTTCTTTCATTGAAATGCAAGAGTTTGAATATTTCAGTAGTGTTTTGTAGTGGTTTACCATGTCAAAGTTACATTCTCTTGGTTTTTCAAAGTTCATTTCGGATTTCTTTCATTGAAATGCAAGAGTTGGAATATTTCAGTAGTGTTTTGTTGTGCTTTTCCTTGTCACAGTTACATTCTCTTGACTTTTCAAAGTTCATTTTGGATTTCTTTCATTGAAAAGCAAGAGTTGGAATATTTCAGTAGTGTTTTGTTGTGCTTTACCTTGTCACAGTTACATTCTCTTGATTTTTCAAAGTTTAATTTGGATTTATTTCGTTGAAAAGCAAGAGTTAGAATATTTCAGTAGTGTTTTGTCGTGGTTTACCTTATCACAGTTACATTCTCAAGATTTTTCAAAGTTCATATTGGATTTCTTTCATTGAAATGTAAGAGTTGGAATATTTCAGTAGTGTTTTTTCGTGGTTTACCTTGTCACAGTTACATTTTCTCTGACTTTCCAAAGTTTATTTTGGATTTCTTTCGTTGAAATGCATGAGTTGGAATATTTCAGTAGTGTTTTTGTTGTGCTTTCCATTTTCACAATTACATTCTCTTGATTTTTCAAAGTTCATTTTGAAAATCTTTCGTTGAAATGCAAAAGTTGGAAATATTTCAGTAGTGTTTTGTTGTGCTTTACCTTGTCACAGTTACGTTTCTCTTGATTTTTCAAAGTTCATTTTGAAAATCTTTCGTTGAAATGCAAGAGTTGGAATATTTCATTGGTGTTTTGTTATGGGGTTTACTTTGTCACAGTTACATTCTCTTGATGTTTCAAAGTTCATTTTGAATTTCTTTCGTTGAAATGCAAGAGTTGGATTATTTCAGTAGTATTTTGTCGTGGTTTACCATGTCATAGTTAAATTCTCTTGATTTTTCAAAGTTTATTTTGATTTTATCGTTGAAATGTAAGAGTTGGATTATTTCAGTAGTGTTTTGTTGTGGTTTACCTTGTCACTGTTACATTCTATTGATTTTTCAAAGTTCATTTTGAACTTTCGTTGATATGCAAGAGTTGAAATATTTCAGTAGTGTTTTATTGTGGTTTACCTTATCACAGTTACATTTTTCTTGATTTTTCAAAGTTGATTTTCACGTTCTTTCATTGAAATGCAAGAGTTGGAATATTTCAGAAGTGTTTTGTTGTGGTTCACCTTGTCACACTTACATTCTCTTAATTTTTCAAAGTTCATTTTTGAATTTCTTTCATTGAAATGTAAGAGTCGGAATATTTCAGTAGTGTTTTGTCGTGGTTTACCTTGTCACAGTTAGATTCTCTTGATTTTTCAAAGATCATTTTGAATTTTCTTTCGTTGAAATGCAAGAGTTTGAATATTTCAATAGTGTTTTGTCGTGGTTTACCTTGTCACAGTTACATTTTCTTGATTTTTCAAAGTTCATTTTGGATTTCTTTCGTTGAAATGCATGAGTTGGAATATTTCAGTAGTATTTTGTTGTGTTTTACCTCGTCACAGTTACATTCTTTTGATTTTTCAAAGTTCATTTTGGATTTCTTCATTGAAAAGCAAGAGTTGGAATATTTCAGTAGTGTTTTGTTGTGCTTTATCTTGTCACAGTTACATTCTCTTGATTTTTCAAAGTTCATTTTGGATTTCTTTCGTTGAAAAGCAAGAGTTGGAATATTTCAGTGGTGTTTTGTCGTGGTTTACCTTGTCACAGGTTACATTCTCATGATTTTTCAAAGTTCATTTTGGATTTCTTTCATTGAAATGTAAGAGTTGGAATATTTCAGTAGTGTTTTGTTGTGGTTTACCTTGTCAAACTTACATTTTCTTGATTTTTCAAAGTTCATTTTGAATTTCTTTCATTGAAATGCATGAGCTGGAATATTTCAGTACTGTTTTGTCGTGGTTTACCTTGTCACAGTTACATTTTCTTGATTTTTCAAATTTTATTTTGAAAATCTTTCGTTGAAATGCAAGAGTTGGAAATATTTCAGTAGTGTTTTGTTGTGCTTTACCTTGTCACAGTTACATTCTCTTGATTTTTCAAAGTCCATTTTGAAAGTCTTTCGTTGAAATGCAAGAGTTGGAATATTTTCAATCGTGTTTTGTTGTGGTTTACTTGTCACAGTTACATTCTCTTGATGTTTCAAAGTTGATTTTGAATTTCTTTCGTTGAAATGCAAGAGTTGGAATATTTCAGTACTGTTTTGTTGCGTGATTTACCTTGTCACAGTTACATTCTCTTGATTTTTCAAAGTTCATTTTGAATTTCTTTCATTGAAATGCAAGAGTTGGAATATTTCGATAGTGTTTTGTCGTGTTTTACCTTGTAACAATTTCATTCTCTTGATTTTTGAAAGTTCATTTTCAATTTCTATCGTTGAAACGCAATAGTCGGGATATTTCAGTAGAGTTTTGTTGTTGTTTACCTTGTCACAGTTACATTCTCTTGATTTTTTAAAGTTCATTTTGAAGTTCTTTCATTGAAATGTAAGAGTTGGAATGTTTCAGTAGTATTTTGTTGTGGTTTTTTTTGTCACACTTAAATTTTCTTGATTTTTTCAAAGTTCATTTTAAATTCTTTCATTGAAATGCATGAATTGGAATATTTCAGTAGTGTTTTGCAGTGGTTTACCTTGTCACACTTACATTTTCTTGATTTTTCAAAATTCATTTTGAATTTCTTTCATTGAAATGCATGAGCTGGAATATTTCAGTACTGTTTTGTGGTGGTTTTACCTTGTCACAGTTACATTTTCTTTGATTTTTCAAATTTTATTTTGAAAATCTTTCGTTGAAATGGAAGAGTTGGAAATATTTCAGTAGTGTTTTGTTGTGCTTTATCTTGTCACAGTTACATTCTTTTGATTTTTCAAAGTTCATTTTGAAAATCTTTCGTTGAAATGCAAGAGTTGGAATATTTCAATCGTGTTTTGTTGCGGTTTACTTTGTCACAGTTACATTCTCTTGATGTTTCAAAGTTGATTTTGAATTTCTTTCGTTGAAATGCAAGAGTTGGAATATTTCAGTAGTGTTTTGTTGTGATTTACCTTGTCACAGTTACATTATCTTGATTTTTCAAAGTTCATTTTGAATTTCTTTCATTGAAATGCAAAGAGTTGGAATATTTCAGTAGTGTTTTGCAGTGGTTTACCTTGTCACAGTTACATTTTCTTGATTTTTCAAAGTTCATTTTGGATTTCTTTCGTTGAAATGCATGAGTTGGAATATTTCAGTAGTGTTTTGTTGTGGTTTACCTTTTCACAGTTACATTCTCTTGATTTTTCAAAGTTCATTTCGGTTTTTCTTTCATTGAAATGCAAGAGTTGGAATATTTCAGTTGTGTTTTGTTGTGCTTTACCTTGTCACAGTTATAGTCTCATGATTTTTCAAAGTTCATTTTGAAAATCTTTCGTTGAAATGCAAGAGTTGGAATATTTCATTGGTGTTTTGTTATGGTTTACTTTGTCACAGTTACATTCTCTTGATGTTTCAAAGTTCATTTTGAATTTTTTCTTTCGTTGAAATGCAAGAGTTGGATTATTTCAGTAGTATTTTGTCGTGGTTTACCTTGTCATAGTTAAATTCTCTTGATTTTTCAAAGTTTATTTTGGATTTATATCGTTGAAATGTAAGAGTTGGATTATTTCAGTAGTGTTTTGTTGTGGTTTACCTTGTCACTGTTACATTCTATTGATTTTTCAAAGTTCATTTTGAACTTTCGTTGATATGCAAGAGTTGAAATATTTCAGTAGTGTTTTATTGTGGTTTACCTTATCACAGTTACATTTTCTTGATTTTTCAAAGTTGATTTTTACGTTCTTTCATTGAAATGCAAGAGTTGGAATATTTCAGAAGTGTTTTGTTGTGGTTCACCTTGTCACACTTACATTCTCTTAATTTTTCAAAGTTCATTTTGAATTTCTTTCATTGAAATGTAAGAGTCGGAATATTTCAGTAGTGTTTTGTCGTGGTTTACCTTGTCACAGTTAGATTCTCTTGATTTTTCAAAGATCATTTTGAATTTCTTTCGTTGAAATGCAAGAGTTTGAATATTTCAATAGTGTTTTGTCGTGGTTTACCTTGTCACAGTTACATTTTCTTGATTTTTCAAAGTTCATTTTGGATTTCTTTCGTTGAAATGCATGAGTTGGAATATTTCAGTAGTATTTTGTTGTGTTTTACCTCGTCACAGTTACATTCTTTTGATTTTTCAAAGTTCATTTTGGATTTCTTTCATTGAAAAGCAAGAGTTGGAATATTCAGTAGTGTTTTGTTGTGCTTTATCTTGTCACAGTTACATTCTCTTGATTTTTCAAAGTTCATTTTGGATTTCTTTCGTTGAAAAGCAAGAGTTGGAATATTTCAGTGGTGTTTTGTCGTGGTTTACCTTGTCACAGTTACATTCTCTTGATGTTTCAAAGTTGATTTTGAATTTCTTTCGTTGAAATGCAAGAGTTGGAATATTTCAGTAGTGTTTTGTTGTGATTTACCTTGTCACAGTTACATTATCTTGATTTTTCAAAGTTCATTTTGAATTTCTTTCATTGAAATGCAAGAGTTGGAATATTTCAGTAGTGTTTTGCAGTGGTTTACCTTGTCACATTTACATTTTCTTGATTTTTCAAAGTTCATTTTGGATTTCTTTCGTTGAAATGCATGAGTTGGAATATTTCAGTAGTGTTTTGTTGTGGTTTACCTTTTCACAGTTATATTCTATATTCTCTTGATTTTTCAAAATTCATTTCGGTTTTTCTTTCATTGAAATGCAAGAGTTGGAATATTTCAGTTGTGTTTTGTTGTGCTTTACCTTGTCACAGTTATAGTCTCTTGATTTTTCAAACTTCATTTTGAAAATCTTTCGTTGAAATGCAAGAGTTGGAATATTTCATTGGTGTTTTGTTATGGTTTACTTTGTCACAGTTACATTCTCTTGATGTTTCAAAGTTCATTTTGAATTTCTTTCGTTGAAATGCAAGAGTTGGAATATTTCGATAGTGTTTTGTGTTTTCGATTGTAATAACTTATATAACCTTATATGAGGTTATATAACCTTATATAACCAAACACATCCAATAAAAATTTTGAGGTAACCATTTTGTTCAACTTAGTAGTGAGCTCTGGAAATTAGGTCTTTGAGGATGACCACCCCTCCCCCTCAGAGCCCTTAGGGCAAGGGTTGGAATATAAGGTTTTTATTGAAAGCTTTGTCGTAGAAACTTCAAAAAGGGTGCATTCGATTTGGAGAATTCAAAGGGCTATTGCTCTTTTATATAGTGGAAACTGATTGGAGGACAACTAACCCCCTCTCACGTCCACCTTTCCCCCCGAACACATCCAATCAAAATTTTATATAACCATTTTGTTCAATGGCTTCGATTATGAAATCAAAGTTATTTTTTTTTTTTTTAGCTATGATCCTTGCCATATCTGCAATTCTTTATGCAGTTAAAGAAGAAGAGGCGAACAGAACCATAGAAGGGCTGTTACAGTGGTGCCGTCAGAGTGAGGTAATATTTATTGTATTATTAAATATTTATTAATGTAAAACATGAACTTCCTGTCCAAAAACCACCAGAAGTCCAAAAATTGCGAAATTCTTCACCCTGCAGAGGGAATCTTCTGTCACATCCTGGCAAATCACACCCTTGCTGTTGTTGAATAATAGTCTAAATTTTTTCACTTGGTGTCAGCTCAAATGGCAGCCGCTGCATATTTTGTAAGATGTCCTCTAGCAATTTAACAGAGTCTGTAAAATAAAAGAGTGGATAAAAGATAAAGTATGTAAATCATGAATCATTGGACTCTCCAAAACTGATGCGTCAGCTACATTTTACTACAGCTGTATTCCTGCGCTTCTTTGCAAGGTTCCTCTCCAGGTCGAGCTGTAAAATGAATTGAAGATGCTGCCTTAAATATCTGATTGTATGATTTCTTACCACAGTATTGCATTGACATAGAATGAGCCTGAAGAGGACTCTAGCCAAGAAGGGACGAAAAGGGACTAATAAAATATAGTTGACGTATCCGTTTTGCATTGTCGAACATGATTGTGAACACTCTGATAATCACCGTGTGTCATATTGACCAATTTTCATGGTTATCTCACGTAAAGTTATCTTTATCACCTCAGAGTTTGTGTGGCGGACCACCTTTACGAAATGTCCTAAATGAATTGACCAAAATGAGGCGTAGAGTAACGTAAGCGAATTATCTGAATCGTTGTGATACCATGATCGCTTGCTATCTGGTACTCACACCCAAAAACCTGAAAACTACACCCTTGTCGATGTTTAGAGCCACTAGTTCTAACAAACCGATCAGAGTTCTAACAAACTGTTTATCTGTCCAAATAACACTAATTAGCTGGCGTTTACCTTTACTTTACCAGTATTAAATCATCACTTCAGGACCAATGACTTTCTATCTGTCCAGGAATGATCAATTCTACCTGCTGTCGCATAATGAAAAATCTTCCCGCTAGGTAGCAGGCTACTAAGTAAAATTCCTATTATCGGGTAAACTCGCTAAAAAAGGTTGTGGAACCCTCAGACACAATAATTTATACTTTTTTTTCGTAGCCTAATGTGTTCGAAAATATAAACGGGTTTTCTTTTTGATTATAAGAAAATTGTTTATCTTGAAAAATTTCGATTTCTTAGCTTTTTTGCTAGAAATTTGTTGTCAAAATCTGAATTTTTTAAAAACTTCACTAAAAAGTGTACTATTTTTTTTACAAACAAAAATCATATTCGTGTAGCCCTAAGTCTTAAAACGTAAGACTTAAGACTAAGTCTGGAAATTCTTAAAACGTAAGATCTTTCTATCTGGAAAGATACTGGAAATAATACTCCCTTCTTATCGGAACGGTGACCCTCCTCAAATTCTATTTCATACTGCAACACCGTGACACCAATCTTTAAATGTGCATTAGCCCGCTCAAAAATATCTATTCCTTCTAATGTCACGGGACATTGATCATTTAAACAGTTAAAATTTACTATTAGAAACTTTGATTCCTCCATCCCATTAACTGCTAATTCTTCCAATTTTTTCTTGGAGGCATCCTTCAATAGGGGTCTATAGGCAGCAAGTAAAATGCATAATTGAAACACTATAGCCTTGTATCGAAAAAGATTCGTTGTACCCCCTGACTACCCTTTGAATCTGAATGATATTTTAAAACTATAGCCCTCTCCCCATGTCCGCCTCTTAAAATAAAATGCTTTTTAAATTTACAAATATTAATGTTTAGACTCCTAATAAATAAAACCACCGACCCGCTACCCCTCATTATAATTATTCAGTTTACTTACAATGCTACTTACCCAATCTAAAAAAACCTCTAATTTGATAAATGCGGGCGAAATGCTAAAATCTTTGTATGCAAGTATTTCGAATGTAGCTTGCTCGCATTTTCTTTAAAAAATTTTTAGTGCCATTGAGGCTTCTAAGCCGTTCCTTCGCACCCACACCCCCATCTGTTGGTCTAGAAGTGCTCGAATCTTGTTAACATATAAATGGGTGATGTCCAGGGGATTTGTTATTATATCCCCTGACACCAGAGAGTTAAAGGGGTCACCAAATTTGGCGCTGTAGACTTTTTTATGGTGCAGGCAGAGTTAGAACGAAAAAAAATCTGGAATTGTAAATGCTTGTGTAGGTGTTGCTTCGTTACTTGTAGTATCATTAACCTCAATGGGGGGGACGGGGGTTGGCGTAGAATCGTCAATAGCACCACTCCCAGTCTGTTCAATTGCATTAGTTGGGCCTTGTGTGAAATCGCCCAGGTCACTTAGTATGCCCTCCAGAGTATTTAGTAATTGCTTACAATAACGGCAATTTTTAACTCGGATTAATCCATAATTGATATGAACAACATTACAATACAACATTTTCGTCAATAGTAGACACCTGAAGTTATATTGACTGAATCTGGCTATCCAGAGATGAAAACAGTTTTTCTATTTTCTCAAACTTTATGTTGTATTTTAGGAACGGATGGAAGTGCTTATATCAGTTGGCACACTGCTGAAAAAGGAGCTGCTTGACCGCTTCTTAAAAAAAGATTAAAAGGTTAGGTAATTTTTATTATATTATATTTACTTGTTATTGACCATCACTTTACTGCTAGTTCTAGTTTTATTTCTATTCTACCCGGTAACTCATCCAGGGGCTGTATATGCTTTTTTCCATTAACCTTTATTCTACCCAGTAATTCATCTGGGGGCAGTATATCCTTTTTTATTATCCTTTATTCCACCCGATCGCTCATCCGGAGGGATCTATATTCTTTTTGTATTATCCTTTATTCTACCCGGTTACTCATCCGGAGGGATGTATGTCCTTTTTTCTATTATCCTTTATTCTACCTATTTTTCTTTATGTTTTAATTATCTGCTTATCAAAAAAGGCGAATGAACCTAGTTGAGAGCAAGACACCAAAGTTGATGAAGTGCATTGTTGTTTACTACTACTAATTCTAGCATTGGTGCCACCACCCATTTTAATAAACTGAAAAAACTTGCAAAAAACCTGTGACCACTTTTATCGTGTGTTCAGACCTTCATACTAGATTTTACTTTTAGTCCGGTCTTCATTTACAGATTTTGGAGTTTAATTTAAAGAAGACCTGTCGTTCTTTGACAGATCTGTCCAAAACTAATAGTTCATCGGCCGGGTTTTTTGGAACATCGTGCCAAAATCTTTCGATGAAGAGGGTAGTTTCGGTACTCCTAAGGAGCAAAACTAGGACAACACTAGTTATTAGAGGAGGTGCGACTAGGTCCGATAGGCTGTGGTAATAAAATGTCTCTTTTGCTCTATTTTATAACAAAAGTGATGAAAGCAAAAGAGCTTTTACTAATTGAAAATTGAACACCATGAGTGTCAGAAATTTCAACTTTATTTGTACGAGTGATTTCATCAGCTTGCCCACGAGCTTTTTTTTATGTTTCGTTATGTCTTTCGTCATCCGTAGGTACAGCAAGAGTTAATATACAGTGATTATTTTTTTTATTTACTCTTTGAACCAGTATGGAAGAAGTGTGATATGTGTATAGTCGATTTTATTTTGTAGTTTTTGTTCATGTAAAAAAATTAATGAACTAAATTCTGGAATTGTAAATGCTTGTATAGGTGTTGCTTCGTTACTTGTAGTATCATTAACCTCAATGGGGGGGGACGGGGGTTGGCGTAGAATCGTCAATAGCACCACTCCCAGTCTGTTCAATTGCATTAGTTGGGCCTTGTGTGAAATCGCCCAGGTCACTTAGTATGCCCTCCAGAGTATTTAGTAATCGCTTACAATAACGGCAATTTTTAACTCGGATTAATCCATAATCCATAAAGGACTGAAGCATTGTTGGGTATCACAAAAATGCTCGAAAACGACATCTTTGACCGCTTTTTTCAAAAAAGATAAATAGCATAGGTTAATTTTTATTATATTATATTACTTGTTACTGACCATCACTTTACTGCTAGTTCTAGTTTTATTTCTATTCTACCCGGTAACTCATCCAGGGGCTGTATATGCTTTTTTTCATTATCCTTTATTCTACCCAGTAATTCATCCGGGGGCAGTATATCCTTTTTTTATTATGCTTTATTCCACCCGGTAGCTCATCCGGAGGGATCTATATTCTTTTTTGTATTATCCTTTATTCTACCCAGTTACTCATCCGGAGGGATGTATGTCCTTTTTTCCATTATCCTTTATTCTACCTATTTTTCTTTATTTTTCTATTATCTGCTTATCAAAAAAGGCGAATGAACATAGTTGAGAACAAGACACCAAAGTTGATGAAGTGCATTGTTCTTTACTACTAATTCTAGCAGTGGTGCCACCACCTATTATAATAACTGAAAAAACTTGCAAAAAACTTGAAATTTGCCAAAAACCTGTGACCACTTCTATTTTGTGTTCAGACCTTCGCAGCTCAAGAAAACGCACGACTGAATCGTGGCGCTCCACCCATCTTGTTTCGCAGAGTCCGGTTAAAGTATGTTTCCTCGAATCCGGTAGTATTTCATTGATCTTCTCTTTTAAATTATGTGTCTTGAGTGGGGAAGTATGGTAAAAAATGCAGACTTGTGACAAGACACCGAAGAAATGCTTAAACGCCAGAATAGAGCATACAGAAGAGATGACCTTGTTGAGACTGTGCGCACTACAATAGATGTAAAGCGCCTTCGGATACTTTTCACGTATAACAGCTTGGACACCCCTAAGATGCCCACTCATCGCTGCCGCACCGTCATATCCCTGACCAACCATCTTGTTCAGATTAAGACCAAGGCTTTCGAGAAATCGCAGGATTGATGAAGCCAGACCTTGCCCAGTCAAATCAGAAACTGGGGTAAAACCAAGGAAGTCCCCATGCAGGCTCCCTTTGAATGTGTAGCGGACGCAAACAGACAGGTGCTGCTCCGTGTTCGAAACGTCCGCCGTTTCATCGGCAAGCACCGAAAAGCATGGAGCATAATACCATTCTGGATGATGGGATATAAATTTTAAAAATCTAATGTGCTTTTGTTGAGGCTTTAATCTAATCTGCTTTTGTTGAGGATGATAAAATATAAATTTTAAAAATCTAATGTGCTTTTGTTGAGGCTTGAATTATGCAGATTTATTTTAGTTTTGAAAATATTTTGAAACAAACTAAATTTTAGCTGGGCGGACAAAGCGGGGTCTTGGTAGGGGACAAACTGAGGTCTGACTGGGGCAGTTGCCCCCCTGCCCCATAGCAAATTACGCCTTGTAGAATGCTACGATATTTTTGAAGAATTATATCTTTATTCCACCCTAATTTGAATTAAAGCTTAGGTTTAAAGCTTAGTAGAAAATCGGTCTTGCTTCAATAATCAAATATCTTTGATGAAACTGCAGTATGAAAAGACATTTAATTGCTTAAAGAGCAAAAAAAAATGGTAATCACAAATATATTTGTATATATTTTAACAAGGGATTACAACAATTTGAAAACCGTAAAAAGAAATCAAAAAGTTTGAAGCTTAGTAGAATTCGTTATTAGAAATCAGATTTGCAGCATTATCAAATATCTTTGAATAGAAATCAGTATGAAAAGACATTAAATTGCGTAAAAAGCAAAAAACTGATAATTGCAAAAATATTTGTTTATTTCAACAAGGGATTACAACAATTCAAAAACCTAAAAAAAAGTTTGAAGTCTAGTCGTACATATCGTTGTTAGAAATTGTAGTAGCTTAAACAATCAAATATATTTGAACACAATTAGTATGAAAAGACATTAAATTGCGTAAACAGGAAAAAATTGGTAATTGAAAAAATGATTCCATATATTTTGACAAAGGATTGCAAGACACATCATTGAAAGATATTAAATTGCGTAGTAAAGAGCCACTCACTGGTAATTTCAAAAATATTTGTTTATATTTTAACAAGGAATAACAACAATTCAAAAACATTACAAAAGAAAATCAAAAATTTGAAGCTTAGTAGAAAGTTGTTTGTTAGAAAAACACCTATTTCTTTTCTTATAAGCCCAATGGCTTTTTCAGAAATGAAAAAAAAAACTTGAAAATTGTTCAAGTTCAGTTCAGAATCGCTAAAGTTATTATTTAAAATGCAAAATATTTACGGTGCCTGAGCAATAATTTTATGTTTTAATTCAAACTAGAGAAATGTCGGAAAATTTTAGAAATAGCTTTTTTTGTAAGATAAAATCAACTCGCTACGTCATTAAGCTTATTTAAGTTATTTAATGTTATCAGGAAGGCCCAAAAAAACGAAAACTTTCAATTATTACAAACAATTATTCGCTGTTTGGCAAGGGATTGCAACAATTCAAAAACCTTAAAAAAGAAAACCCAAAGTTTCAAGCTGAGTACATATATATACATAATAATAATAAGTACATAATAATCAAATATCTTTGAACAGGCACAGTATGAAGAAATTATATTGTGTAAGAAGCAAAAAACAGGTAATTGCAAAAAAAAAAAACGGGTAATTACGAGAAACAGCAGAAAATTATTAAGTTATTAATGCGCTGGAGCTCCCACTATTAAAAAAAGAAACTCTAGGTATTGCCGATATTTTTAAGACTTGAATTTTACCGTGGGCACCCCAACATGAAACCGAATGTTAATGTGAATCGAATTTCTCAGGCCTTCGTCTCACATCTCTGTTGAAAATCTTTGAACTTGGTGAATTTATATAGCATTTATATAAATTTTTATTTTCTTTGTTTCTATTTCAGATACACCTGCCATCCTGAACGGAGTCTATTTGCTGTTATTTTCATGATTTGAGTTATAGAAGACGTCAGTTAAAAACACAATCACTGGAAATAATAGCATAGACTACTTGGAACTACTAAAATTCACTGGACACAACCACTGGATATAATAGCATAGACTACCTAGAATTACTGAAATTTAATTCAAAGTCCTTAAAATTCGCTTCACAAAAACAAGAATCAGCTCCACCCATACTTTTTGTAGACCTCTGTTTAGTAAATATATTGACATTTTGGAAAATTTTATGCGTATGAACTTATGGGCTGTAAAGACAATTAAGAAATTTAAGGGTTGTTCAGGCTGACTTTTTGGTCTGAGGTTTTTTCTAATATGTTTTTTATCGAAGATTTGTAGACATACCTACTCACTCGATATAGTTGTTGATTGCAAGTGTCCAAGCAAAGTGTTTTATTTGGGTGATCTTGTTATAGTTAGTTAAAAAACATCTGTTCCCCCAAAAGGGCAAAATTTTTCTTCCAAGCGACTTGGAACAACTTACCTAAGCAAGTTCTTGGATCAAGGGGGCCATAGTGTATAAAAAATGATTCACCGACAAGGTCCATCTAAAAATCTTAGTTTTGACTGGTTGAAACCTGTTATTGAAACTCCTTGTTACGAAGATTATTTTGAAACTTTGAATTGCTTTCTCCATAAAGTTATTACTTTATGGAACTATAAAAATAGTTCTTCAGAAAGCCTCTTCTTCTTCAGAAAGCCAAACAAATTGTTCAAGGTTTTGTATAGTCACCATAAATTGTTTTTGTTAATATTTGGGTTAGCCTTCTTTTAGATGACAAGATAACCATTTTAATTTTTCAGTGCGGTAATAGTATTTGGAAATGCCATAAGATACTGTGCGTAAGACCAAACACGTGTGCAAAAATTCATTGCAAAGAGGTCCTATATATCGAAAGGGAGAAGGGGGAGACAAGGCACAGATCCAAAGAAACAAAAATTGATAAACTATACTACAATAAATAACTTGTAGGATTAATAAAATCGAAATACTAAAAGTCAAAGAGTGGGCCACTAGGAGTGGCAGTGATAACAGAAAGACCTTGACAGGTAGGTAAACACAAGACTCAAAATGGTGACAAAATAATAAGCCCGTTTTTTAGCACTAAGATCTTACATTTTTTTGCAAAGATTATCGTTTTTTAACTCATCTTTGTTCTAAGATCTTACAGCTCACTGATGTTAGCAAAAAGTGTAAAGACCGCCACTGTTCTGCCATATAGAACAAAGATGAGAGAACTTTGATTATCTACTCATCATTCTTTTCAGACCGCTGATCAGAGCAGAATGATGAAAGACGTTTGCACAAAAATGACCAAAGATGTAAGATCTTAGTTCAAAGATTTCACTTTTAAGCGTTTTCTGACAAAAAATGTAAGATCTTAGTACATTGATGGGTGAAAAAATGCCCCCAATACTGAACAACCTTTAAAGGTTCAGATTTTCCCCGGCAGAACTATTGAGCTTTATCTTACTGTTGCTTATTCGGGACCAGTGACCTTTTTTAGTCAGGAATAATTTCAATCAATCTCATTTGGAATTTGTAATAGTTTTGGTAGGTAATGCTTTTTCTTTTTTTGTTTTTTTTTTTGGTTATTCAAAAATAATTGGCATGCTAAATATTCAAATTCCTTTTGCCATTTTGTTATACCAGCTGAAAAATAAATTAATGTAACTTTAAGATGAATTATACCGTCTCAATTGCTAGCAATATTTTGCTAATAACCTAACGAAGCAAGATACCTCTACGCATATTGAAATTACCTCTACACATATTCAAAATTTTCCAATTAACTTTTGTTAGTAATATTTGCCCAACAACCGAAGAATAATAATGGCACAACGATAGTGCTATATTAAGCCATCTCTATTCGTCCTTATTTACAGTAAAGGGTTGGACACACGTAGCTGATTTCGGGAACTGATTTCCAAATCAGCGACGATTTTAAAAGAAATCGGCGTCGATTTGAGCTTGAAAAATTTTCTAGTTTTTGGCACCGATGGGTGCCGATTTTTAAAAATTTGAGCATGATCATCACAAAAAAATAGAGATATAAATAAATATTCAGCCAGAGCTGTCTGTGGTGAAAGATGCCGCTACTGAGCTGAGAACTAAGCTGAAATCAATCATTTAACTATTAATAAACTCCAGTTGAATATTTGTGTCCATGATATTTTGTTTTGAAAATCTCACGCCATAAATTTTTCTTTCAACAAATGTTTTCTTGCCACTATCCTTTGCCCACTGATGCTGAAATCGGTTCCCGAAATCAGCTACGTTTGCCCAGCCCTTAAGAGCCCATTTACACGAGGATGAAAACTAGACGGAATTCATAACATACAAGCAAACCTGAGGTTTCAGGCTGGATTCGTTCGACGAAAAAGTACATTTTTGCTTCCATCCTCCTTCATCAGTCTCTTGTTGAACCTAACGAAGAGCTCTAGTTCAACTTGACGTCAAAGTGGCCAGTTGCAATGCATTTCTGCCATTTTGGCGCTTTTTTTAGGCGGTTGTGCATTGAATTTTTCAGATCGGCACATTTTTTTACGGGGAAATTCGTTTACTCGGCATATTTTTGCTAGAAAAATTCAACGGTTGATTCTTAATCGAAGTAGTAAAGGCCTTGCGGCTCCAATGTTGTAGTGGGTTGAGTAAAGTTAGGTTGAAGTGGGTGCTATTCAACCTAACCTAATTTTTTCTATGACTACCAAGATCATGGTTCACATTTGCACATAGGCATATACTCAGGACTTTGAATAGGGGTTGGCACTTTTTGGAGGTGAGGGTTAACAATTTCAAAAAGAACGCAGGTTTGTTAAAAAGAATGTGCGGAACGTATAAGAACTCAAGATGTCAGAAAGAGTGGCATAGGTCCAAACCTATTTCATGAAGACTATGGTTAAACAAATTCGTAGTAAATCTAAGAATCAACTTGGATATCTCCATCTATATTTGAACGTGCTTTTCAATTTGTATAACAAAGAGACGCAGGTGATCTCAAAAATACATATTACACTTGAATATTTCATTTAGTACTTTTAGCACTGGTGAAAACAAAACAAGGATTTTGTGAAATATCAAACATATGATTCAATGATTACAATTGTTTATCAAGTTAGTTCCCATTAAAAACATATCCTAGCAAAAAAGGAGAAGTTTAGTAAATTGCACAAAACGCTAAAGGCGCGTTGAGAGTTCGTACATAATCTATAATTAGCGGTCATTTAAAGAATTAGTGCTTAATCCAAATTTTGGGAACCTTATTTGGTGAAACAACTTAGCTCGGGAGATTTCTATTATATACAACTTAAGGAGTAGAATTCCGATACCAGGGTATCAATTAGGGAGGAAGGAGACGATAACTTATCCCTTGTGTTTTAAAAATACTTTTTTTGTATCAAACAGTTTGAAGTAATGAACTGTAAGTAAGGAGCACAGTTCATATATTATCCAGCATGATCATTCTCTATCTCACCCATTATAAAAACTCGGACCGGGGTGCGAGTGCTCCGGAGAACGTTTTTGCAGATATAAAAACACTGTCAAAACACTGGCACACACACAAAACACTGGCAGATGTCAAAACACTTTGACACAACAAATAAATCGACCTTGAAAATACATCAAAGTGGGAAAAATCCTGTTTTTTCATTCTCAGTGACAAAAACCCTAAAAAGATGCATAAATTATGTGTAATCCATATTTATTATGCCCTTCCTAGTCCCAACCCCTGCTTATGTACATGGGTTTTGATTAACCTTTACTCCCTGTGTATCCAAGACGGGGTTATCAGTTGTTTCGAGTAAGCTAGGAATAAATCAAGACAAAATTTGCATTTTTAAAACTGATTTTTTTTGTGAAATTTAATACACTTTTTCAAGTTCTGTAGAACTTGAGAATATAATGAGAATCTAAGTTCATATTGGTAACCTAGGGTTTTTCCAAGTTTATCAAAGTTGAGCATTTCTTTGGATGGGCGAAAGGGTGAAAATGATTCTAGGGGAATAAAATAGTCTCTGGAACAATTCCTGGAAGTTTCTAGTAGGGAGGCCTCAGTAGACACCACGGGGATCGTGTGCTGCCATCTATAATTGAGTCTAGTGCTGATGGGATATAACTTATTCAAGGATTATTGATCGAGTCTAATTTGGTCAATGCCCTCTTTTTCAAGGTCGATTGATTTGCTGTTTCTAAGTGTAATGACTCCGGGGCGAAGTTTGCATATGCACATTAACAGGAAGAGATGTCTTGATCAACTCGAGAGGAAGTGGATTTCTGACAAATTGGTTTATATAAGCAAAGATGGTGAATTATTGATCCACAAAAGGGGAAGTAATTTGTTGTTTCTAAGGGGAATTGTTGATCCACCAAAGGGGAATTTATTTGTTGTTTCTAAGGGGAATAATTCATCCATGAGGGGAATTTATTTGTTGTTTCTAAGGGGAATTATTGATCCACGAAAGGGAAATTAGAAATGACATCACTTGTTTCCTAGGAATTATGCGGGACTCTAAAGAGATAGAAATTCTATTTTTAAATATGGCTCCTCTGATCCTTAGTGACAGAGATAAATTAATATTCTATTTTTAAATATGGCGTCTCTGATCTTTAGGTCAAAGAGATAAATTAATATTCTTTCGAAGCCATAATAGTGTAAGTAGGAACACCTTAGAGATGAAGAGATTAACGCAGGAATTTTTCCCGGAGAATTTCAAATGTGAAAGCGAAGGGACACTAAAACAAAAGGAACACGTAAAAATTACGTTTAGGGATTTTTTGGGCGAAACCATTTGAGACATTTTAGAAGATGATTTAGGCGAAACAGTTTGAGACATTTTAGAAGAGGATTTGGGCGAAACAGTTTGAGAAATTTTAGAAGATGATTTTAGAAGATGATTTAGAAGATGACTCAGGGTTAAACTTGGTGGTCGTTATAATAAAGAAGTTCCATTTGAACAATGTTGTAAGGTCCCCTACCCCAACTCCAGAGACCACCCATCCCCCCGGGCCTCCAAAGGTCTCCTGGCGCCCAAAGGCCTCCCGGGTCCGCCATTTTTTAAAATACTTTTTTTGAGCACTTGAGACACATAAGGGCCCCCCACACTTCAAATGGCTTTATTATATCTTTTCAGAACAAATTCTTTATGTAATATCCTTAGTTAAACCAATTTTCCACTTCAGCTCAGATTTTTCTCAAAGAGATGAAAAATTTAAAATACTGTTCCAAATTTTTCCCATAAGATCGAAAAGTTCAAGTTCACTTCTGAATTTTACCAAAGAACACAATTCAATTCTAATTTTTCCAGAGAAAATAAAAATCTTCCACTTCAGTTCTTTATTTCACAAAGACATAAAGAAATTTAAAGTTCTATTCTAAATTTTTCAGTGGAAGATAGAATAAAGTAATATCATAGGTGTGAATATTTTCCCGTCAGTTCTGTTTTTTTCTCAAAGTGATGAAAAATTTAAAGTTCTGTTCTAAATTTTTCATACAAGATAAGAAAGTCCAAATTCTCTTCTGAATTTTACCAAAGAACACAATTCAATTCTAATTTCTCCATAGAAAATAAAAATCTTCCTCTTCACTTCCTTATTTCACAAAGACATAAAGAAATTTAAAGCTATATTCTAAATTTTTCGATGGAAGATCGAAAAAGTAATACCATAGTTGTGAGTATTTTCCCTGAAGATATAAAGTTCTACTTCAATTTTAAATTTTCTCAACGAAGTGAAGAAAAGTTCAACTTCTCTTCTGAATTTTCTCAATGAAAAAGAATTAAGTTATTGATCAATTCTATTTTTCCAGGGAAAATATAATTTTCAACTACAGTTCTCTATTTCACAAAGACATAAAGAAATTTTAAGTTCAATTCTAAATTTTTTGGTGGAAGATAGAAAAAGTAATACCATAGTTATGAATCTTTTCCCGTCAGTTCTGGTTTTTCTCAAAAACCTGAAAAATTTAAAGTTCTGTTTTAAATTTTTCATAGAAGATAGAAAAGTCCAAGTTCTCTTCTGAATTTTACCAAAGAACACAATTCAATTCTAATTTCTCTAGAGAAAAATAAAAATCTTCCACTTCACTTCTTTATTTCACAAAGACATAAAGAAATTTAAAGTTCTATTCTAAATTTTTGATGGAAGATAGAAAAAGTATTACCATAGTTGTGAATATTTTCCCGGAAGATATAAAGTTCTACTTCAATTTTAAATTTTCTAAACGAAGCGAAGAAAAGTTCAACTTCTATTCTGAATTTTCTCAATGAAAAGAAATAAGTTATTGAACAATTCTATTTTTCAAGGGAAAATGACAATTTTCCACTTCAGTTCAGATTTTTCTCAAAGAGATGAAAAAATTTTAAATAATGTTCCAAATTTTTCATAGAAAATAGAAAATTTCAAGTTCTCTTCTGAATTTTACCAAAGAACAAAATTCAATTCTAATTTCTCCAGAGAAAATAAAAACCTTCCACTTCAGTTTTAAGTTCCCCAAGACATAAAGAAATTTAAAGTTCTATTCTAAATTTTTTCCTTAGTAGATAGAAAAAGTTATACCGTAGTCCATAGTTGGGAATATTTTCCCGGAAGATAAAAAGTTCTACTTCAATATTAAATTCTCTCAACGAAGTGAAGAAAATTTCAAGTTTTATTCTGAATTTTCTCACTGAAAAAGAAGTAAGTTATTGATCAATTCTATTTTTCCAAATAATATAAAAAATTTCCACTTCAGTTCAGATTTTTTCTCAAAGCGATGAAAAATCTAAAATAATGTTCCAAATTTTTCATAGAAGATAAAAAAGTTCACGTTCTCTTATGAATTGTACCAGAGAACACAATTCAATTCTAATTTCACCGGAGAAAATAAAAATCTTCCACTTCAGTTATTATTTTCACAAAGACACAAGTTATTGATCAATTCTATTTTTCTTGGGAAAATAGAAATTTTTCCACTTCAGTTCAGATCTTTCTCAAAGAGATGAAAAATTTAAAATACTTTTCCAAATTTAGGCTAGGCCCCATAGAACCCAGTTAGACTCTAACCCAACGAAAGGTTAGGTTAGGTTAGGTGCGTACATAGGCTATTACTATTACTATGATATTACATTTTCTATCTTCCACCGAAAAATTTAGAATAGAACTTTAAATTTCTTTATGTCTTTGTGAAATTAAGAACTCAAGTGGAAGATTTTTATTTTCTCTGGAGAAATTAGAATTGAATTGTGTTCTTTGGTAAAATTTAGAAGTGAACATGAACTTGTCCATCTTTTGTGAAAAATTTGGAACAGTAATTTAAATTTTTCATCTCTTTGAGAAAGATCTGAACTGAAGCGGAAAATTTTTTATATTATATGAATTTTAATATTATTCTCTTAAGTGCTCTAGATAAAAGATTAGCCGTCTGTATCGCAGCAACACTTTAATTTTAGAACTTCGGAGAAGACTGGCTCCTGCTTTATAAGATCTGACCAGCTTGATGGAGAAACTGATTGGAAGAGTCGAAGGAGTTGTCGTAGAAACTTTGAAAAGGGTTCATTCGATTGGAAATTGGAATGGCTAGTGACCTTTTTAAAAGTCGAAAGTGATTGGAAGGCAACTAACACCCCTTCTAAGCCCACCATTTCCCCAAACACATCCAATAAAATTATGAGATATTCATTTTGTTCAGTGTAATTGATTTCCATATAGAAGTTATGTTTTTGAGGAGGAAACTCTCCCCACAGCCTTCAGAGCAAGGGTTTTAAGTTATGCCCAGGGGGCATATAGGTTTTTATAGAAAGCTTTGTCATAGAAACTTCAAAAGGGGCTCATTTGATTGGAAATTCAAAGGGCTAGTGCCCCTTTTAATAGTAAGTGATTGGATGGCAACTACCCCCCCCCCTGACACCCACTTTTTATCCAAACACATCCAATCAAAATTTGAGACTGCCATTTTATTCAACGTAGTTGAAAATTCTAAAAATTTGGTCTTTGAGGATGACAACCCCCCCCCCCCCCCACAGCCTTAGGGCAAGGGCTGTAAGTTTTGCCCTGGAGCATCTAAGGTTTTAAAGAAAATGTTATCATATAAACTTCAAAAACGGCTCATTTGATTGGAAATTGAAATGGCTAGTGCCCTTTTCATTAGTCGAAAGTGATTGGAAGGCAACTAATACCCCTTCCAAGTTCGCCATATATCCAGACATATCCAATAAAAGTTTTGAGATAGCCATTTTGTTCAAAGTAGTTGAAAGGACTGGAAATTATATCTTTGAGGATGACACTCCCCCACAGCCCTCAGGGTAAGGGTTGTAAGTTATGCCCTGGGGGCATATAAAGTTCTGTTGAAAGCTTTGTCGTAGAAACTTGAAAATGGGCTCCTTTGATTTGAAATTCAAAGGGCTAGTGCCCTTTTCAATATTCGAAAATGATTGGAGGGCAACAAACCCCCCTCTCACGTTAACCCTTTTCCCCAAAATGCAAATTAAAGTGAACCTTCGGTTTAATATACATATGCTGATATTTATTAATTAAAATGTTAATATTATTTGATTTATTTATGCTATAAAAGTAAAAATATTATATTTTTTTTCAGTAAAGTGCAAATTATGTTCTGGCTTTGGGAAGGCATACGGGTTTTTAGTGCTACTCATATTAATTTCTATCAACACTCGAGCAATAATTATTTACTTTCTTCACCTTTTGACTATTCTGGACATAATGGCCGTCTCAAACATTTGACTGGATGCACTTGGGGAAAAGAGAACTGGGAAGGGGCGGGGGTGGTGTCCAAAGATCAAGCTTGGGAAAAAAATATACGCATCCGTCATCTTTCTTCTGGCAAAGAGCGCAAAATTCTGCATGTTTGTAGATAGGAGCTCAACTTAATAAGGATTCAACTAGACTTAGTAAGATTTATATATCTGAAATTAAGATAAAAATCTAATTCTTTTTATTTATTTATTGGTATGAAAATTTCATTTTTTAGAGTTACGGTTATTATTGAGCCTCGTCGCTCCTTGCCACAGTAGACAGAATATACCAGTAAGCTTATCGCAGATCATTTCTGGTCTTCGTGAACAAAAAAGCTCCTCCCACTTATTTCTGCATTAGCTTTATTTCCGTTTGTTTCAATGCACTTTGATGGAACAGTCGGAAATAGACTAACCTGCATTCCCGCTAATCTGACTTCGCCTATGTTTATACTGCAAAAACGTTCTCCGGAGCACTCGCACCCCGGTCCGGGTTTTTATAATGGGTGAGATAGAGAATGATCATACTGGATAATATATGAACTGTGTTCCTTACTTACAGTTCATTACTTCAAACTGTTTGATACAAAAAAAGTATTTTTAAAACACAAGGGATAAGTTATCGTCTCCTTCCTCCCTAATTGATACCCTGGTATCGGAATTCTACTCCTTAAGTTGTATATAATAGAAATCTCCCGAGCTAAGTTGTTTCACCAAATAAGGTTCCCAAAATTTGGATTAAGCACTAATTCTTTAAATGGCCGCTAATTATAGATTATGTACGACCTCTCAACGCGCCTTTAGCGTTTTGTGCAATTTACTAAACTTCTCCTTTTTTGCTAGGATATGTTTTTAATGGGAACTAACTTGATAAACAATTGTAATCATTGAATCATATGTTTGATATTTCACGAAATCCTTGTTTTGTTTCCACCAGTGCTAAAAGTACTAAATGAAATATTCAAGCGTAATATGTATTTTTGAGATCACCTGCGTCTCTGTTATACAAATTGAAAAGCACGTTCAAATATAGATGGAGATATCCAAGTTGATTCTTAGATTTACTACGAATTTGTTTAACCAGAGTCTTTGTGAAATAGGTTTGGACCTATACCCCTCTTTCTGACATCTTGAGTTCTTATGCGTTCCGCACAATCTGTTTAACAAACCTGCGTTCTTTTTGAAATTGTTAACCCTCACCTCCAAAAAGTGCCAACCCCCATTCAAACAAAGTCCTGAGTATATGCCTATGTGCAAATGTGAACCATGATCATGGTAGTCATAGAAAAAATTAGGTTAGGTTGAATAGCACCCACTTCAACCTAACTTTACTCAACCCACTCCAACATTGGAGCCGCATGGTCTTTACTACTTCGATTAAGAATCAACCGTTGAATTTTTCTAGCAAAAATATGCCGAGTAAACGAATTTCCCCGTAAAAAAATGTGCCGATCTGAAAAATTCAATGCGCAACCGCCTAAAAAAGCGCCAAAATGGCAGAAATGCATTGCAACTGGCCACTTTGACGTCAAGTTGAACTAGAGCTCTTCGTTAGGTTCAAAAATAGACTGATGAAGGAGGATGGAAGAAAAATGTACTTTCGTCGAACGAATCCAGCCTGAAACCTCAGGTTTGCTTGGATGTTATGAATTCCATCTAGTTTTCATCCTCGTGTAAATGGGCTCTTAAGGGCTCGGCAAACGTAGCTGATTTCAGGAACCGATTTCAGCATCAGTGGGCAAAGGATAGTGGCAAGAAACATTTGTTGAAAGAAAAATTTATGGCGTGAGATTTTCAAAACAAAATATCATGGACACAAATATTCAACTGGAGTTTATTAATAGTTAAATGATTGATGTCAGCTTAGTTCTCAGCTCAGTAGCGGCATCTTTCACCACAGACAGCTGTGGCTGAATATTTATTTATATCTCTATTTTTTTGTGATGATCATGCTCAAATTTTTAAAAATCGGCACCCATCGGTGCCAAAAACTAGAAAATTTTTCAAGCTCAAATCGACGCCGATTTCTTTTAAAATCGTCGCTAATTTGGAAATCAGTTCCCGAAATCAGCTACGTGTGTCCAACCCTTTACTGTAAATAAGGACGAATAGAGTTGGCTTAATATAGCACTATCGTTGTGCCATTATTATTCTTCGTTATTGGGCAAATATTACTAACAAAAGTAAATTGGAAAATTTTGAATATGTGTAGAGGTAATTTCAATATGGGTAGAGGTATCTTACTTCATTAGATTATTAGCAAAATATTGCTAGCAATTGAGACGGTATAATTCATCTTAAAGATACATTAATTTATTTTTCAGCTGGTATAACAAAATGGCAAAAGGAATTTGAATATTTAGCATGCCAATTATTTTTGAATAACCAAAAAAAAAAAAAAAAAAACAAAAAAGAAGCATTACCTACCAAAACTATTACAAATTCCAAATGAGATTGATTGAAATTATTCCTGACTAAAAAAGGTCACTGGTCCCGAATAAGCAACAGTAAGATAAAGCTCAATAGTTCTGCCCGGGGAAAATCTGAACCTTTAAAGTTGTTCAGTATTGGGGGCATTTTTTCACCCATCAATGTACTAAGATCTTACATTTTTTGTCAGAAAACGCTTAAAAGTGAAATCTTTGAACTAAGATCTTACATCTTTGGTCATTTTTGTGCAAACGTCTTTCATCATTCTGCTCTGATCAGCGGTCTGAGAAGAATGATGAGTAGATAATCAAAGTTCTCTCATCTTTGTTCTATATGGCAGAACAGTGGCGGTCTTCACACTTTTTGCTAACATCAGTGAGCTGTAAGATCTTAGAACAAAGATGAGTTAAAAAAAAAACGATAATCTTTGCAAAAAAAATGTAAGATCTTAGTGCTAAAAAACGGGCTTATTATTTTGTCACCATTTTGAGTCTTGTGTTTACCTACCTGTCAAGGTCTTTCTGTTATCACTGCCACTCCTAGTGGCCCACTCTTTGACTTTTAGTATTTCGATTTTATTAATCCTACAAGTTATTTATTGTAGTATAGTTTATCAATTTTTATGTTTCTTTGGATCTGTGCCTTGTCTCCCCCTTCTCCCTTTCGATATATAGGACCTCTTTGTAATGAATTTTTGCACACGTGTTTGGTCTTACGCACAGTATCTTATGACATTTCCAAATACTATTACCGCACTGAAAAATTAAAATGGTTATCTTGTCATCTAAAAGAAGGCTAACCCAAATATTAACAAAAACAATTTATGGTGACTATACAAAACCTTGAACAATTTGTTTGGCTTTCTGAAGAAGAGGTCCGAATGGTAACTGTAGTAAAGTAATAACCTAACGAACAATGGTAATGAAAAGGAAAATAATTTTGGCATAAAAAAGCATGGATTTCTACTGCTTCTTAGAAGGAAGAAAGAGAGTATAGCAAGTTTTAGAAAAGTCGAAAAACTTGTGAATTGTTTGAGAAGCAAATTGGATAGAATGAGATGGTCAATCGGTGGATCTGATTCATTTTAGGAGGAGGAGCTTAAATCCAAGTTTAGTAAAGGTGAAGCTTAAAATTGAGATTCCTTGAATGGTTTAAACAAGGTTGAATATGCTTGTCAATGGTAGACTTTCTACCTTATAGTTGAAAGTATGCATTAAAGGGAAGGGGGCGTGTATTATTTAGGTGACTTTCATAGTACCTTTTGAGTTACCACAGTTGAACTGTCTTGCTCAACCGAAGTGTCTTGTCCAAGTGATTTACTAAGTGGTAAACCACCGAGTGCGCCGAACTGCGATTTACTGTAGAAATATAACTGGGATCATCCGTACTTTTACCTGTCAGAAGCGAACATATGTTATGTTTCGCAAAAGTCAACACCTAAAGCTGCTAAGAGTGGCAGTTTTAGCCCTTGCTAAAACTAAGATGTATTCAAACTCATGTGAGTAAAATGTAAAAAAACAGAACTTGCGTCTTGAAATAGCTCCTCATTTGAATAGGAGGACTGTAAAAATGTATTTTAAACATACGTATTTACACATACACCGTTTAACTCTTCTAATTTCCACGAACTGACGTCTATGAGTCAACAAGTTGAGAGCCTTAATATTGAAGTATACAAACAAAATGGAATGCTGAATGCAATAAGACACATTTTATATCGGTATACTTTAATTGTTTGATTTAGTTCAAATTGTTGATTCAGTTTTTTTTTGTCTTGGATAGAATTAATAGTTTCGTTGGTATTTGATTTTGTCCAAAAGCTTCCCATAAATAACAATGTTAAAATACAGGTGCATGAAGATGTAATAACTTTATGGAGAAAGCAATACAAAGTTTCAAAATAATCTTCGTAACAAGGAGTTTCAATAACAGGTTTCAACCAGTCAAAACTAAGATTTTTAGATGGACCTTGTCGGTGAATCATTTTTTTATACACTATAGCCCCCTTGATCCAAGAACTTGCTTAGGTAAGTTGTTCCAAGCCGCTTGGAAGAAAAATTTGGCCTTTATTGGGGGAACAGATGTTTTTTAACTAACTATAACAAGATCACCCAAATAAAACACTTTGCTTGGACACTTGCAATCAACAACTATATCGAGTGAGTAGGTATGTCTACAAATCTTCGATAAAAAAACATATTAGAAAAAACCTCAGACCAAAAAGTCAGCCTGAACAACCCTTAAATTTCTTAATTGTCTTTACAGCCCATAAGTTCATACGCATAAAATTTTCCAAAATGTCAATATATTTACTAAAAAGAGGTCTACAAAAAGTATGGGTGGAGCTGATTCTTGTTTTTGTGAAGCGAATTTTAAGGACTTTGAAGTAAATTTCAGTAATTCTAGGTAGTCTATGCTATTATATCCAGTGGTTGTGTCCAGTGAATTTTAGTAGTTCCAAGTAGTCTATGCTATTATTTCCAGTGATTGTGTTTAACTGACGTCTTCTATAACTCAAATCATGAAAATAACAGCAAATAGACTCCGTTCAGGATGGCAGGTGTATCTGAAATAGAAACAAAGAAAATAAAAATTTATATAAATGCTATATAAATTCACCAAGTTCAAAGATTTTCAACAGAGATGTGAGACGAAGGCCTGAGAAATTCGATTCACATTAACATTCGGTTTCATGTTGGGGTGCCCACGGTAAAATTCAAGTCTTAAAAATATCGGCAATACCTAGAGTTTCTTTTTTTAATAGTGGGAGCTCCAGCGCATTAATAACTTAATAATTTTTGCTGTTTCTCGTAATTACCCGTTTTTTTTTTGCAATTACCTGTTTTTTGTTTCTTACACAATATAATGTCTTCATACTGTGCCTGTTCAAAGATATTTGATTATTATGTACTTATTATTATTATGTATATATATGTACTCAGCTTGAAACTTTGGGTTTTCTTTTTTTAAGGTTTTTTGAATTGTTGCAATCCCTTGCCAAACAGCGAATAATTGTTTGTAATAATTGAAAGTTTTCGTTTTTTTTGGGCCTTCCTGATAACATTAAATAACTTAAATAAGCTTAATGACGTAGCGAGTTGATTTTATCTTACAAAAAAAGCTATTTCTAAAATTTTCCGACATTTCTCTAGTTTGAATTAAAACATAAAATTATTGCTCAGGCACCGTAAATATTTTTGCATTTTATATAATAACTTTAGCGATTCTGAACTGAACTTGAACAATTTTCAAGTTTTTTTTTTTTCATTTCTGAAAAAGCCATTGGGCTTATAAGAAAAGAAATAGGTGTTTTTCTAACAAACAACTTTCTACTAAGCTTCAAATTTTTGATTTTCTTTTGTAATGTTTTTGAATTGTTGTTATTCCTTGTTAAAATATAAACAAATATTTTTGAAATTACCAGTGAGTGGCTCTTTACTACGCAATTTAATATGTTTCAATGATGTGTCTTGCAATCCTTTGTCAAAATATATGGAATCATTTTTTCAATTACCAATTTTTTCCTGTTTACGCAATTTAATGTCTTTTCATACTAATTGTGTTCAAATATATTTGATTGTTTAAGCTACTACAATTTCTAACAACGATATGTACGACTAGACTTCAAACTTTTTTTTAGGTTTTTGAATTGTTGTAATCCCTTGTTGAAATAAACAAATATTTTTGCAATTATCAGTTTTTTGCTTTTTACGCAATTTAATGTCTTTTCATACTGATTTCTATTCAAAGATATTTGATAATGCTGCAAATCCGATTTCTAATAACGAATTCTACTAAGCTTCAAACTTTTTGATTTCTTTTTACGGTTTTCAAATTGTTGTAATCCCTTGTTAAAATATATACAAATATATTTGTGATTACCATTTTTTTTGCTCTTTAAGCAATTAAATGTCTTTTCATACTGCAGTTTCATCAAAGATATTTGATTATTGAAGCAAGACCGATTTTCTACTAAGCTTTAAACCTAAGCTTTAATTCAAATTAGGGTGGAATAAAGATATAATTCTTCAAAAATATTGTAGCATTCTACAAGGGCGTAATTTGCTATGGGGCAGGGGGCAACTGCCCCAGCCAGACCTCAGTTTGTCCCCTACCAAGACCCCGCTTTGTCCGCCCAGCTAAAATTTAGTTTGTTTCAAAATATTTTCAAAACTAAAATAAATCTGCATAATTCAAGCCTCAACAAAAGCACATTAGATTTTTAAAATTTATATTTTATCATCCTCAACAAAAGCACATTAGATTAAAGCCTCAACAAAAGCACATTAGATTTTTAAAATTTATATCCCATCATCCAGAATGGTATTATGCTCCATGCTTTTCGGTGCTTGCCGATGAAACGGTGGACGTTTCGAACACGGAGCACCTGTCTGTTTGCGTCCGCTACACATTCAAAGGGAGCCTGCATGAGGACTTCCTTGGTTTTACCCCAGTTTCTGATTTGACTGGGCAAGGTCTGGCTTCATCAATCCTGCGATTTCTCGAAAGCCTTGGTCTTAATCTGAACAAGATGGTTGGTCAGGGATATGACGGTGCGGCAGCGATGAGTGGGCATCTTAGGGGTGTCCAAGCTGTTATACGTGAAAAGTATCCGAAGGCGCTTTACATCTATTGTAGTGCGCACAGTCTCAACAAGGTCATCTCTTCTGTATGCTCTATTCTGGCGTTTAAGCATTTCTTCGGTGTCTTGTCACAAGTCTGCATTTTTTACCATACTTCCCCACTCAAGACACATAATTTAAAAGAGAAGATCAATGAAATACTACCGGATTCGAGGAAACATACTTTAACCGGACTCTGCGAAACAAGATGGGTGGAGCGCCACGATTCAGTCGTGCGTTTTCTTGAGCTGCGAAGGTCTGAACACAAAATAGAAGTGGTCACAGGTTTTTGGCAAATTTCAAGTTTTTTGCAAGTTTTTTTTTCAGTTATTATAATAGGTGGTGGCACCACTGCTAGAATTAGTAGTAAAGAACAATGCACTTCATCAACTTTGGTGTCTTGTTCTCAACTATGTTCATTCGCCTTTTTTGATAAAAAAAGGACATACATCCCTCCGGATGAGTAACTGGGTAGAATAAAGGATAATACAAAAAAGAATATAGATCCCTCCGGATGAGCTACCGGGTGGAATAAAGGATAATAAAAAAAGGATATACTGCCCCCGGATGAATTACTGGGTAGAATAAAGGATAATGAAAAAAAGCATATACAGCCCCTGGATGAGTTACCGGGTAGAATAGAAATAAAACTAGAACTAGCAGTAAAGTGATGGTCAGTAACAAGTAAATATAATATAATAAAAATTAACCTATGCTATTTATCTTTTTTGAAAAAGCGGTCAAAGATGTCGTTTTCGAGCATTTTTGTGATACCCAACACAATGCTTCAGTCCTTTATGGATTATGGATTAATCCGAGTTAAAAATTGCCGTTATTGTAAGCGATTACTAAATACTCTGGAGGGCATACTAAGTGACCTGGGCGATTTCACACAAGGCCCAACTAATGCAATTGAACAGACTGGGAGTGGTGCTATTGACGATTCTACGCCAACCCCCGTCCCCCCCATTGAGGTTAATGATACTACAAGTAACGAAGCAACACCTATACAAGCATTTACAATTCCAGAATTTAGTTCATTAATTTTTTTACATGAACAAAAACTACAAAATAAAATCGACTATACACATATCACACTTCTTCCATACTGGTTCAAAGAGTAAATAAAAAAATAATCACTGTATATTAACTCTTGCTGTACCTACGGATGACGAAAGACATAACGAAACATAAAAAAAAGCTCGTGGGCAAGCTGATGAAATCACTCGTTACAAATAAAGTTGAAATTTCTGACACTCATGGTGTTCAATTTTCAATTAGTAAAAGCTCTTTTGCTTTCATCACTTTTGTTATAAAATAGAGCAAAAGAGACATTTTATTACCACAGCCTATCGGACCTAGTCGCACCTCCTCTAATAACTAGTGTTGTCCTAGTTTTGCTCCTTAGGAGTACCGAAACTACCCTCTTCATCGAAAGATTTTGGCACGATGTTCCAAAAACCCGGCCGATGAACTATTAGTTTTGGACAGATCTGTCAAAGAACGACAGGTCTTCTTTAATTAAACTCCAAAATCTGTAAATGAAGACCGGACTAAAAGTAAAATCTAGTATGAAGGTCTGAACACACGATAAAAGTGGTCACAGGTTTTTTGCAAGTTTTTTCAGTTTATTAAAATGGGTGGTGGCACCACTGCTAGAATTAGTAGTAAACAACAATGCACTTCATCAACTTTGGTGTCTTGCTCTCAACTAGGTTCATTCGCCTTTTTTGATAAGCAGATAATTAAAACATAAAGAAAAATAGGTAGAATAAAGGATAATAGAAAAAAGGACATACATCCCTCCGGATGAGTAACCGGGTAGAATAAAGGATAATACAAAAAAGAATATAGATCCCTCCGGATGAGCGATCGGGTGGAATAAAGGATAATAAAAAAGGATATGCTTCCCCCGGATGAATTACTGGGTAGAATAAAGGATAATGGAAAAAAGCATATACAGCCCCTGGATGAGTTACCGGGTAGAATAGAAATAAAACTAGAACTAGCAGTAAAGTGATGGTCAGTAACAAGTAAATATAATATAATAAAAATTACCTAACCTATTAATCTCTTTTTCGAAAACCGGTCAAGGAGCTCCTTTTTCAGCAGTGTGGCAACTGATTTAAGCAGTTCCATCCTTTCCTAAAATACAACATAAAGTTTGAGAAAATAGAAAAACTGTTTTCATCTCTGGATTGACGAAAAATGTTGTATTGTAATGTTGTTCATATAAATTATGGATTAATCCGAGTTAAAAATTGCCGTTATTGTAAGCGATTACTAAATACTCTGGAGGGCATACTAAGTGACCTGGGCGATTTCACACAAGGCCCAACTAATGCAATTGAACAGACTGGGAGTGGTGCTATTGACGATTCTACGCCAACCCCCGTCCCCCCCATTGAGGTTAATGATACTACAAGTAACGAAGCAACACCTACACAAGCATTTACAATTCCAGATTTTTTTTCGTTCTAACTCTGCCTGCACCATAAAAAAGTCTACAGCGCCAAATTTGGTGACCCCTTTAACTCTCTGGTGTCAGGGGATATAATAACAAATCCCCTGGACATCACCCATTTATATGTTAACAAGATTCGAGCACTTCTAGACCAACAGATGGGGGTGTGGGTGCGAAGGGACAGCTTAGAAGCCTCAATAGCACTAAAAAAATTTTTAAAGAAAATGCGAGCAAGCTACATTCGAAATACTTGCATACAAAGATTTTAGCATTTCGCCCGCATTTATCAAATTAGAGGTTTTTTAGATTGGGTAAGTAGCATTGTAAGTAAACTGAATAATTATAACGAGGGGTAGCGGGTCGGTGGTTTTATTTATTAGGAGTCTAAACATTAATATTTGTAAATTTAAAAAGCATTTTATTTTAAGAGGTGGACATGGGGAGAGGGCTATAGTTTTAAAATATCATTCAGATTCAGAGGGTTGTCAGGGGGTACAACGAATCTTTTTCGATACAAGGCTATAGTGTTTCAATTATGCATTTTACTTGCTGCCTATAGACCCCTATTGAAGGATGCCTCCAAGAAAAAGTTGGAAGAATTAGCAGTTTTGGGATGGAGAAATGTAAGTTTCTAATAGTAAATTTTAACTGTTTAAATGATCAATGTCCCGTGACATTAGAAGGAATAGATATTTTTGAGCGGGCTAATACACATTTAAAGATTGGTGTCACGGTGTTGCAGTATGAAATAGAATTTGAGGAGGGTCACCGTTCCGATAAGAAGGGAGTATTATTTCCAGTATCTTTCCAGATAGAAAGATCTTACGTTTTAAGAATTTCCAGACTTAGTCTTAAGTCTTACGTTTTAAGACTTAGGGCTACACGAATATGATTTTTGTTTGTAAAAAAAATAGTACACTTTTTAGTGAAGTTTTTAAAAAATTCAGATTTTGACAACAAATTTCTAGCAAAAAAAGCTAAAAAATCGAAATTTTTCAAGATAAACAATTTTCTTATAATCAAAAAGAAAACCCGTTTATTTTCGAACACATTAGGCTACGAAAAAAAAGTATAAATTACTGTGTCTAAGGGTTCCACAACCTTTTTAGCGAGTTTACCCGATAATAGGAATTTTACTTAGTAGCCTGCTACCTAGCGGGAAGATTTTTCATTATGCGACAGCAGGTAGAATTGATCATTCCTGGACAGATAGAAAGTCATGGTCCTGAAGTGATGATTTAATACTGGTAAAGTAAAGGTAAACGCCAGCTAATTAGTGTTATTTGGACAGATAAACAGTTTGTTAGAACTCTGATCGGTTTGTTAGAACTAGTGGCTCTAAACATCGACAAGGGTGTAGTTTTCAGGTTTTTGGGTGTCAGTACCAGATAGCAAGCGATCATGGTATCACAACGATTCAGATAATTCGCTTACGTTACTCTACGCCTCATTTTGGTCAATTCATTTAGGACATTTCGTAAAGGTGGTCCGCCACACAAACTCTGAGGTGATAAAGATAACTTTACGTGAGATAACCATGAAAATTGGTCAATATGACACACGGTGATTATCAGAGTGTTCACAATCATGTTCGACTATGCAAAACGGATACGTCAACTATATTTTATTAGTCCCTTTTCGTCCCTTCTTGGCTAGAGTCCTCTTCAGGCTCATTCTATGTCAATGCAATACTGTGGTAAGAAATCATACAATCAGATATTTAAGGCAGCATCTTCAATTCATTTTACAGCTCGAGCCTGGAGAGGAACCTTGCAAAGAAGCGCAGGAATACAGCTGTAGTAAAATGTAGCTGACGCATCAGTTTTGGAGAGTCCAATGATTCATGATTTACATACTTTATCTTTTATCCACTCTTTTATTTTACAGACTCTGTTAAATTGCTAGAGGACATCTTACAAAATATGCAGCGGCTGCCATTTGAGCTGACACCAAGTGAAAAAATTTAGACTATTATTCAACAACAGCAAGGGTGTGATTTGCCAGGATGTGACAGAAGATTCCCTCTGCAGGGTGAAGAATTTCGCAATTTTTGGACTTCTGGTGGTTTTTGGACAGGAAGTTCATGTTTTACATTAATAAATATTTAATAATACAATAAATATTACCTTATTTTGACGGCACCACTGCATCAGCTCTTCGATTGCTCGATTAGCCTGCTCCTCTTTAACAACATAAAAAATGGCGGATATAGCGAGGGCCGTAGCTAAAATAAAAAAAAAAAAAAACTTTGATTTCATAATCGAAGCCATTGAACAAAATGGTTATATAAAAATTTTGATTGGATGTGTTCGGGGGGAAAGGTGGACGTGAGAGGGGGGTTAGTTGTCCTCCAATCAGTTTCGACTATTAAAAAGAGCAATAGCCCTTTGAATTCCCATCGAATGCACCCTTTTTGAAGTTTCTACGACAAAGCTTTCAATAAAAACCTTATATTCCAACCCTTGCCCTAAGGGCTCTGAGGGGGAGGGGTGGTCATCCTCAAAGACCTAATTTCCAGAGCTCACTACTAAGTTGAACAAAATGGTTACCTCAAAATTTTTATTGGATGTGTTTGGATAAATGATCGGCGTAAGGGAGGGGTTAGGTGCCTTTCAATCACTTTCGACTATCAAAAATGGCACTAGCCCTTTGAACTTTCTATTGAAGGAGCCCTTTTCAAGCTTCTACGAAAAGCTTTCAAAGAAAACCTTATACGCCCCCGGGGCAAAACTTAAAACCCTTGCCTTGAAGACTGTGGGGGGAATGTCCTGCTCAAAGGTATAATTTCCAGAACTTTCAACTACGTTGAACAAAATGGCTATCTAAAAATTTTGATTGAACGTGTTAGGGGAAATGGTGGGCGTGGAAGGGTTGTTTAGTTGCCTTATCACTTTCGACGATTAAAAGGGGCACTAGCCATTTCAATTTCCAATTGAATGAGAACATTTTGAAGTTTCCACAACAACGCTTTCTATAAAAAACCTTATATGCCCCCAGGGCATAACTAACAACCCCCACCCTGAGGAATGTTGGGGGGGGGGGGGTTTGTCATCCTCAAAGACCTTATTTCCGGAACTTTCAACAACGTTGAACAAAATGGCTATCTCAAAATTTCGATTGGATTTGTTTGCAGATAGAGGTGGGCGTGAGATGGGGTTTAGTTGCACTCCAATTACTTTCGACTATTGAAAACGGCACTAGCCTTTTGAATTTCAATCGAAAGAGCCTTTTTGGAAGTTTCTACGACAACGCTTTCAATAAAAACCTTATATATCCCCTGGGCGTAACTTAAAACCCTTGCCCTGAGGGCTGTGGGGGAGTGTCCTCCTAAAAAACCTAATTCATATCTAGAAATCAACTACGCTGAATAAAATGGCTATCTCAAAATTTTGATTTGATGTGTCTCGGGAAATAATGGGCGTGGAAGGTGTTAGTTTCCTTCCGATCACTTTCAACTTAATAGTCAAAAGTGACTATTAAGGGCACAAGCCGCTCCAATTTCCAATGAATGACCCCTTTTCAAAGTTTCTACGACAACTTTTTCGATACAAAGTGCCCTCGTCTAAAGGAAAAAAATAAAAATAATACATTGTGCCAACATTGTTCTTATATGCCCCTGGGCATTAGTGAAAGCCCTTGTCCTGAGGGCTGATGGAGAGTGTCCGCCTAAAAAACATAATTTATATCTTCAAATCAACTACACTGAACAAAATGGCTATCTCAAAATTTTGATTGGATGTGTTTGGGGAAACGGTGGGGGTGGAAGGGGTGTTAGCTGACTTCTGATCACTTTTGACTATTAAAAAGAGCACAAGCCACTCCAATTTCCAATTGAATGAGCCCTTTTTCAAAGTTTCTACGACAACTTTTTCGATAAAAAGTACCCTGGTCTAAAGAAAAAAAATTATAAATAATACATTGGGCCAAAATCGTTCTTATATGCCCCCAGGGCAGAACTTAGAACCCTTGCCCTGAGGGCTGATGGGGAGTGTCCTCCTCAAAAAACATAATTTATATCTGGAAATCAAACACACTAAACAAAATGGCAATCTCAAAATTTTTATTGGATGTGTGTGGGGAAATGCTGGGCGTGGAAGAGGTGTTAGTTGCCTTCTAATCACTTTCGACTATTAAAAAAGGTACTAGCCGTTCCAATTTCCAATCGAATGAGCCATTTTCCAAGTTACTACGACAACTCCTTCGATAGGAAGTGCCCTGGTATGGAAAAAAGAAAAAAAAAAAAAAAATAAATAAATAAATAAACAATGCATTGTGCCAACATTGTTCTTTTCTTTACTTATTGCATTGCCTATGATTTTTGTTCGTTTAAAGCTGGATTTGCAAATTCAATTTAAGTTTCACTCGTTTTAAGATTTGTATACTCATTTACATTCGTAACTATTGTTTGTTTGTTTGTTATGATTAGTAATTTCTAGTTGTTTTGAGTTTGAATTATTGTAGGTTTCTATTTTTTCTGATCTTAAGTTTAATATGGCCATTACTTTTCTTTAGATAACTTCTTTTTCGGAAATTATTTTTTTTTTAATTAATTCTCTGAAACTCATCTGAATGCCCTTCGTATTTTTGGAAGTAGAAGTTAAACATGCATTCCTTTTCTCAATAACATTTACTATATGTAAATAATTAACAAATTACCTAGCTTACATCAATTGTCCGGACGCATTGGGGGGAGGGGCCATCCCAAATGGCATAATTACTGAACCTTTCAACAATGCTGAAAAATTAATGTCTCAAAACTTTGTTTGGATATTTGTTTTAGAATATGATGAGCTTGACTCTTAAAATTACTTTGACTCTTAGAAAGGGCACTACAACTTCCAATTTCAAATCAAATGAGACGCATTTGAGATTTATACAACCAACCATTCCATAAAAAAAACTTCTATACACAAGAACATAGCTTAAAGCCAATTGCCCCAGGGCTCTGGGTGGCTGTGTCAAACCTGGAGCCAGTGTTATATGTTCTTTAGACTATTTGAAACAAAAATAACCATCACACAATTTCAATCACACCCGTTTTGTAAAAAGAGGGATAGTTGGGGGGTGAGGGGCTAGTTGATCTTCATTATTTTTTACTCTTTAAAGGCAACTAGAACTTCCAATTTCAACCAAATGGGCCACCTCTAAAGTTTACACAACCATTCCGTCCATAAAAATCTTAGATGCCCCAGGGACATAACTTACAACCCTCGTCCCAGCCCCTTGTGGTTTGCATCAACCCCAAAATCCTTGTTATATGATCTTTGGACTATTTTGAATAAATTGACTGTCTCAAAATATATATTGGATGCATCTCGGGAAAACACGAAGTGTGTGTGAGTGTGAGGGAGGGGGGCTAGCTGCGCTCTGGTCACTTTAACTCTTTAAAAGGGCATTAGAACTTCTGATTACAAATCCCATGAGTCCCTTCTAAAGCACATACAACCACCCTTTTAACAAAAATCGTATATGCCCCAAGGGCATAACTTAAAACCCTTGCCCTGAGAGCTATAGGGGGGGGGGGGGGGTTGTCTTCCTCCTAGACGCGATTTCCGAACCCTTGAATTACGATGAAAAAATTACTATCTCCAAACTTGATTGGAGGTTTTGGGGGGAGTGATGGGCTTTCTTTTGGGGGATGGGAGGGACTGGTTGCCCTCAAATCGCTTTTGAATCTTAAAACGGCATTATAACTTCTAATTTCAAATGAGCCTCATCTGAAGTTTATACGACCGCCCATTCCATAAAACCCTACATGCTCCTTAGGCACAACTTACAACCCTATCCCCAGGGCACTGGGGAGTTGTTTCAACCCCAAAAGCATTACTATTAAAATCTCTATATCACAATTTTCATAAGATGCGTTTGGTGAAAAGAAGGGTTGTCTGGCTAGCTCCCTTCCTTCACTCTGACTCTTAAGAGGGAACTAGAACTTTCAATTTTCAACCAAATGAGCCTCCTTTAAAGTTAAACAACCACTCCTTCGTTAAAAAACTTAAATGTCCCGGCGCATGACATACAACCCTCTCTCTCAGACTCTGGTTGTTTGTATCGACCCCAAAAAACCTTGTTATATGATCTTTGGATTATTTTGAATAAAATTACTCTCGAAATTTCTATTGTATGAAAATCGGGAAAACAAACGTGTGTGTGTGTGTGTAGCTGTCCTTTGATCACTTTGACCCTTAAAAAAGAACACTAGAAATTCTGATTACCAAAGATATTCTGTATACAAAATATAACATAGCCTAACAACCAAAATATTTGTTAAATATTTATTAGAATATAACTACAATGAAATTTTTCACTGAGCCGAAGCTAATTGTCTCCGTGTACAAACAGCAATAAACTGGTTATTGCCTGATCTTATAGATCTAAATTATCGAGTGTGTACTGGATAACAGATGAGTGCCTAAAAATCCTTACCTCCCCCCCATTTGTTTCCAAGGATCGACGCCCCTGCATTATGACATGGCGAGGAATATGACCGCAACTTCGAAATGATAAATCCTTAACGAAACCAGAAGGCTTGCATATCAAACAGTTCGTGGTAACGAACTGTAAGTAAGGAGCGACCCGGCTCAATGGTAACCGAAACTCTAGAAAACGGGTTTTTGATACCAATAGATATTACAAAAGAATCAGATTTCAATGCTGATTTCAAATATATAACTTTCATCAAGTTTAGTGCTACCCATCAAAAGTTACGCGCCTGAGAAAATTTGGCTGATTTTCAAAAAAAAGGGGGAAAGACCCCCTAAAAGTTATAGAACCTTAATGAAAATCACACCATCATATTCAGCGTATCAGAGAACCCTACAGTTGAGTTTTCAAGCTCCTATCTACAAAAATGTGGAATTTTACATTTTTTGCCAGAAGAAAGATCACGGATGCGTGTTTATTTGTTTTTTTTCCCCAGGGGTGATTGTATCGACCCAGTGGTCCTAGAATATCGTGGGAGGGCTCATTGGAACGGAAATTAAAAGTTCTAGTTCCCTTTTTAAGTGACCAAAAAAAATGGAGGGCAACTAGGCCCCCTCCCACGCTTATTTTTTTCCCAAAGTCACCCGATCAAAATTTTGAGACAGCCATTTTGTTCAGCATGGTCGAATATATGATAAATATGTCTTTTAGGGTGACTTAATCCCCCGATGTTCCCAGAGGGAGGGCTAAAAGTTATGAACTTTACCCAATGTTAACATATAGTATTGGTAATTGGGAAGTATACAGAAGTTTTCAGGAGGTTTTTTTTCTGGTCGTGGGAGGGAAGGGTGGGTCGGTGGTTATGTTGGAGGATCTGTTCATGATGGAAGTTTTTATGGGGGAAGGGAAATTGCCATGAAGGGAGCGTCGGACTTGCCAGCATTATTTATTGGTTATTGGGAAGTATACAACCATTTTCAGGAAGGATTTTTTCTGGGGGGGGGCTAGAGGAGGGGGTTACTCTGGAGAATATTTCCGTGGAGGATGTTTCTTTGGGGTAAGAGACATTTCTATGAAGGGGGGCGCCGGATTTCCGAGCATTAGAAATTAAATCGATCATTAGACGATCAGAAATTAAATAAAAAAAAACAAGTTTTTTCAACTGAAATGTAAGAAGGAATATTAGAACTTAAAACGAACAGAAATTATAACGTATGTGAGGGGGTTCTCCCCCAAGTCAATACCTCGCTCTTTACGCTACAGTTTTTTCAGTGCTTTCAAAAGAGCTATCTATTCTAATTAAACGGCCTTTGTGATTCAGGGGTTTGTGAATCAATTTTTTTTTAACTTTTAACGTAAAGAGCGTGGTATTCACTAAGGGGAGAACCCCTTCATATACGTAATAACATATACGTAATAAAAAAAAAACAATAAAAAACAAGCGATACAGCTCAATAGTAATCGAAACTTTTAAAACGGAATTTTGATGTCAATAAATGTATCAAAAGAATGTGTTTATAATGCTGATCCTAAATATATAAATTTTATTAAGTTTAGTATTACTCATCAAAGGCTACAGGCCTGAGAAAATTTACTCGATTTATTAAAGAGGGGGGAAACATCCCCTACAAGTGAAAGAATTTTAATGAAAATCACACCATCAGAATTCAGAGTATCAGAAAACCCTATTACATAGGTTTCAAGCTCATATCTGCAAAAATCTGCAACTTTGTATTTTTTGCCAGAAGAAAAATATACAAATATAGAAGTTAGTTACGTAAGTTAATTTGTAAAGACATCCATTTAACAAAAGAAAAGTAAAATTTTTATGCAAATAAAAGCTGCATTAACTAAAAAACGATCAAAAATTAAATAAAAAAAACAAGTTTTTTAACTGAAAGTAAGGAGCGACATTAAAACTTAAAACAAACAGAAATTATTCCGTATATGAAAGGGGCTTTCCCCTCCTCAACACCTCGCTCTTTACACTAAAGTTTGACTCTGTCTCACAACTTTATTTTTTTAAAACAATAAAAAACTTTAGCGCAAAGAGCGAGGCGTTGAGGAGGGGAGGAGCGTGGTATTGACTAAGGGGAGAACCCCCTCATATACGTAATAACATATACGTAATAAAAAAAAAAAACAATAAAAAAACAAGCGATACAGCTCACTAGTAATCGAAACTTTTAAAAACGGAATTTTAATGTCAATAAATGTATCAAAAGAATGTGTTTATAATGCTGATTCTAAATATATAAATTTTATTAAGTTTAGTATTACTCGTCAAAGGCTACGAGCCTGAGAAAATTTACTCGATTTTTTAAAGAGGGGGGAAACATCCCCTACAAGTGAAAGAATTTTAATGAAAATCACACCGTCAGATTCAGCGTATCAGATAACCCTATTACATAGGTTTCAAGCTCACATCTGCAAAAATCTGCAACTTTGTATTTTTTGCCAGAAGAAAAATATACAAATATAGAAGTTAGTTACATAAGTTAATTTGTAAAGACATCCATTTAGCAAAAGAAAAGTAAAATTTTTATGCAAATAAAAGCTGCATTGACTAAAAAACGATCAGAAATTAAATAAAAAAAAACAAGTTTTTTAAACTGAAAGTAAGGAGTGACATTAAAACTTAAAACGAACAGAAATTATTCCGTATATGAAAGGGGCTGTCCCCTCCTCAACGCCTTGCTCTTTGCGCTAAAGTTGACTCTGTCTCACAGCTTTATTTTTTAAAACAATAAAAAACTTTAGCGTGAAAAACTTTAGTGAAAAAAAGCGCTTGGGGGGGGGGGGGCTAGTTGCCCTCCAATCTGTTTTTGACTCTTAAAAAGTGAACAAGTACTATTCATTTTCAAACAAATTAGCCGTCTCTGAGGTATATACAAACATCCCTTCCAGAAGAACCATATATGCCCCCAGGATATACCTTACCCGGGCTTTGGGTGGCTATGTTGAAATCAGAGTAATTATTATCTATTTGTTTTAACTGTTTTTAACAAAATTACTATCTCGAAATTTATAGTTGATGCATTCGGGGAAAAAAAGGTTTGGGGGCCAGTTGCCCTCCGATCTCTTTTGACTCTTAAAAAGTGAACTAAAACTTTCACTTTCCAAACAATCCCTCTCTGAAGCTTATACAAGCATCCCATTCATAAGAACCATATATGCCCCAAGGGCATAACCTACAACGCCTGTCCCCGGCCCTGGAGGGTTGTGTCAACACAGGAAATTTGATTATCTGACCCTTGAAGTATTATTAACATAATGGCTATCTCAAAATTTTTATGTGATATGTTTGGGCAAGAAAGGGCGTGGGGTAGGGTTAGCTGCCCTCCGATCACTTTTGACCCTTAAAAAATGAACTAGAGCTTTCAATTTCAAATCAAATGAGCCCTCTATGAAGTTTAATCGAGCGTCCCTTCCATAACACCCATATATGCCCCCTAGGCATAACTTACAAACGCCTGCCCTTAGGCCCTGTGGGGCTGTGTTGACACCGGAGTTTTTTTTTATCTGAATTTTGAACTATTTTTAACAAAATCTCTATCTCAAAATTTTATCTGATGCATTTGGAGAAAAAAGGGCAGGGTGAGGGGGCGGGGGGGCTAGCCCAGTTCGATCACTTTTGACTTATAAAAAGTGAACTAGAACTTTCAATTTCCAATCAAATCAGTCCCCTTGGAAGTTTATGCAAGCATTCCTTCCATAAGAAACATATATGCCCCCCAAGGCATCACTTACAATGCCTGCCCTGGGCCCTTTAGGGCTGTGTTGACACCAGAGTTTTTGTTATCTGAACTTTGAACTATTTTAAAAAAATTCTATCTAAAAATTTTTATCTGATACATTTAGAAAAAAAAGGGAAGGGGAGGCTAGCTCCCCTCCGATAACTTTAACTTATAAAAAGTGAACTTGAACTTTGAATTTCCAATCAAATGAACCCTCTTTGAAGTTTATACGAGTACCCCTTCCATAAGAGCCTTATATGCCCCCAGGGCATAACTAACAACACCTGCCTCGGGCCCTTAGGGGGGGTCTCTACATCAGAGTTTTTATTATCTGATCTTTGAATTATTTTTAACAAAATGACTATCTCAAAATTTTTATCTGATACATTTTGGGAAAAAGGCAGGGGGGGGGGGGGGGGCTAGCTCAGTCCAATCCCTTTTGACTTATAAAAAGTGAACTAGAACTTTCAATTTCCAATCAAATGAGCCCCCTTGGAAGGAAACAGGTACTTTCAACTGAAAGTAAGCAGCAAAATTATAACTAAATATGAACAAGAAATTATTCTGTATATGAGGAGGGCTGCCCTCTACTCAACCTGTTGCTCTTAATGCTAAAGCTTGACTTTTTGCCCCAATTCTCTAAGAATGATCTCTGCAACACAAAACTGTTGGGTTGGAATAACAAGCTTTTTTAAAGCACTAAAAACCTTAGTGTAGCGTTTGAGGGTTAGGGATGGGGCAGCCCTCCCAATGAATCTTTTTTTGATACAAGTTTTTTTTTTTTACTGAAAGTAAGGAGTGACATTTGAGAGATTCTCGTCAATAACCACCCCTAAATAACGAATACTTCTGACTCTTTCAATAGATGGTAAACTGTCTTCAAGCATAACGCAAATGTTAGTTAATTTTGGAAACCTTCACCCAATTCTACAAAGAATAATAAGTTAAGTTTTTTTCTTATTAAGCACAAGTTTATTGTCATCAATCCATTTCGAAATACGACTGCATGTATGGGAAATATCTATTTGAAGCTCATTTAAAGATTTAACACCCACAGAAGCAGCTGTATCATCAGCAAACTGGGTATCTAGAGAAACTGAGGTTGTAGCAAAACACAGATCGTCAACATAAATAAGAAAGAAAAGAGGGCCCATAATCTGACCCTGAGGGACACCAACAATAAGGACAGTGGAAGGAAAGAAGAAGTAAAATCATTAATTACAGTAACTTGTGTTCTCTCAGAAATATAAGATTTTACTAAATCCTAAATAAAAAAAAAGACCAGAACTGCCCAGGGATTATAAAATTTTTTTTACATCAAACCTCCTCTTGTCAAAAAGATGTTTTGGAATTAAAATGCACCCTTTGAAGTATCTCCTTCTCTCCCTAGCTATAAAAAATAATCAGAGAACCCAATTGCAGAAGTTAAAGTACCTTTTTTAATTTCAAGCTTTGCAATTTGTCCACTGCTTACAGATAGTGTTTGTTATTGGGAAACATAAAACATGTTTTTGAGTGGGAGTTTTCAGAAACGGTGGGAGTTTCTGGAGGATTTTCCATGAGAAGAACATTTTGGCACAGAGGGAGGGGGCAAGACTTACACATTAATTCCTCTTCTCTACTTAGCACTTCTCAACTAAAATAAAAATAACAAAACTCAAAATATTTAAATTTGGAAAACCATATTTTCTGTGAGGGGTTTTTTTTCCCCAGGAGGGTTTTTCCATGCAAGAGCAGGGGTAAACACCATGACACGTAGAGAGTAACAGGGTGAAGGAAACCCCCCTTAACAGACATAAAAAAAAGAAAAAAATCTGCCTTTCAGAGTTTGTGATGTCAGATTTTCTTTACTTTTGTGACAACAAAACCGAGCTTTTTTATTAGTCATCTTGACTATCATTTATATCATGACTTGTGTTTTACCCAATGTAAGTATGGTGGTTGAGTTGCACAAGAGTTCAGTTGCACGGGGGTTCAGTCACACAACAGTTTAGTTAAATGGGGTTGAGTTGCACAAGAGGTTGAGTTACACAAGAGTTCAGTTATACAAAGGACCAGTTGCATGGGGGTTCAGTCACATGGCAGTTTAATTAAACAGGGTTGAGTTGCATGAGGGCTCTGTTAAATGGGGTTAAGTTGCACAAGGGTTCAGCTACATGAGGATTCACTTACACGAGTATTCAGTTACATGGGGTTCAGCAGTATGGGGGCCCAGTTGCAAGAGGGTTCAGTTATACGAGGATTCAGTTACACAGTGTTCAGCTGCATGGGGGCCAAGTGACAAGAGGGTTCATTTGTATGGTGGTTCAGTTGCTTGGGGTTCAGGTACACCGTGGTTCAGTTGCAATTGAAACCAAAACTATGAACTGCTTCTGCTGTGTTGACATCTAATTGGTGTTTTCACTCTTAGTATTTGCCAGTTGAAATTCCCAGTGTGTAACTTGAACATTTACAGACCATGCATGTCCCTGGACTTTCCTAAGTGATATTACTGACCTTGGTTCTTGATAATTTGATTATAGGATTTGAATTATAGTTCTGAACAATGAAAGAAATAAGAGGCGAGATCTTTAGTTCCAAATAGCTCATGTCTGCAACAAAGGAACCTCCTGAAAAAGACATAGATGTCTCACCTTTCCTGCCTTCAAAAACCAACTTAACTAGAACCCCCCCCTAATCCTATGTCTAAATCAACCACACATCTTAAGGGGATACAAGCCCTAAACTTCCTTCAAGCTAAAAGTACCAGTGAAACCCATGGCAAAAAAAGGGACAAATGATGCAATTAGATCACCCCGTGAAGAACCCCAACCCAAGATTATATCACTCCCTGATGATTCCTAACCAATTGAATTGCTTCCTAGCTCTTTAGATGAGAGATGTTATTACATTGTGAACATCAAGAAAACCAATGGTCGACCCTTTACTAGAGAGCGGTTAATGGATATTAGAAAGCCTATATTTTTACTAGCTAACTCAACTTTTGAAGTAGTTTTCCTAAAAGATGGTCTGATAGATCTTTATTTTACCTCTCACAAGGCTGCAGATTTGGTCCTTTCAAGGTCCAAGGAATTAATTGTTAAGGGTTCCAAAATCTTTGCCACTTCTAAAGAAGTAGAAAAGTCCTATAAATACGTGGTTTATGGTGTTGACACCGGTATACCAATAGAGGAATTTACAACTGAACTAATTTATTCTTCAGTGTCATCTGGTCCAACCAACAACAGCCACAAGACTCAGCTTGAAAAATGATGGTAATCTTATACCCAATTGCTCAGTGTATTTAAAAACGAGTTGCAAAGAGAAGTTTTTTCTGTATGGTATGGCCTTTTGCCATAAGTCCTATAAACCAAAGCCCATACTAAGCTTAGATATAAAATGCTCCTTAATAAAAATAACAGAATATCTAGAAATAAGATCATTTAGCACTGGTAATTTATTCAAATAGGCTTAATTAATGTTCCAAGACATAAACCATAGCATCAAATTCTGCTTCAACTTCTCATCTAAATCATGCTGCAATATCCCTCAATCTTGTTGCTGAATTGGTGGGGACTATTTCTGAACATCTCCCTATTACATCTTCTTTCCAACTCCATGGTTTCAAAGAACATAATAATTATGTAATTCCTCTTAGGCTAAGAACCTGTAGTGATTAGGCTAGAATCAGTTCATCTGCTTGTAGATATTTGCCAAGTAAAATATCAATACTTCAGTGTTTCTAGACTGAAGTCATATTATATTTCAATTCTGATTTGTTTTCCACTTCTACATGTTGTATTCTGAGTAAAGTTTTGGTTGCCTTCCATCTTTTGCAAAGATCAATTAAATTTTCAAAATATGACATGAGACTTAGCCTGGATATTTATGTAGCCAAAATCAGCCATGCTTAGTCTTTTGTCAAAAATCAAGCTTTCCAACTTCAGAAAATCCATGAGGGTATTATTTCAGGCTGTTCTTAAGCCCTGGTCTTGTTGCTTCTTACCTCAAAGCAAAATTTTGGTTCAATCTCTGGAAGGATTGTGACCGTCCATCAACTGATGTTGTGAATCCTTTTGTTTTCTGTACTAAAGAGAAATTTATCTGAGGTTCCAACTCCTCATTGTAGAAACTTATTTAACACCAGTTTGGCTAGTGCAAAAAAAAAATATCAAAATTGCAATTCTGGCTTAAAAATTCAGATGAAATTAGGAAGTACATGCAAGAGAATAAAAATTGAAAAAAAAGTCCTGACCTTTCATTTACTCTAAATATCTTTGTGTTAAAAAAATGAAACTTTGAAAAATAGATCTTTTCCTTAAATAAAGTATAAAACAATTGTTTTCAGCTCCACAACTTTGCTTAATCACAATTTATAAGGTTTTAAAGATATGCAAATACATTTCCAAAATCTGGAAAAAAAAAACATTGATATGGCTTAAAAATCTACTCAAATATCAGGAATTGCATTTTCAGAACTAAAGCCATAGAAAAAGAAACTGATAACTGAAAATTAAGGTAAAATGTTGTTTTGTCAAAATTTCAATTGGTATAGACCTGTTATGTAGGCAATGTTGCCAAATAAATTGATCTTATAGATATCATTATTCTGTTGTTTTTTTTAATGATAGATAAAGCAGTGGCAAAAATACAAAATATTAATACAACCTAACCTAACTTCAATTCAAAATCAAAACTTGGTTGGGAACTTGTCCAAATGAACTCTATCTAAAAAACAATTTATAGCAGCAATTTCAAAAGATTTAAGCATTGCATTTCTAGGCTAGCATAGAGAAAATTGTAAATTTTTCTTTTAATTAGGAAAAAGAAGGAAGGAAAAAAGAGAGGATAGACTTGATGATAAAGGTTCTCCCCCTTGATAATAGCCTATGTTAACTAGTATCATTATACATATTTAAAAGTAAGAATTGTTTTCTTAACATGTCTCCTTTTCAGGAGTCACAATTCTAAGTTTTTACCAATACTTTAGCCTGTAGACCCATCCCTGAAAGTTTCATTTTCCTAACCTAAAACTTTTCCAAGATAGACAAAAGTGGCTAAAGTAGAATTTTGTCCATAATAGGCTATAGACTGCCCCATATTTACCAAAAAAGCCTTCAGTTTAACCTGAGAGAACAATGATTTTTGGATACAATTCTAGGTAAATATTTTCACATTAATAGGGTAGGAGTATGTACTCCATTAATAAATAGGTTAACCATAGAAACACCATAGGCCTGAAGCTTTTAGCCAATTTACTTACTGCCTAAATTCTGTCAGAAGAGGCCAACAACTTTACATTTAGGTCAATATATACCAATCATATTATTGAGTTTCAAATAAAGTGAATACTTTTTTTTGCTGATTATGAATATGATAAGCATTTCTATCAGAAATGAATTTCAGCCCCCCCCCCCCCCCCTATATATGCCATTTCAGGGTTAGGTTAGGTATAGCCTATATAGGGGGGGCTGAAATTCATTTCCAATAGAAATGCTTATTATATTTGTAATCAGCATAAAAAAGGGGGTCAAAATATTCCAAATCATATTATTGAGTTAGGACTAAAGTGAATACACCATTTGATGCCTTTTTTTATGTTGATTACAAATATAATAAGCATTTCTATCGGATATGAATTTCAGCCCCCCCCCTATATATGCTAATTCAGGGTTAGGTATAGCCTATATAGGGGAGAGGGGATGAAATTCATTTCTGATAGAAATGCTTATTATGTTCATAATCAGCATAAAAAAGGCATTGAATGGTGTATTCACTTTATTTGAAACTAACTAGCATGATTTGGTATATATTGACCAAAAAGGCATTGAATGGTGCATTCACTTTATTTGAAACTCAATAATATGACTTGAAACTCAATATAAACCAAATCATATTATTGAGTTTTGAATAAAGTGAATAGCCTACACCTTTTCATGCCTTTCTTTATGCTGATTACAAATATAGCCTAATAAGTATTTCTATCGGAAATGAATTTCAGCCCCCCCCCCCCTATATAGGCTATACCTAACCTAACCCTGAATTGACATATATAGGGGGGGGGGGGGCTGAAATTCATCTTCAATAGAAATGCTTATTATATCCGTAATCAGCATAAAAAGGCATCGAATGGTGTATTCACTTTAGTCCTAACTCAATAACAGCCTAATGATAATATATAATATGGTATATATACCATAATAATATGGTATATATTAACCTACATTTATTGAAGATACAAAGAACTAAGTGCTTACTATTTTAATTAATGGAGACTCTGAAGTGACGAGTAGAGAAGCTCGTCTCTCTACTCGTCATGGCTTCCGGAAAAAACAATGTCTTCCGGAAACTCTTAATGAAAATGATAGTACAAGCAGGGTTGCTTCTTCTTCTTCTTCTTCTATTTAACAGAAGGCGGGCTTTTCAGAGTGAAGCAAAAGGAAAAGGGCTAAATAGTTATACTGAAAAGCCCGCCTGCTGTTAAATAGAAGAAGAAGTAAAACTATTTAGCCCTTTTCCTTCTGCTTCACTCTGTGGGCTACAGAGCTACTGGCTTGATTGCCTCATATTTATTAGATATATGCAGATATCTTTCAGCAGATCTTTTGACTCTAGGTTCAAATATAAGATGATAGATGTCGATTTCTATGCTCTGTGTGCAGGTATAGTTGGCTAGGCTCTTGGCTGATAGTGGGATTTTGTGGTGTTTGAAGTATTTTAACAGTTTACAAAGCAAGGTATGTTGTGCAGACGTCAGCATATTACATTCAAATAGGCAATGGTCAATTGTTTCATTATTCATATTACAATGCCTGCAAAGAGGGGACAGGGGAATTGAGCCACTTGAATTAGAAAGCTTATATGAGAATGCAAGGAAATTTAGTCCATTTGTTCCAGAACGAATTCTATGATAAATTTTAGAAAGATACTTATTGGGAAAGGTGGAAAGGATAGGATTAATCTTATTAAAATTAATATCTGATAGCCTCCATCGGTAAATATCTCTAATTGGGATTGGTCTCCCCACTTGGCTGGTCAATATTTATAGCATTTTTTGCTATTTCATCAACCTGATGATTACCACTATGCCAGAGTGGCTAGGAATGTACTGAAAGTAAGTTTTTATGCCACTTGAAGCAAGATTATCAATAATACTGAGACAATGATAAGTGTCAATGTCCAACTTATATTGAGGAGCTGAGGCCAGCAACTCAAGGCTTGATAAAGAGTCGGAATAGATGATAATATTATTCGAATTTTCAATCAAAGGTTGGTTTTGCTTAAGGTGTTCTAATGCCATGATTATGGCATTTAACTCAGCAGACATTATAGATAAATTATTAAATAATCTCTCGCCCATTGCAATTTTCAGGTGAGGAAGGAAAACACCACTTGCAACCTTCTCATCCATTTTGACCCATCAACAAATATTTGGAAGTGATTTTTATAGGTAATTGTGTTAAGTTCTGCAAATTTTTTCTGGACAAAAGCAATGGGGGTTAAATCTTTATTCCATTTTGAAAATCAGTATTTATTATGGGACATGACCAATTCCATGGAGGGGATTGCGGGAAAGTAGGTGCAATAGACTTTGCTGGTACAGGGAACTTCTTTTGAATATTGGCATACTCATCTGCAATACCTCTATACATGGCTGGATTTCTTAACCAATTATGTAATGTGTGTGAGCTATTTGATTCAATTTTTGTAAGATGTTTTATCAAGAGAAAGCTACGTCTCTCCCTTATTGTTGTTAATCCACTCTCCATAAGCAGAAACTTGGTGCTTGTGGGTTTCCTAAGACCAAATATGAGACGTATTATATCATTTTGTGTTGTTTCAATTTTTTGCATCTGGGTCTTTGCACATGCACCATAGACAATGAGCCCATAGTCAATATGGGGTCTTATATGTGTTTTAGAAAACTGGAGTAAGGTTTTCTCCTTACAACCCCAGGGTGTGGAAAGAAGTCTTTTTAATATATTTGCTTTTCTATAACATTTTTTTATTGTGTTTGAAATGTGGAGGTGGAAATTAAGTTTTTGGTCAAGCATGAGACCTAGGTAATTAATATTATTATCTTCTGGAATAGTTGTTTTATTTAGAGTTAGTTTTGCATTAACATGGCTTCGCTTCCGGTGAAATTGGATTATTTTTGACTTGGTGGGTGCAATGGGTAAATCTGAATGTTGAGAGAATTTTTCAAACTGGAAAAGTGACTTTTGCAGATTCGACTGTGCTATCTGAAAGGTGTTGCCAGATGACCATAGCACCAGATCATCAGCATATTGTAGATTCGTGTGGGGTAGGTTCATGTCCCAGAGATATAGGGCAAAAAGGAGGCAACTGAGGACTGCTCCCTGAGGTAGGCCTTTGGATATTGTCTTTTGGGGTGAAGAGGCTGAACCAACACAAACAATGAAACTTCGCACTTCTATGAAGGATTTAATAAAGGATACTAGCTTAGGAGGTACTCCAAGGTTTGCAAGTTTATTTAAAAGGATTTGGTGGTTCACATTGTCATAAGCTCCTTCAAAATCTAGGAAAGCTGCCACTAGGATATTATTTTTTGAGAAAGATTCATTTATTGCATTTGTTAGCAAAATGAAAGCATCTGTTGAGGAATGGTATTTCCTGAATCCAGTTTGAGTGTGTGGGATCATGTTATTTTTCTCAACAAACCAGAGGAGTCTGTGATAAATCATTTTCTCCATTATTTTCCCCATCACAGGTGTAATCATTATGGGCCTATAAGACTCAGGGTTATCTTTTGGTTTATTTTTCTTTAGGATTGGTAGGAGGGACGAACATTTCCATATATTGGGGAACCTAGAAGATGCCCAAGCGTGATTATAACAATTTAGCTTTCACCTCAAAAATAAAATTCCGATTTTTCTTCCAAAAACAAATCCTAAATTTCGAAAAAATCCCGGAATACAGTTTTTTTTGGGTACTGGTGCATTGTATGGGTCTTTAGAAGGAAATCAGTCACCGAAAACCCACCAGATGGGTTAATTCAAGAAACTGCTATAGAGTAATGCAATGTTAAGCGTGGTTTTTATTGCATTTACAATTTTTATATTGTTGTTTTTTGGGGTTTAGGGGGGAAAAGGTACTTAGGTTAGGTTAGGTTACGTATTTAATTTATGCTATATCCAACACCCCCCCCCCCCCCTAATAAGCAAATATATAGCCCAAATTTGTTTCTAAACTATTCATCCTATTTTTTTATTTCATTAGCATTAAACAAACTTGACTTCTTAAAAAGGCCTATATAATGCACAAGTACCGTTTTTTAGGTTATATAACATAGGACTGCACAGTGATGACGTAAAAATCAAGGCGCTTAATTTGAAATACAGTGAAACAGGGTTTCTAGTTGTAACTAACAACTGATTGTCAATATTCCTAGCATTATTTCGATGTGAAAACGTACTGGTGGATTAGTAAAATCTACGACAGACATTTTAGGCCAAAACAACTAACCAAAGTTCCAAAAAAACGTGTCGACGCATTTGCGTTTCATCGTTATTTGAAATTCCCACCCAAAAATTGAAGTCACGCTTTGCAGCCATATTGCGCGTCCAGAATATCTGGAGAAATGGGACGGAAAGCTGGAAAAAGGAATAGTCGTCCAGACTTGGCTGTTTTTTCAAAAACCTGGTTGTTTTTTTCAAAAAATATCTGTACAAATTTATCAGCCATCCTCATCAAGTTTGTCTTCCTGAGCCAAAATCTATAAAAACAAATCTAAACCCTCAGTTAGACAATTTGCCTTTTTTCTATTCAAAACCACCTTAGACAACTATTTTTTATCTATCACTTATCGTGTCTAATTGTCTCCTTCTTCTGGCATTTTTTAGAAAAGCTATCCATGCTACCACTTCCTTCCCATTTTCCATTTTCTTACCCTCTGATTATTCCTGCCCAGAAAACAGAAAAATGGAACGGAAGACCTGTCTACATTCCCAGATTTTCGTCCCATTTTTCCAGAAAATGGATAGTCTAGACGCGGTAATATTCAATATGGCTTGACAAGCGGTAAAAGTTGCTTTGTATCACATCTTCAGACGTCCCTTTCCCTTTTACCATGCCTGATTTTCTGTTTAGCAAAAGTCTCGCCAGTCAAGAAGCGGACAGCGGAACTATCATTCGTCTTACAAAAGCATCCTTTTGAGATCTCAAGACCCGACTTCACTACCCAGAAAACCTGGATTCCAATTGTACTAAAATCTGAGAAAAATCCAAATGATATCATTCAAACATTTAGTTCACGGATTCTTCATTGTATTAAAAAAAAAAGGAATCTGCTGCTTTTACACGAAAAGATCCGGTAGAAAGACAGACTCCTTTTTCCCGAGTCAGGGTACTTAGAATCCAACTTTCTTGGTATTAAACCCGGCCTTTGGGTATTTGAATAGAAAAATATAAGGCAAAAGTCAGAAAAAAACTGTTAGTACCGAGTTACTAGTAAAAAGCGCTAAGTGAAGCAACCAACAAAAAAACAACTAGTTTTTTAGGTATTTATTGATACGATTCAGCAATCATTTCCGTAATCAGAGCTCAAAAGACAATCCTAAGAAACTGGACCAATGAGCTTCAGTAAATGAAACTAAGTTCGGTTAGCACACAAATAAACACTAAGTCTTCTGAGAGAACGTAAGCCAGATAAACATTTTCAATTTTTTCTTAGTTTATCTCATCTGCGATCTTCAAAATTTAGAACTTAAGCACTGAGTGGAATATTATGAGCTTGAAAATGTCTAAAAATATTAAAAAAATCTGGGGAATACGTTGATAGCGATCAGAGCGATCTTTTGAACTAATTGATGTACGTTCTATAAACAGCACATACGTACGACTAAGTATAATGATCCTAAACTATTGAAACTTGCAACAACAACCTAAGATAAGATAAGATAAGTTTTATTCTTCGTTAAATACACATACAATATTAGATGTTATAAATCCCTCAAAGGCTCATTGGCCTTTTGGCCAATGATGTAATCATTTGGTCATGACTTTATAAAACTAATTTTTTGCGAAGTTTCATCTGCAAAACACCGAACTAAAAAGATACTGAAGCTGAGAATGACAAGTTTTCCGATGGTATTTATAGCTTCCGCTGCCCTAGATTTCTGAATACATTCGAGGCTCTCGAAATGATGTCAAGAACTCAAATGAATTTTTTTTCTGAATTCCCCACTTGTTGTTGCATTGGAGTCGAATTTTCAAAAGTCCAATCAACAACGAAAAAATTGTTGACCCAGTGTAAAAGACTAATAGCGCAAATCCAAAGGAAACAAACAAAAACAGAGAATATTAGTGATACCGTGCAGAAAAAATTAGTTGACTATCAGCCACAATTGTTGAAAATATCTTTTTAATCAAAAATCTCGGTTTCAGCAAAAAATCTTGTTTTTTTTTACAAAAAAATCCCGAAAAACCCAGACACAAAAAAAAATCCCGGACCGCATAAAAAAAATCCCGGAATACCTGGATTAATCTCGGACGGTGATAAACCTGGGTATAAAAGAACAACACTACCAACCAATTTAGCCGACTTTTCGGTGCATGTCATAAAAGACATAAAATACAAACTCTTTGGTGTATGTTCTGTACAAAACTTTTTGGTCCATGTCCATAATATGTCCAGCTTATAATGCCAGAAACTAGTTTTTTCTACGACTTGTGCTATTGACCAAAAGACGCTTTGTAAACTTCTCCTAAAGCGGTCAGTTACCATAAAATATAGTAAAAATGAATAAAATTCCTTCAATATAATAATCTCTCTTTTTCTACAAAATAATCTTGGACATCTCGATCAATGAGCTGAGGCATGGCTTCTTGAATTAACTGTTGCCGATTGTCAAGTCATTCGATTCAGCAAAATTGATCCTAGTCACTCTTATTTTCTTTCAAGCTACTCAATCTCCTCTGCTAAAATAAACCAACTGAGGATGTAGGAGTTTTGGTACAATAAAAGTGAACCCTTTAATTTTAAATTTAAGGACACTTTACAATATAAAAATAAAGCATTTAGGGACATTTTATGAAGCATTGTAGATATGTTCAAAGTGAAGCTATCTTGATAGTATTAGGAATATAAACTATTTTTAGAATATGTGTCATAACTTGAAGTTCTCCGTTGTATAGAGAGAGTAACTGGATTCCCAGAGTTCATATTATGGTTATTTGTTCTCCAGTTAAAGTAATACTAAAGCCAATTTATACACAATTTAAACAATTTTAAATTATAATATACAATTTAAAAGTGTATATCACTCACTATTGGTATTATAGCTGGTGATACCAGCCTTGGAAATTGACTATTTCTTCCTATAAAACTCATTCAATAGCTCCGTTAAGCCTTGTTTTTTTTTATGTGTTATAGTGGCTTTTCTTGATTAGCAAATAATGACGACAAGATCCCTTCCTTTGTGGGCGAAAACATGAAAAACGAATATGGCTAAGCTAGAACCTCACTATTTTTCTTTTTCATAATATGGATATAAAAGTGGCTATTCGTTCAAATTGACTGTTGCTTCAGAAACAAAAAAAAAGTTGTGGTCTTTTGTGGTTCATTTCAATAAACCCAGTTTATAATACCATTTATTGTACCTACACGAGAAATGATCTTTTTTTGAAATTTCGATTCATTTCCAAGCACTGAGTGGATTTTCTACATAGGGACAGGTAAACTAACTCCCAAAGTCTAAAGACACGTTTCTCGTCGGCTGGGAGGATGATTGTCGTATTTGGCATCTCCGGCCAAAATTGAGTTATGAATGCCATCGAGTGTAAAATTTTGTGTAGAATCTGAATCGGCTTTTTGTTTTTGCTCTACCGGCTACTGTTCTTGAGTGTACATTAGGGGGGGGGGGGGCGCGGTAAAGCATAGCATATATTAAATACGTAACCTAACCTATCCTAGGTACCCTCCCCCCAAAACCCCAAAAAACAACAGTTTAAATATTGGAAATGCAATGAAAAACCACGCTTTGCATTGCATTACTCTAGCGGTCTCTTGAATTTGCGGGTTTTTTGTGACTGGTTTCTTTGTAAAGGCCCATATAGTGCCCAAGTACCCAATTTTGTTATATATCATTTAAGCAGAAAAACTATTTTGCAAGGTTTCACTATTATAAGACACAGATTTTTAAAGGTCATCAAAGGTTAGGACCCTCTAGAGGGAGAAGGAATGGAAGTATGTACTTCAAAATACCTTCCCGATACATAATTTAGCTTGTAGACCCTTCCCTGAAAGTTTCATTTTCCTAACCTAGCCCCTTTCCAAGATAGCCAAAGTAGCTAAAGCGGGATTTTACCAACGCAAAGAATATGAAAAGATTGTTCAACAGAGAGAACTTGAAATGTCACTTCATAAAAATACAGTCTCATGCCTGTGCTACATTATAGTCACACTTGTTGATAAAATCAAAATTACGCACGACTACAGCGCCAATTATGTTCGCCGTTCGTAATTTCTCGAATTGACCATTGTTCAACTTTCAAGTATAAATTTCTTGACTGACCAATCAGAGTCAAGGTTAAGGCATACTTTTTAAAACCAGAAAAGATTGTTTTTAAAACTAGAAAACTAGAACTTTATAACAGCGAGTTTTCTATCTGGGAGAGGAATCTGACAAAAGTTAAGGAGACTTAGCATTAATAGAGAAGAGTTGGACACAAATTACTGTTGGTGCAAAGTCAGTAAACTAATTTCTTGCAACTTAAATTTTTTTGCTTTTTAAATACAAGTGTGATGTTAAAATCAAGAAAATTGCCATGGCATTCATGATTTTTGGCTTTCTTTATTGATAGATGTGACTATGATGTGGCATGGACATTACAGTTGCTGCCGAATAACTTCCCTCAGTAGGCTAGAGGTGTAGAGTAAGGGCTTTTGAGCAGGAAATATGTTTAGAAAACAATTCTTACTTCGTTACATACTGAATAATTGTATATTTATTACATAATACAGAATATTTGATTGCAACTCCACTTTACTTTGCCCCTAACCCCTCCTAATGTGCAAATATGTAGCTCAATTGTATATTTCCCATGCATGCTGCCAATGCGTCTCTCTTGTTTCAACCTGTGTACCCATAAATTGAATCAACTGTGATAAAATAAAAACATGTTTTCTTAATGTTTCCTTCTCAATAGCCCTTAGTCTATACATTTACCCTTCCCTCTGATTTTCCCTAGGCCTAGTTTGGTTTCCTATGGAGACTAAATGAGCTAGTCTAGCCTAGCCTGTGGAGATATTTCAAAGAATGGACTAAGAACTATTGCCGTCTGAAAACAAGTACAATGACTAGGATGGAACAAAGAAGATGTTACCATTTTGGACAACTGTCACTAGCACAAATGTCATTTCGTTAACAAGGAAAATCCATCAGAACGTTGACACATCAGAACATCAACAGTCATAACTGTCGGACATCAACATTGTGACTGTTGATGAACTGAAGTGTTGATGTTATGACTGTTGACGTTCTCATGGATAGCAATTGTGACTGTTGATGAACTGACTTGTTGATGTTCTTACGCGTAGTGATTGTGACTGTCTATGTCCTGACGTGTCGATGTTCTGATGGATGTATTGTCGATGTTATGACTGTCAACATTCTGACAGGTAGCAATTGTGACTGTCGATGAACTGATGTGTTGATGTTATGACTGTCAATATTCTGACACGTAACGATTGTACCTGTCTTTGTACTGATGTGTCAATGTTATGGCTGTCAATGTCCTGACGTGCCGATGTTCTGACGGATTTTTGTTGATGTTATGACAGATTTTGTTGATGTCCTGACGTGTCCATGTTATGACTGTCAACATTCTGACAGGTGTAATTGTGACTGTTGATGAACTGACATGTTGATGTTATCACTGTCAATGTTCTGACGGGTAAAGATTGTGACTGTCTATGTCCTGATGTGTCAATGTTATGACTGTCAATGTCCTGATGTGTCAATGTTCTGATGGATATTTTTGTTGATATTATGACGGATTTTGTTGATGTCCTGACATGTCGATGTTATCACTGTCAACGTTCTGATGGGTAGCTATTGTGACTGTTGATGAACTGACGTGTTGATGTCATGACTGTCGATGTTCTGATGGGTAGCAATTGTGACTGTCTATGTCCTGACGTGTTAATGCTATGACTGTTGATGTTATGACAGATTTTGTTGAAGTCCTGACAGTAGTGGTCCTGATGTGTGGATGCTCTGGCGCCTTTCTGGAACAATGAGGCTATTTAGTGTGTTAAAAAAGTAGCCACCCATTAAAAAATAACATTAAAAATTTAGACGCATATAGGTTTATGAATAGGTAATAGGTAAGGAATTTGGCACTATTGTATTAGCTGGAACCCACGCGATATATTGTATACGGAAGATGCTTAAGAAACTAGTCAAACTGGTTTCTTTCAAAAGAGAATTGGATTGCAAACCGAGGTTTGTCAGTGCATTTACAATATTTAAACTTTTGTTTTTTTTTGTTTAGGGGAAAAAATGGTATCTAGGTTAGGTAACGTTAGGCTACGATTTTAATATATGCTATGCTTTCCCCTCCCCTCCCCCCCCCTAATGTGCAAATATATAGCCAAAATTTGTTATGGAAAAATTATTTTCTATGGGCCTTTCTAAAAAGTCAAGTTTGGTTAACGCTGATGAATAAAAAAAATAGGTTGAATATATAATAGTTTAGAAACAAATTTGGGCTATATATTTGCACATTAGGGGGGTGGGGGTAAAGCATAGCATATATTGAACACGTAACCTAACCTAGGTACCTTCCCCCCACCCTAAACCCCAAAAAACAATGGTTTAAATATTGTAAATTCAATGAGAAACACCGCTTTGCAATCAATTGAGATAGCAAATACACGTTTTACGGGTCTCCGTGTCTGGTTCCCTTGGACAGTATATAATGCTGTGTTAGGCATAATGCACCAGTACCTTACTTATTCTAGAGAATGAGAAAATTTAAATCACCATATAGAAAAACTGCTGTCCCAAGCTTGTATCTTTTCTAATTTCTAAAGATTATCACTTAAATCGTCACACAGACTCGTCTATTATAAAGTTTATGAATGTAAATTGAATATTGTTCAACTTAACAAATTTCAAACAGGGTACATTATTGGTGCTGTAGCTATGAATGGTTGAGATTTTATCCAAAAATGTAATTATAACGACTTGTCTGTGTATTACTGACAAACAAAATGAAAGAGAACATATTTTTATAGACTGCCAAAAAATGCCAATGCCAATGGGAGCTCATGCAGCATAGAAGGTGCATGCCAATATGCTGAAGGCTGCAGTTGAAAAGGAAGACCAAAAAAATCCAAAGGATCCTGGGATGCTGTTTCAATCCAAAGGTAAACAATAATAAATGTAAATATTTTTACATAATATTTGTAAAATGGTAAAAAATAAAACGCTTTTGAATATAAGTTAAAACATTGATGTACCCGTATTTAATCATTACAAGGGGGTATGCAAAAAGTGTATTTATAGACAACCATTTTTAGACTTTTCTGGGCGGGACTATCCCCCTGTTGCATCATGTATTTTAAGTTTAAATTTTTGGGTCCAAATCCTGCTGCATGTGAGAAGGTCAACCTACTATTTATAGCATCTTATCGCTAACAATAAAATATCTGGAGCAAAAAGTTCTTGATTCGGCCGTTAAAATAATTTAAAACAGCGGTTAAAATATCTTAGTCTGTAGCTCTTACTTTTTTAGACACTCTTTTTATGATTTTTTTATGTCATATGTAACCACTGAAGTATATTTTTTAAGGCCCTTGTATTGAAAAAAAACTAAAAAAGTGTCATTTTGACGGAAAAATTGAACCAAAAATTAGAAAAGTTCCGGAAACCCAAAAAAGGGTCAAAATGATACCCAAAATGCCGCTTTGACAACCTAGGAAAGGACATTCGTAGCAAAATTTTAGGTGTGTGTAATTTATTAAACAGTGCTAAAGATTCTGGAGTCAGAACATCCTTTTGCAAATTTTTTAGTATATGAACAGGATTTTATGATCTGACAATATGTAGTTTTGTATATATATACTTTTGTCAGGGGCGGATCCAGGGGGGGTTTTATGAAGGTCTTAAATTTTAGAATGTCTAAAATTACACTAACTACAAGGTAGGGGAGAGGAGGGTTGAAAATACCGATGTAGTGCCTAGTTTTTATCGGTTCCTACCCAAACATTAATTTCTTATTCATCCCTGCTTCTTGTTTTTTACAAAAAAAAAACTTACCAAAATTGGTTGCTCTTTAAAGAATGAATTTTATTCTATCTTAAATTATTTTAAAATTATTTTTCATAAAATTTTTCTTTGAGCTTTAAAAGCTTATTAAAAATAGAACTTTTAGCTGTAGCCTAGTAGATACTGGCCCATTTTTTGAAGCTATTGCTCTTTGTTAGGATTTTGTTTGAATTTATCTTGACAGTTTTTATTGCTTCAATATCTATTCGTTTTTTGTTATGAACTAATTTGATGTACTTTTTTTTGAGCTTTCATCTTTTCTGCATTCATCTAAAACTATTTGCTATGATTTTTAAAGTAATCTTCAGCATTACGATTGCAAATCTTAATATTGTCTGCCGTTTCTTGTCAACAGCCTTCATCCATCGAATACCTTTGATTCAGATTTTGTATTATTCTTCTTAGCGTTTTTTTTTCTGTCTTTTTCTCTAACCCCTGAAGTATTGCCTTTCTGCAGTAGATATTTCAGAAGCTCTGGTATTTTTGTTTCTTTTTCCTACATTTGGCTTTATCTTTTGTTGCCATAACTAGCGTCATGTATTCACTATTTCCTACAGTGTCACTAGAGAAATAACACCAGAAGATGCAGCTTTTGTTAAAAAATTGCAGTTTACTTTAGTTCTAACAAAACCACTTGTGGGTAGATAAAAGCATTAAGTTTCAAATGCACAACCATCTCCGTGCACTTTTCAGTCACCTGGCGGCCCTAGCAAAATAAAAAGGGAAAAGGGAAAGATCAATTGTTACCAAAGCTAAAATGTGATTTCATTCAAATTCAAGATGGAGGGCTACAATCCTCCGGTTTAGGATTGTCGACCATGATGACTCCGATGGTATAATTTTTATTTTGGTCGGTCACCGTTTTTATAAGAGTTTTCAAGCTCTTTATCAAAACTTCCATAAATTTAATATATCATTGATTTTAAGTTTAACATTGATATGTTTACGACCCCTTTATCAGTGTCAAGTGGCAATTATTTTAAATTTTGAACATCTATTTAAAAACTAATTTTTTAGTTTTCGGTTATATTGGGGCGAAGGTCGCTCTTTACTAGGTTTCAGCTGTCGTTACAATACAACCATAATAGGAACTCAGTGAAATGAGCATTGTATTTTTGTCATATTTAGAATATGCTTACTCACAGGACCGTCAAGAGGCGTCTCTAGGGCCCAACCTTAATGTGGCCCAGTGCCATATTCTTTTAAGTAGAGATATATGCTAGAAATCTTTTAAAATCTAATTTATTATCAAATATTTTATTCAAGAATTCCTTTTGATATTCGTTTTTCTACACAATGGAACACCAAAAACCAAAGATCTCTGCCTTCAAAATGTTTGAGAAAATTGACGCAATTGTATATAACCCGAAAATGAATTACAGACGCAAACCAGTGACGCGCAGTTCTTAATTTGCGATGCCCAGGGCTGCTAGTGTTACCTGTCTTTATGTTTGTAATAATGCACACCCTGAGGGTATGCATTATTTCTAAAAAGGAACAGGCAAGAAGAGGCGGCCACAAAGAAATTTGTCCCCAAGGCCCAGTCTAGATTCTGCCTTTGAAGAACTCTTTTTTTTTACAGTTTTTTTTTCAGATGAGAGCACTCCAGCATACAGCGCCAAATATGTGACCAGCATCTGGGGAATGTATAACAGATATTCGGTCTATAACTTTAAGAAACATGCAACTGATGCAACAACAGTTTTTGGAGCATCACGGTAAGTTTTTCTTTAGTTTGTCCCCTTTTTTCTCTTCACTTTTTTTTCCTTTTTAACCAAAGAGATGAAAAAAATATTATAACTAGATGCTTAAACGGTCTCCCAATATGTCAAATAGTTGCTTTGCCTGGTAAAGCATTCTATGTTCCCGACAAATCACATTGTTTTCTCTTCAGTGAATTCAAATCAAAGATATAGAGTGACAACATCTGAATAGTATGTTTAACCTTGGGCACGTTGACGTGGCGTCTGTATGTGTTGTTTACAACTATATACACTATCCTCAGGGCCGTATCTAATTTTTCGTTTGTTTGGGGGAGTGGCTACAATTTTTTTTTGAAGCACGTATCAAAATTTGTTTATATGTATTATGTTTTTACGAGTCGTGTAAACATTCCGGGGGGGGGGGGTAAAGACTCCTAGTCCCCCTGGATATGGCTTTGACTACCTTTCATCAGAGGATAATACGTGGCAGACCTAATCCGATAAAGTTTGCTCACCATAGTATTACTCGTCAAGACTATTTTCGACGGGAAACTCGCAGCCAGGAGTATCTAAAAAGCCAATGTTCTTTGAGACTTTACAGTTACATTTGTTGGAGTCTCATCTGTTCATAAGACATTCAGAAGAATCGTACTTCGAAAATTAGACAGAATAGCTTGATATGATTGACTAGTCAAGTATTTCTGGAACCTCCCTTGCTGACCAGCTCCTCTTATATAGAGTCTTCACTAATCTCAATCAGAAGAACCATTGTAGCTCATACATGGCATATCTAAGCCGACGAAATCTGCTCAGATGGTGATGTTCCTCTGGCCTACCTATAGCAGGAAAGTCCGAACGACGAACAGAGAGCTATGATTGACGTATTGTCACCATGACAGTGGAATGATCTCTTAGCAGAAGTTATACCTAGTGAACTATTCTCCTAGTTGCTTTAAGAGTAATTATATAGCAAACGTTTCTTTTTTGAAAAGAAGCTACAGCTCATCCCCGTCTGGCGTGGGAGGACGTCATAAAGAAAGATTTAAAGGAAATTGGAACTTCGTGGGCGTGTGTAAAGAGGGAGGCTTTGAATAGATTGGAATGGAGGAGGAGCTTGCGTAGCTGTGTTGGCCTCAGGCAGCTTTGTGCTGCGGTGAGTAGTTAGTAGTAGTAGTAGTAGTTGTAGTTTAATAGAGTAAACGTTAAAAGAAGTAAAAATAATAATTGCCAAGAATAGCGGCACGGTGAAAGGTGACGATGCTGTGAAACCTGATGAAAAGAGTAAAAAAAAAAAACGTATATTTTTCAAAGATAATGATATTTTAAGATTGATATTGATTTCCTCTTCATTTTAGTCGTGTAAAACGCTTTATCTTTTTTTTTAAATATACTAATTATTTCTTTTTCTAGTATTTCATTGAACAGGGATTAACATTTTGGGAAAATGGCTTTAGTGTGGACTTCAATTTTGATTTTTGTGTTTTCGAAATAGTTTTTGTTTAAAAAAGTTATGTTTTCTTGAACTCAGACAAAACCTTCTGTACTTGCTAAAATAAAATCAAAATCAGCAAACATTTTGCTCTTATCTAGGGTGAACGTCAAGTTTGATTTAATCTATAAAGCTATTCTATTGAACTTTGAACAAGGAGAGAGTACTCAAAGGCCTTGATTCTTTCCAGTAGCATAATAATAACATTAAAATAAGCTAATAAAATAAGAAACAGTATAATATAATGATGATATTTCTTTCAGTTTGTTTATTTTTAGTTGGAAAAAGTAATATGCATCAATGATATAATAGTTGATAATAACTTGGAAAAAGTAATGTATAATATGCGTTAGTCGAAAACTGGGAAACTGTTTTAAAAAAATATGTTTTCCTGATTTCAGGTAAAACCTTTTGTACCTGCTAAAATAAAATCAAAATAAGTAAACATTTTACTCTTATCTAGGGTGAACGTCAAGTTCTATTTAATCTATAAAGCTACTTTACTGAACTTTGAACAAGTAGAGAGTACTTAAAGGCCTTGAATCTTTCCAGTAGCTTAGTAGTAACATCAAAATTAGATAATAATAAAATAACAAACAGTATAATATTATGATGATATTTCCGCTATGTTTCTTTCAGTTTATTTATTCTTAGTTGGAAAAAGTAATATGCATAAATAATATAATAGTTAATAATAAGTTGAAAAACTGATTAAGTTCACGTTATACTTTGTAGGCTATTAGAAGCCTACAAAATATAAAATATCGTTATACCCTGGAAAATATGGATTGACACCAAGATGGCCAAAAATGTGCCACCTTCGAAAACTAAAAAGTATTCAAAGGCCAATTAAAACTAAACACTTGGCACATTACGAAAACAGACTTCAGCACACACTATATACGCAAAATTCGTGGTCGAGATATTCCTTATGAATAAGTATCTAACTCTTCTTCTTCTTCTTCTATTTAACAGCAGGCGGGCTTTTCAGTAAAACTATTTAGCCCTTTTCCTTTTGCTTCACTCTGTGGGCTACAGAGCTACTGGCTTGATTGCCTCATATTTATTAGATATATTCAGATATCTTTCAGCAGATCTTTTGACTCTAGGAGTTCAAATATAAGATGATAGATGTCGATTTCTATGCTCTGTGTGCAGGTATAGTTGGCTAGGCTCTTGGCTGATAGTGGGATTTTGTGGTGTTTGAAGTATTTTAACAGTTTACAAAGCAAGGTATGTTTGTGCAGACGTCAGCATATTACATTCAAATAGGCAATGGTCAATTGTTTCATTATTCATATTACAATGCCTGCAAAGAGGGGACAGGGGAATTGAGCCACTTGAATTAGAAAGCTTATATGAGAATGCAAGGAAATTTAGTCCATTTGTTCCAGAACGAATTCTATGATAAATTTTAGAAAGATACTTATTGGGAAAGGGGGAAAGGATAGGATTAATCTTATTAAAATTAATATCTGATAGCCTCCATCGGTAAATATCTCTAATTGGGATTGGTCTCCCACTTGGCTGGTCAATATTTATAGCATTTTTTGCTATTTCATCAACCTGATGATTACCACTTATGCCAGAGTGGCTAGGAATGTACTGAAAGTAAGTTTTTATGCCACTTGAAGCAAGATTATCAATAATACTGAGACAATGATAAGTGTCAATGTCCAACTTATATTGAGGAGCTGAGGCCAGCAACTCAAGGCTTGATAAAGAGTCGGAATAGATGATAATATTATTCGAATTTTCAATCAAAGGTTGGTTTTGCTTAAGGTGTTCTAATGCCATGATTATGGCATTTAACTCAGCAGACATTATAGATAAATTATTAAATAATCTCTCGCCATTGCAATTTTCAGGTGAGGAAGGAAAACACCACTTGCAACCTTCTCATCCATTTTTGACCCCATCAACAAATATTTGGAAGTGATTTTTATAGGTAATTGTGTTAAGTTCTGCAAATTTTTTCTGGACAAAAGCAATGGGGGTTAAATCTTTATTCCATTTTGAAAATTCAGTATTTATTATGGGAAATGACCAATTCCATGGAGGGGATTGCGGGAAAGTAGGTGCAATAGACTTTGCTGGTACAGGGAACTTCTTTTGAATATTGGCATACTCATCTGCAATACCTCTATACATGGCTGGATTTCTTAACCAATTATGTAATGTGTGTGAGCTATTTGATTCAATTTTTGTAAGATGTTTTATCAAGAGAAAGCTACGTCTCTCCCTTATTGTTGTTGTTAATCCACTCTCCATAAGCAGAAACTTGGTGCTTGTGGGTTTCCTAAGACCAAATATGAGACGTATTATATCATTTTGTGTTGTTTCAATTTTTTGCATCTGGGTCTTTGCACATGCACCATAGACAATGAGCCCATAGTCAATATGGGGTCTTATATGTGTTTTAGAAAACTGGAGTAAGGTTTTCTCCTTACAACCCCAGGGTGTGGAAAGAAGTCTTTTTAATATATTTGCTTTTCTATAACATTTTTTTATTGTGTTTGAAATGTGGAGGTGGAAATTAAGTTTTTGGTCAAGCATGAGACCTAGGTAATTAATATTATTATCTTCTGGAATAGTTGTTTTATTTAGAGTTAGTTTTGCATTAACATGGTTTCGCTTCCGGTGAAATTGGATTATTTTTTGACTTGGTGGGTGCAATGGGTAAATCTGAATGTTGAGAGAATTTTTCAAACTGGAAAAGTGACTTTTGCAGATTCGACTGTGCTATCTGAAAGGTGTTGCCAGATGACCATAGCACCAGATCATCAGCATATTGTAGATTCGTGTGGGGTAGGTTCATGTCCCAGAGATATAGGGCAAAAAGGAGGCAACTGAGGACTGCTCCCTGAGGTAGCCTTTGGATATTGTCTTTTGGGGTGAAGAGGCTGAACCAACACAAAACAATGAAACTTCGCACTTCTATGAAGGATTTAATAAAGGATACTAGCTTAGGAGGTACTCCAAGGTTTGCAAGTTTATTTAAAAGGATTTGGTGGTTCACATTGTCATAAGCTCCTTCAAAATCTAGGAAAGCTGCCACTAGGATATTATTTTTTGAGAAAGATTCATTTATTGCATTTGTTAGCAAAATGAAAGCATCTGTTGAGGAATGGTATTTCCTGAATCCAGTTTGAGTGTGTGGGATCATGTTATTTTTCTCAACAAACCAGAGGAGTCTGTGATAAATCATTTTCTCCATTATTTTCCCCATCACAGGTGTAATCATTATGGGCCTATAAGACTCAGGGTTATCTTTTGGTTTATTTTTTCTTTAGGATTGGTAGGAGGGACGAACATTTCCATATATTGGGGAACCTAGAAGATGCCCAAGCGTGATTATAACAATTTAGCTTTCACCTCAAAAATAAAATTCCGATTTTTCTTCCAAAACAAATCCTAAATTTCGAAAAAAAAATCCCGGAATACAGTTTTTTGGGTACTGGTGCATTGTATGGGTCTTTAGAAGGAAATCAGTCACCGAAAACCCACCAGATGGGTTAATTCAAGAAACCGCTATAGAGTAATGCAATGTTAAGCGTGGTTTTTATTGCATTTACAATTTTATATTGTTGTTTTTTGGGGTTTAGGGGGAAAAGGTACTTAGGTTAGGTTAGGTTACGTATTCAATTTATGCTATATCCAACACCCCCCCCCCCCCCCTAATAAGCAAATATATAGCCCAAATTGTTTCTAAACTATTCATCCTATTTTTTTTTATTTCATTAGCATTAAACAAACTTGACTTCTTAAAAAGGCCTATATAATGCACAAGTACCGTTTTTAGGTTATATAACATAGGACTGCACAGTGATGACGTAAAAATCAAGGCGCTTAATTTGAAATACAGTGAAACAGGGTTTCTAGTTGTAACTAACAACTGATTGTCAATATTCCTAGCATTATTTCGACGTGAAAACGTACTGGTGGATTAGTAAAATCTACGACAGACATTTTAGGCCAAAACAACTAACCAAAGTTCCGAAAAAACGTGTCGACGCATTTGCGTTTCATCGTTATTTGAAATTCCCACCCAAAATTGAAGTCACGCTTTGCAGCCATATTGCGCGTCCAGAATATCTGGAGAAATGGGACGGAAAGCTGGAAAAAGGAATAGTCGTCCAGACTTGGCTGTTTTTTCAAAAACCTGGTTGTTTTTTTTTCAAAAAATATCTGTACAAATTTATCAGCCATCCTCATCAAGTTTGTCTTCCTGAGCCAAAATCTATAAAAACAAATCTAAACCCTCAGTTAGACAATTTGCCTTTTTTCTATTCAAAACCACCTTAGACAACTATTTTTATCTATCACTTATCGTGTCTAATTGTCTCCTTCTTCTGGCATTTTTTAGAAAAGCTATCCATGCTACCACTTCCTTCCCATTTTCCATTTTCTTACCCTCTGATTATTCCTGCCCAGAAAACGGAAAAATGGAACGGAAGACCTGTCTACATTCCCAGATTTTCGTCCCATTTTTCCAGAAAATGGATAGTCTAGACGCGGTAATATTCAATATGGCTTGACAAGCGGTAAAAGTTGCTTTGTATCACATCTTCAGACGTCCCTTTCCCTTTTACCATGCCTGATTTTCTGTTTAGCAAAAGTCTCGCCAGTCAAGAAGCGGACAGCGGAACTATCATTCGTCTTACAAAAGCATCCTTTTGAGATCTCAAGACCCGACTTCACTACCCAGAAAACCTGGATTCCAATTGTACTAAAATCTGAGAAAATCCAAATGATATCATTCAAACATTTAGTTCACGGATTCTTCATTGTATTAAAAAAAAAGGAATCTGCTGCTTTTACACGAAAAGATCCGGTAGAAAGACAGACTCCTTTTTCCCGAATCAGGGTACTTAGAATCCAACTTTCTTGGTATTAAACCCGCCTTTGGGTATTTGAATAGAAAAATATAAGGCAAAAGTCAGAAAAAACTGTTAGTACCGAGTTACTAGTAAAAAGCGCTAAGTGAAGCAACCAACAAAAAAACAACTAGTTTTTTTAGGTATTTATTGATACGATTCAGCAATCATTTCCGTAATCAGAGCTCAAAAGACAATCCTAAGAAACTGGACCAATGAGCTTCAGTAAATGAAACTAAGTTCGGTTAGCACACAAATAAACACTAAGTCTTCTGAGAGAACGTAAGCCAGATAAACATTTTCAATTTTTCTTAGTTTATCTCATCTGCGATCTTCAAAATTTAGAACTTAAGCACTGAGTGGAATATTATGAGCTTGAAAATGTCTAAAAATATTAAAAAAATCTGGGGAAATACGTTGATAGCGATCAGAGCGATCTTTTGAACTAATTGATGTACGTTTTATAAACAGCACATACGTACGACTAAGTATAATGATCCTAAACTATTGAAACTTGCAACAACCTAAGATAAGATAAGATAAGTTTTATTCTTCGTTAAATACACATACAATATTAGATGTTATAAATCCCTCAAAGGCTCATTGGCCTTTTGGCCAATGATGTAATCATTTGGTCATGACTTTATAAAACTAATTTTTTGCGAAGTTTCATCTGCAAAACACCGAACTAAAAAGATACTGAAGCTGAGAATGACAAGTTTTCCGATGGTATTTATAGCTTCCGCTGCCCTAGATTTCTGAATACATTCGAGGCTCTCGAAATGATGTCAAGAACTCAAATGAATTTTTTTTCTGAATTCCCCACTTGTTGTTGCATTGGAGTCGAATTTTGAAAAGTCCAATCAACAACGAAAAAATTGTTGACCCAGTGTAAAAGACTAATAGCGCAAATCCAAAGGAAACAAACAAAAACAGAGAATATTAGTGATACCGTGCAGAAAAATTAGTTGACTATCAGCCACAATTGTTGAAAATATCTTTTTAATCAAAAATCTCGGTTTCAGCAAAAAATCTTGTTTTTTTTTACAAAAAAAAAATCCCGAAAAAACCCAGACACACAAAAAAAATCCCGGACCGCATAAAAAAAATCCCGGAATACCTGGATTAATCTCGGACGGTGATAAACCTGGGTATAAAAGAACAACACTACCAACCAATTTAGCCGACTTTTCGGTGCATGTCATAAAGACATAAAATACAAACTCTTTGGTGTATGTTCTGTACAAACTTTTTGGTCCATGTCCATAATATGTCCAGCTTATAATGCCAGAAACTAGTTTTTTCTACGACTTGTGCTATTGACCAAAAGACGCTTTGTAAACTTCTCCTAAAGCGGTCAGTTACCATAAAATATAGTAAAAATGAATAAAATTCCTTCAATATAATAATTCTCTTTTTCTACAAAATAATCTTGGACATCTCGATCAATGAGCTGAGGCATGGCTTCTTGAATTAACTGTTGCCGATTGTCAAGTCATTCGATTCAGCAAAATTGATCCTAGTCACTCTTATTTTCTTTCAAGCTACTCAATCTCCTCTGCTAAAATAAACCAACTGAGGATGTAGGAGTTTTGGTACAATAAAGTGAACCCTTTAATTTTAAATTTAAGGACACTTTACAATATAAAAATAAAGCATTTAGGGACATTTTATGAAGCATTGTAGATATGTTCAAAGTGAAGCTATCTTGATAGTATTAGGAATATAAACTATTTTTAGAATATGTGTCATAACTTGAAGTTCTCCGTTGTATAGAGAGAGTAACTGGATTCCCAGAGTTCATATTATGGTTATTTGTTCTCCAGTTAAAGTAATACTAAAGCCAATTTATACACAATTTAAACAATTTTAAATTATAATATACAATTTAAAAGTGTATATCACTCACTATTGGTATTATAGCTGGTGATACCAGCCTTGGAAATGACTATTTCTTCCTATAAAACTCATTCAATAGCTCCGTTAAGCCTTGTTTTTTTTTTATGTGTTATAGTGGCTTTTCTTGATTAGCAAATAATGACGACAAGATCCCTTCCTTTGTGGGCGAAAACATGAAAAACGAATATGGCTAAGCTAGAACCTCACTATTTTTCTTTTCATAATATGGATATAAAAGTGGCTATTCGTTCAAATTGACTGTTGCTTCAGAAACAAAAAAAGTTGTGGTCTTTTGTGGTTTCATTTCAATAAACCCAGTTTATAATACCATTTATTGTACCTACACGAGAAATGATCTTTTTTTGAAATTTCGATTCATTTCCAAGCACTGAGTGGATTTTCTACATAGGGACAGGTAAACTAACTCCCAAAGTCTAAAGACACGTTTCTCGTCGGCTGGGAGGATGATTGTCGTATTTGGCATCTCCGGCCAAAATTGAGTTATGAATGCCATCGAGTGTAAAATTTTGTGTAGAATCTGAATCGGCTTTTTGTTTTGCTCTACCGGCTACTGTTCTTGAGTGTACATTAGGGGGGGGGGGGCGCGGTAAAGCATAGCATATATTAAATACGTAACCTAACCTATCCTAGGTACCCTCCCCCAAAACCCCAAAAAACAACAGTTTAAAATATTGGAAATGCAATGAAAACCACGCTTTGCATTGCATTACTCTAGCGGTCTCTTGAATTTGCGGGTTTTTTTTGTGACTGGTTTCTTTGTAAAGGCCCATATAGTGCCCAAGTACCCAATTTTGTTATATATCATTTAAGCAGAAAAACTATTTTGCAAGGTTTCACTATTATAAGACACAGATTTTTAAAGGTCATCAAAGGTTAGGACCCTCTAGAGGGAGAAGGAATGGAAGTATGTACTTCAAAATACCTTCCCGATACATAATTTAGCTTGTAGACCCTTCCCTGAAAGTTTCATTTTCCTAACCTAGCCCCTTTCCAAGATAGCCAAAAGTAGCTAAAGCGGGATTTTACCAACGCAAAGAATATGAAAAGATTGTTCAACAGAGAACTTGAAATGTCACTTCATAAAAATACAGTCTCATGCCTGTGCTACATTATAGTCACACTTGTTGATAAAATCAAAATTACGCACGACTACAGCGCCAATTATGTTTCGCCGTTCGTAATTTCTCGAATTGACCATTGTTCAACTTTCAAGTATAAATTTCTTGACTGACCAATCAGAGTCAAGGTTAAGGCATACTTTTTAAAACCAGAAAAGATTGTTTTTTAAAACTAGAAAACTAGAACTTTATAACAGCGAGTTTTCTATCTGGGAGAGGAATCTGACAAAAGTTAAGGAGACTTAGCATTAATAGAGAAGAGTTGGACACAAATTACTGTTGGTGCAAAGTCAGTAAACTAATTTCTTGCAACTTAAATTTTTTTGCTTTTTAAATACAAGTGTGATGTTAAAATCAAGAAAATTGCCATGGCATTCATGATTTTTGGCTTTCTTTATTGATAGATGTGACTATGATGTGGCATGGACATTACAGTTGCTGCCGAATAACTTCCCTCAGTAGGCTAGAGGTGTAGAGTAAGGGCTTTTGAGCAGGAAATATGTTTAGAAAACAATTCTTACTTCGTTACATACTGAATAATTGTATATTTATTACATAATACAGAATATTTGATTGCAACTCCACTTTACTTTGCCCCTAACCCCTCCTAATGTGCAAATATGTAGCTCAAATTGTATATTTCCCATGCATGCTGCCAATGCGTCTCTCTTGTTTCAACCTGTGTACCCATAAATTGAATCAACTGTGATAAAATAAAACATGTTTTCTTAATGTTTCCTTCTCAATAGCCCTTAGTCTATACATTTACCCTTCCCTCTGATTTTCCCTAGGCCTAGTTTGGTTTCCTATGGAGACTAAATGAGCTAGTCTAGCCTAGCCTGTGGAGATATTTCAAAGAATGGACTAAGAACTATTGCCGTCTGAAAACAAGTACAATGACTAGGATGGAACAAAGAAGATGTTACCATTTTGAACAACTGTCACTAGCACTAAATGTCATTTCGTTAACAAGGAAAATCCATCAGAACGTTGACACATCAGAACATCAACAGTCATAACTGTCGGACATCAACATTGTGACTGTTGATGAACTGAAGTGTTGATGTTATGACTGTTGACGTTCTCATGGATAGCAATTGTGACTGTTGATGAACTGACTTGTTGATGTTCTTACGCGTAGTGATTGTGACTGTCTATGTCCTGACGTGTCGATGTTCTGATGGATGTATTGTCGATGTTATGACTGTCAACATTCTGACAGGTAGCAATTGTGACTGTCGATGAACTGATGTGTTGATGTTATGACTGTCAATATTCTGACACGTAACGATTGTACCTGTCTTTGTACTGATGTGTCAATGTTATGGCTGTCAATGTCCTGACGTGCCGATGTTCTGACGGATTTTTGTTGATGTTATGACAGATTTTGTTGATGTCCTGACGTGTCCATGTTATGACTGTCAACATTCTGACAGGTGTAATTGTGACTGTTGATGAACTGACATGTTGATGTTATCACTGTCAATGTTCTGACGGGTAAAGATTGTGACTGTCTATGTCCTGATGTGTCAATGTTATGACTGTCAATGTCCTGATGTGTCAATGTTCTGATGGATATTTTTGTTGATATTATGACGGATTTTGTTGATGTCCTGACATGTCGATGTTATCACTGTCAACGTTCTGATGGGTAGCTATTGTGACTGTTGATGAACTGACGTGTTGATGTCATGACTGTCGATGTTCTGATGGGTAGCAATTGTGACTGTCTATGTCCTGACGTGTTAATGCTATGACTGTTGATGTTATGACAGATTTTGTTGAAGTCCTGACAGTAGTGGTCCTGATGTGTGGATGCTCTGGCGCCTTTCTGGAACAATGAGGCTATTTAGTGTGTTAAAAAAGTAGCCACCCATTAAAAAATAACATTAAAAATTTAGACGCATATAGGTTTATGAATAGGTAATAGGTAAGGAATTTGGCACTATTGTATTAGCTGGAACCCACGCGATATATTGTATACGGAAGATGCTTAAGAAACTAGTCAAACTGGTTTCTTTCAAAAGAGAATTGGATTGCAAACCGAGGTTTGTCAGTGCATTTACAATATTTAAACTTTTGTTTTTTTTTTGTTTAGGGGAAAAAATGGTATCTAGGTTAGGTAACGTTAGGCTACGATTTTAATATATGCTATGCTTTCCCCTCCCCTCCCCCCCCCCTAATGTGCAAATATATAGCCAAAATTTGTTATGGAAAAATTATTTTATATGGGCCTTTCTAAAAAGTCAAGTTTGGTTAACGCTGATGAATAAAATAAAATAGGTTGAATATATAATAGTTTAGAAACACAAATTTGGGCTATATATTTGCACATTAGGGGGGTGGGGGGTAAAGCATAGCATATATTGAACACGTAACCTAACCTAGGTACCTTCCCCCACCCTAAACCCCAAAAAACAATGGTTTAAATATTGTAAATTCAATGAGAAACACCGCTTTGCAATCAATTGAGATAGCAAATACACGTTTTACGGGTCTCCGTGTCTGGTTCCCTTGGACAGTATATAATGCTGTGTTAGGCATAATGCACCAGTACCCTTACTTATTCTAGAGAATGAGAAAATTTAAATCACCATATAGAAAAACTGCTGTCCCAAGCTTGTATCTTTTCTAATTTCTAAAGATTATCACTTAAATCGTCACACAGACTCGTCTATTATAAAGTTTATGAATGTAAATTGAATATTGTTCAACTTAACAAATTTCAAACAGGGTACATTATTGGTGCTGTAGCTATGAATGGTTGAGATTTTATCCAAAAATGTAATTATAACGACTTGTCTGTGTATTACTGACAAACAAAATGAAAGAGAACATATTTTTATAGACTGCCAAAAAATGCCAATGCCAATGGGAGCTCATGCAGCATAGAAGGTGCATGCCAATATGCTGAAGGCTGCAGTTGAAAAGGAAGACCAAAAAATCCAAAGGATCCTGGGATGCTGTTTCAATCCAAAGGTAAACAATAATAAATGTAAATATTTTTACATAATATTTGTAAAATGGTAAAAAATAAAACGCTTTTGAATATAAGTTAAAACATTGATGTACCCGTATTTAATCATTACAAGGGGGTATGCAAAAAGTGTATTTATAGACAACCATTTTTAGACTTTTCTGGGCGGGACTATCCCCCTGTTGCATCATGTATTTTAAGTTTAAATTTTTGGGTCCAAATCCTGCTGCATGTGAGAAGGTCAACCTACTATTTATAGCATCTTATCGCTAACAATAAAATATCTGGAGCAAAAAGTTCTTGATTCGGCCGTTAAAATAATTTAAACAGCGGTTAAAATATCTTAGTCTGTAGCTCTTACTTTTTTAGACACTCTTTTTATGATTTTTTTTATGTCATATGTAACCACTGAAGTATATTTTTTAAGGCCCTTGTATTGAAAAAAAACTAAAAAAGTGTCATTTTGACGGAAAAATTGAACCAAAAATTAGAAAGTTCCGGAAACCCAAAAAAGGGTCAAAATGATACCCAAAATGCCGCTTTGACAACCTAGGAAAGGACATTCGTAGCAAAATTTTAGGGTGTGTAATTTATTAAACAGTGCTAAAGATTCTGGAGTCAGAACATCCTTTTGCAAATTTTTTAGTATATGAACAGGATTTTATGATCTGACAATATGTAGTTTTGTATATATATACTTTTGTCAGGGGCGGATCCAGGGGGGGTTTTATGAAGGTCTTAAATTTTAGAATGTCTAAAATTACACTAACTACAAGGTAGGGGGAGAGGAGGGTTGAAAATACTGATGTAGTGCCTAGTTTTTATCGGTTCCTACCCAAACATTAATTTCTTATTCATCCCTGCTTCTTGTTTTTTACAAAAAAAAACTTACCAAAATTGGTTGCTCTTTAAAGAATGAATTTTATTCTATCTTAAATTATTTTAAAATTATTTTTCATAAAATTTTTCTTTGAGCTTTAAAAGCTTATTAAAAATAGAACTTTTAGCTGTAGCCTAGTAGATACTGGCCCATTTTTTGAAGCTATTGCTCTTTGTTAGGATTTTGTTTGAATTTATCTTGACAGTTTTTATTGCTTCAATATCTATTCGTTTTTTGTTATGAACTAATTTGATGTACTTTTTTTGAGCTTTCATCTTTTCTGCATTCATCTAAAACTATTTGCTATGATTTTAAAGTAATCTTCAGCATTACGATTGCAAATCTTAATATTGTCTGCCGTTTCTTGTCAACAGCCTTCATCCATCGAATACCTTTGATTCAGATTTTGTATTATTCTTCTTAGCGTTTTTTTATCTGTCTTTTTCTCTAACCCCTGAAGTATTGCCTTTCTGCAGTAGATATTTCAGAAGCTCTGGTATTTTTGTTTCTTTTTCCTACATTTGGCTTTATCTTTTGTTGCCATAACTAGCGTCATGTATTCACTATTTCCTACAGTGTCACTAGAGAAATAACACCAGAAGATGCAGCTTTTGTTAAAAAATTGCAGTTTACTTTAGTTCTAACAAAACCACTTGTGGGTAGATAAAAGCATTAAGTTTCAAATGCACAACCATCTCCGTGCACTTTTCAGTCACCTGGCGGCCCTAGCAAAATAAAAAGGGAAAAGGGAAAGATCAATTGTTACCAAAGCTAAAATGTGATTTCATTCAAATTCAAGATGGAGGGCTACAATCCTCCGGTTTAGGATTGTCGACCATGATGACTCCGATGGTATAATTTTTATTTTGGTCTGTCACCGTTTTTAAGAGTTTTCAAGCTCTTTATCAAACTTCCATAAATTTAATATATCATTGATTTTAAGTTTAACATTGATATGTTTACGACCCCTTTATCAGTGTCAAGTGGCAATTATTTTAAATTTTGAACATCTATTTAAAAACTAATTTTTTAGTTTTCGGTTATATTGGGGCGAAGGTCGCTCTTTACTAGGTTTCAGCTGTCGTTACAATACAACCATAATAGGAACTCAGTGAAATGAGCATTGTATTTTTGTCATATTTAGAATATGCTTACTCACAGGACCGTCAAGAGGCGTCTCTAGGGCCCAACCTTAACGTGGCCCAGTGCCATATTCTTTTAAGTAGAGATATATGCTAGAAATCTTTTAAAATCTAATTTATTATCAAATATTTTATTCAAGAATTCCTTTTGATATTCGTTTTTCTACACAATGGAACACCAAAAACCAAAGATCTCTGCCTTCAAAATGTTTGAGAAAATTGACGCAATTGTATATAACCCGAAAATGAATTACAGACGCAAACCAGTGACGCGCAGTTCTTAATTTGCGATGCCCAGGGCTGCTAGTGTTACCTGTCTTTATGTTTGTAATAATGCACACCCTGAGGGTATGCATTATTTCTAAAAGGAACAGGCAAGAAGAGGCGGCCACAAAGAAATTTGTCCCCAAGGCCCAGTCTAGATTCTGCCTTTGAAGAACTCTTTTTTTTTTACAGTTTTTTTTTCAGATGAGAGCACTCCAGCATACAGCGCCAAATATGTGACCAGCATCTGGGGAATGTATAACAGATATTCGGTCTATAACTTTAAGAAACATGCAACTGATGCAACAACAGTTTTTGGAGCATCACGGTAAGTTTTTCTTTAGTTTGTCCCCTTTTTTCTCTTCACTTTTTTTTCCTTTTTAACCAAAGAGATGAAAAAAATATTATAACTAGATGCTTAAACGGTCTCCCAATATGTCAAATAGTTGCTTTGCCTGGTAAAGCATTCTATGTTCCCGACAAATCACATTGTTTCTCTTCAGTGAATTCAAATCAAAGATATAGAGTGACAACATCTGAAAAGTATGTTTAACCTTGGGCACGTTGACGTGGCGTCTGTATGTGTTGTTTACAACTATATACACTATCCTCAGGGCCGTATCTAATTTTTCGTTTGTTTGGGGGGAGTGGCTACAATTTTTTTTTTGAAGCACGTATCAAAATTTGTTTATATGTATTATGTTTTTACGAGTCGTGTAAACATTCCGGGGGGGGGGTAAAGACTCCTAGTCCCCCTGGATATGGCTTTGACTACCTTTCATCAGAGGATAATACGTGGCAGACCTAATTTATAAAGTTTGCTCACCATAGTATTACTCGTCAAGACTATTTTCGACGGGAAACTCGCAGCCAGGAGTATCTAAAAAGCCAATTTCTTTGAGACTTTACAGTTACATTTGTTGGAGTCTCATCTGTTCATAAGACATTCAGAAGAATCGTACTTCGAAAATTAGACAGAATAGCTTGATATGATTGACTAGTCAAGTATTTCTGGAACCTCCCTTGCTGACCAGCTCCTCTTATATAGAGTCTTCACTAATCTCAATCAGAAGAACCATTGTAGCTCATACATGGCATATCTAAGCCGACGAAATCTGCTCAGATGGTGATGTTCCTCTGGCCTACCTATAGCAGGAAAGTCCGAACGACGAACAGAGAGCTATGATTGACGTATTGTCACCATGACAGTGGAATGATCTCTTAGCAGAAGTTATACCTAGTGAACTATTCTCCTAGTTGCTTTAAGAGTAATTATATAGCAAACGTTTCTTTTTTGAAAAGAAGCTACAGCTCATCCCCGTCTGGCGTGGGAGGACGTCATAAAGAAAGATGTAAAGGAAATTGGAACTTCGTGGGCGTGTGTAAAGAGGGAGGCTTTGAATAGATTGGAATGGAGGAGGAGCGTGCGTAGCTGTGTTGGCCTCAGGCAGCTTTGTGCTGCGGTGAGTAGTTAGTAGTAGTAGTAGTAGTAGTAGTTTAATAGAGTAAACGTTAAAAGAAGTAAAAATAATAATTGCCAAGAATAGCGGCACGGTGAAAGGTGACGATGCTGTGAAACCTGATGAAAAGAGTAAAAAAAAGAAACGTATATTTTTCAAAGATAATGATATTTTAAGATTGATATTGATTTCCTCTTCATTTTAGTCGTGTAAAACGCTTTATCTTTTTTTTTAAATATACTAATTATTTCTTTTTCTAGTATTTCATTGAACAGGGATTAACATTTTGGAAAATGGCTTTAGTGTGGACTTCAATTTTGATTTTTGTGTTTTCGAAATAGTTTTTGTTTTAAAAAAGTTATGTTTTCTTGAACTCAGACAAAACCTTCTGTACTTGCTAAAATAAAATCAAAATCAGCAAACATTTTGCTCTTATCTAGGGTGAACGTCAAGTTTGATTTAATCTATAAAGCTATTCTATTGAACTTTGAACAAGGAGAGAGTACTCAAAGGCCTTGATTCTTTCCAGTAGCATAATAATAACATTAAAATAAGCTAATAAAATAAGAAACAGTATAATATAATGATGATATTTCTTTCAGTTTGTTTATTTTTAGTTGGAAAAAGTAATATGCATCAATGATATAATAGTTGATAATAACTTGGAAAAAGTAATGTATAATATGCGTTAGTCGAAAACTGGGAAACTGGGTTTAAAAAAATATATGTTTTCCTGATTTCAGGTAAAACCTTTTGTACCTGCTAAAATAAAATCAAAATAAGTAAACATTTTACTCTTATCTAGGGTGAACGTCAAGTTCTATTTAATCTATAAAGCTACTCTACTGAACTTTGAACAAGTAGAGAGTACTTAAAGGCCTTGAATCTTTCCAGTAGCTTAGTAGTAACATCAAAATTAGATAATAATAAAATAACAAACAGTATAATATTATGATGATATTTCCGCTATGTTTCTTTCAGTTTATTTATTCTTAGTTGGAAAAAGTAATATGCATAAATAATATAATAGTTAATAATAAGTTGAAAAACTGATTAAGTTCACGTTATACTTTGTAGGCTATTAGAAGCCTACAAAATAAAATATCGTTATACCCTGGAAAATATGGATTGACACCAAGATGGCCAAAAATGTGCCACCTTCGAAAACTAAAAAGTATTCAAAGGCCAATTAAAACTAAACACTTGGCACATTACGAAAACAGACTTCAGCACACACTATATACGCAAAATTCGTGGTCGAGATATTCCTTATGAATAAGTATCTAACTCTTCTTCTTCTTCTTCTATTTAACAGCAGGCGGGCTTTTCAGTAAAACTATTTAGCCCTTTTCCTTTTGCTTCACTCTGTGGGCTACATAGCTACTGGCTTGATTGCCTCATATTTATTAGATATATTCAGATATCTTTCAGCAGATCTTTTGACTCTAGGAGTTCAAATATAAGATGATAGATGTCGATTTCTATGCTCTGTGTGCAGGTATAGTTGGCTAGGCTCTTGGCTGATAGTGGGATTTTGTGGTGTTTTGAAGTATTTTAACAGTTTACAAAGCAAGGTATGTTGTGCAGACGTCAGCATATTACATTCAAATAGGCAATGGTCAATTGTTTCATTATTCATATTACAATGCCTGCAAAGAGGGGACAGGGGAATTGAGCCACTTGAATTAGAAAGCTTATATGAGAATGCAAGGAAATTTAGTCCATTTGTTCCAGAACGAATTCTATGATAAATTTTAGAAAGATACTTATTGGGAAAGGGGGAAAGGATAGGATTAATCTTATTAAAATTAATATCTGATAGCCTCCATCGGTAAATATCTCTAATTGGGATTGGTCTCCCACTTGGCTGGTCAATATTTATAGCATTTTTTGCTATTTCATCAACCTGATGATTACCACTTATGCCAGAGTGGCTAGGAATGTACTGAAAGTAAGTTTTTATGCCACTTGAAGCAAGATTATCAATAATACTGAGACAATGATAAGTGTCAATGTCCAACTTATATTGAGGAGCTGAGGCCAGCAACTCAAGGCTGATAAAGAGTCGGAATAGATGATAATATTATTCGAATTTTCAATCAAAGGTTGGTTTTGCTTAAGGTGTTCTAATGCCATGATTATGGCATTTAACTCAGCAGACATTATAGATAGATTATTAAATAATCTCTCGCCCATTGGAATTTTCAGGTGAGGAAGGAAAACACCACTTGCAACCTTCTCATCCATTTTTGACCCATCAACAAATATTTGGAAGTGATTTTTATAGGTAATTGTATTAAGTTCTGCAAATTTTTTTTCTGGACAAAAGCAATGGGGGTTAAATCTTTATTCCATTTTGAAAATTCAGTATTTATTATGGGAAATGACCAATTCCATGGAGGGGATTGGGGGAAAGTAGGTGCAATAGACTTTGCTGGTACAGGGAACTTCTTTTGAATATTGGCATACTCATCTGCAATACCTCTATACATGGCTGGATTTCTTAACCAATTATGTAATGTGTGTGAGCTATTTGATTCAATTTTTGTAAGATGTTTTATCAAGAGAAAGCTACGTCTCTCCCTTATTGTTGTTAATCCACTCTCCATAAGCAGAAACTTGGTGCTTGTGGGTTTCCTAAGACCAAATATGAGACGTATTATATCATTTTGTGTTGTTTCAATTTTTTGCATCTGGGTCTTTGCACATGCACCATAGACAATGAGCCCATAGTCAATATGGGGTCTTATATGTGATTTATAAAACTGGAGTAAGGTTTTTCTCCTTACAACCCCAGGGTGTGGAAAGAAGTCTTTTTAGTATATTTGCTTTTCTATAACATTTTTTTTTATTGTGTTTGAAATGTGGAGGTGGAAATTAAGTTTTTGGTCAAGCAAAAAAAAAAAAAACATGAGACCTAGGTAATTAATATTATTGTCTTCTGGAATAGTTGTTTTATTTAGAGTTAGTTTTGCATTAACATGGTTTCGCTTCCGGTGAAATTGGATTATTTTTGACTTGGTGGGTGCAATGGGTAAATCTGAATGTTGAGAGAATTTTTCAAACTGGAAAAGTGACTTTTGCAGATTTGACTGTGCTATCTGAAAGGTGTTGCCAGATGACCATAGCACCAGATCATCAGCATATTGTAGATTCGTGTGGGGTAGGTTCATGTCCCAGAGATATAGGGCAAAAAGGAGGCAACTGAGGACTGCTCCCTGAGGTAGGCCTTTGGATATTGTCTTTTGGGGTGAAGAGGCTGAACCAACACAAACAATGAAACTTCGCACTTCTATGAAGGATTTAATAAAGGATACTAGCTTAGGAGGTACTCCAAGGTTTGCAAGTTTATTTAAAAGGATTTGGTGGTTCACATTGTCATAAGCTCCTTCAAAATCTAGGAAAGCTGCCACTAGGATATTATTTTTTTGAGAAAGATTCATTTATTGCATTTGTTAGCAAAATGAAAGCATCTGTTGAGGAGTGGTATTTCCTAAAACCAGTTTGAGTGTGTGGGATCATGTTATTTTTCTCAACAAACCAGAGGAGTCTGTGATAAATCATTTTCTCCATTATTTTCCCCATCACAGGTAATCATTATGGGCCTATAAGACTCAGGGTTATCTTTTGGTTTATTTTTCTTTAGGATTGGTAGGAGGGACGAACATTTCCATATATTGGGGAACCTAGAAGATGCCCAAGCGTGATTATAACAATTTAGCAGTTCTTGTTTGTATGAAGGTGTGAGATTCTTTATCCATGTAGGGTGTATATTGTCATAGCTACTGCTAGTTTTTGGACCTAATATGATGTATTGCATTATTCAATTCCTGGATTGAAAATGGATTAGTTATGTACTCGGATCCTGGGCGTGGTTGGTAACTAGGGTTCATAGGAATTGTGGACAGCTTGCTTTGATTATTTGATGTTAGCTTATTAAAAAAGAGTTGCAAATAGGTTAGCCTTTTCATTATCATTGTCATAATGGGTATTATTATGTATAAGCTCATACAGGAGTGGGTTGGGAGAAGTCTTTTTCCCACATATGTGGCTTATGACTTTATGTATAATTGGCTCATTTGTTTCTCTGGAGAGATTATTTGCAAAATTATTCCAGTATTTATATTTAGCATCTATTATAGTCCTTTTTAGATTAGATTCTGCTTGTAATTTTTTTAAATATGTGGTAGGTGTTGGTTTTTTTATGAATTCTGTCCTAGCTGCCTTTTTTATCCTCCATTTATTTAGGCACTCATTTGTCCACCATGCTTTAGGAATTTGTTTAGGGAATGTTTTCTTAGGTGTTGTCCTGGGGATAGCATGATTAGCTGTATTTATTAGTAAAGATGTCAATGCTTCAGCATGTGTGTCAACTGTTGTCTTAGAAATGCATGAACTTTGGTGAAACTTGTAATTTCATCATTTAGCTTATTTTGGAAAATAGACCAATTTGCTTTAGTGTTGATATATTTGGATGTATGAGATAAAGTTTCAGCAGGTTCATTTAGGGAGCAAACTATAGCAAAGTGGTCTGTACATAGACTATGAATTTTATTTATGTAAATTTTGTTCAAAAAAAACTTAAAGACACAATTTGTAGGTCAATTGTGGAGAAATTGCCAGTTTTGGGGTTGAAATAAGTATTCAGGTTTGGAGGGGTAGCAACAACTAATTCATTATTATTTGAAGTCATATGCTCAATAAATTTACCAGCTTTATTTGCTGGTTTATTCCCCCACAAAAGGCTGTGGGCATTGAAATCTCCACAAATAATGATAGGTTTGGTTTTGGTTTGGTATAACTGCTGATTAGAAGCGATAATAATTCACAAGAAAATTTGTTTTAATTTTCTTATAGAGTTGCTGTTGTGCTAACTCCTTATTCGCTGAAAGCTATCTGCCCATCGAAAACTATGTAATAGGCCCGCTTGAAACACAATTAAAAACTAAATGTATTATTAATATATTTTAATTATAAATTATATGATACATTATACAAAGTCTTACATATATATATTATTGATAATATAATGTAGTTATACTATTAAAACATCATATAATTTTTTTTCATAGATGCTCCACCCTCCAGCTTTGACTGGAAGAACGTTCTGACAACTTCTGCTAAGAACTAGCTCACGGCGTATTTGAACAGGTTTGTTTTTTCTTCTTTTTATTATTATTATTAGCTATAGGAAATAATATACCAATCCCCAACTATCTAAATTTTACGTTAAATCACCTAAAATCGTACTTGCTAGTGATATGGACGAATCCAGTGTACGCCAGTTAGTGATGATAGGGACATCTGTCGTATCCCATTGTGAGAGCCATGGTTTGGCTAATTTTGAAGATAAATTAGGTTTATGGATATATCAGAGAACAAATTCGAAGACGAATATTTGCCACTTTGAGCCATTATTAGTGTAGAAATTATTCCCCATAAAAATAAGGCTACGTGGGCTTTTGTGATTTGCCATAAGATTGGGCGTCAAAAAAGTCACATATATAGCTAAACCGCCACAGAGAATAAACAATTTTTCTTTGGTTGCATAATTATTCACCGGTAAGGGGGCCTCTCTTGGGCAGAAGGACTCGATACCCGCTCCCCCCCCCTCCCACCTCCATAAGAGAAACACTGAAAGATTTGTGGCTTGGAAATGCAATTTCTCGGTTTATACAGTGCGCCAGTGGAAAGACGTTGATTTAATTCCTTTTTTTATAACGTGAATTTTGTTGTGTCGCAACTGCGAGATTCCTAGGATTAGACGGAGCTACGCCCCTGGCTCATCAGGGCTTAAACAAAGCTTTATGTCGAAAATAACCTAAATTCGAACATTATAGGCTACAGAATTTGTTAAAAGTTTACGAATATCTCAAAATTTCCAAGTTTGTAAATAAGATCCACCATAAATGGTGATTGGCTTGCCTTTAGAAGATTTTTTCACAGCATTTTTAGACTTTCTTTGACATCTTTGGATATTTTAGAATTTTTAGATCTAATCTTTAGACATATTAGGCATTTTTCTTAGGATTTTACTTCGAAAATTTGAAATGGAATGACTGAATTATTTTTTTCTTTGATTAATGAGCAATCTTGAACATCCGAAATATAGTGAAAAAATTTGAATATCAAGCTCCGGTTTCCATTATTTTTGCTAATGAAAAGTTATTCTAATTACGTCTTTACACTCTATGGCTTATCTTATTACCTTAACGCTTATCTTATTTTCCACATAAAAAGTGTAGTGGAATTTTAAATTATTATTCCATTGTTCATTTTGAAAATACTTATAAAAATCTTGAATTCAATTTCATTGATTACTTATAACTGTCTATTACTTATAAAGGGCAGTTTGGTATAGAATAAAAAGTTAAAATATAAGTTAAAATTTAAAATTTAAAAATAGGTAAAATTTATTATATATAAAATATAATAAAAAAAAGTTAAACCACTATAAAATTTATCTTGGCTTAGTGGCTGCTCCCTTCCGAACCCCTCGCACTTACGGTAGAGTTTTATAGTATTTAATGGGCTGGCGTTGTATTTGAGCAGTCATTTTAAGCCCTTGAGTCAGTCTTTGTGTAGGGGGAAGGGATGAGGTGTTGGCTGATGTTTAAGAAAGTGCATTTATCGTAAATTGCATAACTCTCCATGGGCCTTCTTTATTCTCAGTTATTATGCTATTAATATTCAAAAAGATCTGGAATAAGTTCGCTGTGATATCTGGCTTCTCAATTAACATGGACGAGGGAGGGAAACTGTGCTTTCTAGAAAACTCAATGTCGCTCCTCTAAAAATTAGTGTTATCATTTGGTTCAATAGAAACTAGGCGATGGCTTATCAGTAGGTTTAGCTCCCCCTTTCCCTCCTCCCCTTAGGAAAAATGTTTAGCTACGTTAAGCTCTTTGAAGAGCTGCTACAACGGTACCTATCAAAGAATGCCAGTGCCTTGGAAGAAATAGATGTTTCTGGCATATCTTTATGAATCATCACTAAACGTATATTTGCTTAGGTTAGGTCCCGGCCACCCTCGTGGGGACGTTTTGGGGCCACTCCTCTTGCTAGCTCATGCGTAAGGGTTCGGTACATTGCTCTGTCTGGTGTGATACGTGATACTGGACTATCTTCACGTTGTCGAAGTTGAAGTTCTCCATCCATCGCTTTCGTGGTCTGCCTCGTGGACGAAGGCCTTGGAGGGATCCTTCGAGGCGATTTTCGAGGTGTATTAATTTCCTTATTAAACATTTGTTTCGGAAATTTTCGCTTAGTAACAAGTAATCATCAGAAACAATTTATGTTTTTTTCCTATTTTTCAGATCATCCTGACCTGAACGAATGTACCTTGGCCAAGTGAATGCAACTCTTTATCAATAATGGATTAGTCTTTACCTCTTTATTTTTTGCTAACAATTGTGGTCTTCCCGGAATATGTCTCCTAACTATTTTAATGCAGAGATATATAATTAATAAAATCCCGATGTATATTTTCTTAGTTACTTTTAAGGAATTTTTTATAAACCCAAATATTGGTATATATAATGATATGAATGCAAAATATATATACTTTAAGAGTTTTTGCGAGTTCAGAGTGCTAGAATAAATTTGAAAACTAATGTTAAGAAGACTAAGTCACTAAGGCTAGGAATAAGTGAAGATGAAAAGGTGACGTTGGGTAACAAAAAGATCGATCAAGTGAACAGCTTCACTTATCTTGGTAGTATTATTAGTAAGGATTGTGGGTGCCGTGGAAATGTTATATAGCCAAGTCTCAGTGTGCTTTATCACAGTTGAAAAAAGTTCGAAAGAATAGGAAGATAAGTCTGCAAACGAAGGTTAGAATATTTAAAGCTACAATTATGACAGTGGTCAATATGATTCTGAAGCATGGGCACTCCGAAAAACGGAGGAAGATTTGTTAGATGTTTCCCCGAAATTTTGCCTACGGATTGTTTTTGGGTACCCGGCTGAATGACCGTATTTCAAACAGGAGGCTGCACGAAAAGTGCAGTTCAATCCCGCTTTCTAGGGCTATAATGAGAGAAAGATTGAGATGGCTAGGGCGCGTTCTGCGGATGAAAGATGTCGGATTACCAAAAATTGTTCTTTTTGGTTAAACGGAAAAAAAGCTAAACGGAAAGCAGGTCGTCAAAGGTTTGGGTGGAGGATGTCGTGAAAAAAATTTAAGGGAACGGAAACTTCCTTGGAGGGTGTAAACAGGGAGGCTCTGAGTAGATAGGGATTGAAGCGGAGCGTTCGTAGCTGTGTTGGACTCAAGTGGCTTGGTACTGCGGTGAGTTGCTACTAGAAGTAGTAGTATACATGTATAATGGTAAAGGACTGGAATATATAATGGTATATGTTGATACATCGGTGTATATAAAATCATATATGTCAATTAAAATTATATTAATCCACGACTTAAAAAGGGGAAGGTGAACGTATTTCGAGGTCTTCAATTTGCACACTTTCGAATAACAAAATTTAAGCAGGAAAACTTGGTTCTCTGAAATTTTCCTGAAACTTACATTCATAGAATGTTAGAAAACAGAATGCATGATCGTATTGTATGAAAATCACAAATACAAAACACTTGAACTTTAAACCAAAATACGGATCATGAAGTTTCGTTAGCATTAATTTTTTCCGGAAGATATCGGAAAACCTGAGTTTTCAAGAAATTTGTGGAAATCCTGAAAACTCCGGGGTAGTGGAACCACAAATGGTGATCCTTCAAAATTTTAATTTGGTTTAAGATTTTAGTTCTGAAAATTTTTATTTTGGGTCACTAGGACATATTTTTCATATTTTATTTAGTATCAATTATCAACAAATAACTCAACACAACCACATTCCCTCCAAAGGCCAAAATATAATATGGAGGAGAAATAATCAAATAAATCCATGAAATAAAACAAATAATTTTTTAAAACTCAAAGGTATTTAAAAAAAATGACTATAATATTGCATCCTGTTACAACTAAATTAATACTCAAATAATTCATTAACACTCAGCAATAAAAATAAAATTATAAGTTCATATAATAAAAATAAATAAATAAAAATAATAACACTAGTACTCATGGTTTATTACCATTTTATTTTATCTGATTTATATTCTGCTAGTTTAATCATTTCGCAGTCCGAACCCGTATTCTATCCTTCCAAATCCGATTCCGCTTCATACTCTACATCAATAGGCCTCCTGGCGCGTACACCGTACACCGCCAATGATCACTACCAGCCAATGTAGCCGACTTTTCAGTGCATGTAATAGAAATATAAAATACAAACTCTTTGGTGTATGTCCTTTAAAAACTCTTTGGTGCATGTCCATAATATGTCCATCTTAAGATGCCAGAAACTAGTTTTTTTTTTACGACTTGTGCTATTGACCAAAGACTGTTCGTAAACTTCTCTCAAAGCGGTCAGTTACCATCAAATATAATGAAAATGAACAAAATTCCTTTAATAAAATCATTCTTTTCTTCTACAAAAATAATCTTGGACTTCTCGGTCAATGGGCTGAGGCATGGCTTCTTGAATTAAGTGTTGCCGATTGTCAGGTCATTCGATTCAGCAAAATTGATCCTAGTCACTCTTATTTTCTTTCAAGCTACTCAATCTCCTCTGCGTAAATAAACCAACTGATGATATAGGAGTTTTGGTACAATAAAAGTTAACCCTTTAATTTTAAATTCAAGGACACTACAATATACAAATAAAGCATTTAGGGACAATTTATGAAGCATTGTAGATAAGTTCAAAGTGAAGTTATCTTGATAGTATTAGGAATATAAACTATTTTTAGAATGTGTCATAACTTGAAGTTCTCTATGTATAAAGAGAGTAACTGGATTCCCAGAGTTCATATAATGGTTATTTGTTCTCCAGTTCAAGTAATACTAAAGCAAATTTATACAAAAGTTAAAATTGTATATCACTCACTATTGGTATTATAGCTGGTGATACCAGCCTTAGAAATTGATTATTTCTTCCTACGTCTCTCCCTTATTGTTGTTAATCCACTCTCCATGAGACTGTTTTTTTGTCGTGGTTTACCTTGTCAAAGTTACATTTTCTTGATTTTTCAAATTTCATTTTGAAAATATTTCGTTGAAATGCAAGAGTTGGAAATATTTCAGTAGTGTTTTGTTTTGCTTTACCTTGTCACAGTTACTTTCTCTTGATTTTTCAAAGTTCATTTTGAAAATCTTTCGTTGAAATGCAAGAGTTGGAATATTTCATCGTGTTTTGTTGTGGTTTACTTTGTCACAGTTACATTCTCTTGATATTTCAAAGTTAATTTTGAATTTCTTTCGTTGAAATGCAAGAGTTGGAATATTTCAATCGTGTTTTGTTGTGGTTTACTTTGTCACAGTTACATTCTCTTGATATTTCAAAGTTGATTTTGAATTTCTTTCGTTGAAATGCAAGAGTTGGAATATTTCGATAGTGTTTTGTCATGTTTTTACCTTGTCACAGTTACATTCCCTTTTTTTTTTCAAAGTTCATTTTGAATTTCTTTCATTGAAATGCAAGAATTGGAATATTTCAATAGTGTTTTGTCGTGGTTTACCATATCATAGCTACATTCTCTTGATTTTTCAAAGTTAATTTTCAATTTCTTTCGTTGAAATGCAAGAGTTGGAATATTTCAGTTGTGTTTTGTCATGGTTTACCTTGTCTTACATTCTCTTGATTTTTCAATGTTCATTTTGAATTTCTTACATTGAAATGCAAGAGTTGGAATATTTCAGTAGTGTTTGTTGTGGTTTACCTTTTCACAGTTACATTCTCTTGATTTCTCAAAGTTCATTTCGGTTTTCTTTCATTGAAATGCAAGAGTTGGAATATTTCAGTAGTGTTATGTTGTGCTTTACCTTATCACAGTTATATTCTCTTGATTTAAAGGTGATAAAAAAGAAAAGAATTTTTGGTATCTTTCATCAATGGAAATTTGAAAAAAAAAAAAAAACACTGCGCATGTCAAATTCACTATAGAACACTCCTTTCGACAAATTTTGTAAAATGTCAGAAGTTCGAGGAATTAGGAAGGCTGTCTTTCATGTTATTGCTAACTGTACGTAAATTAATAGAAATCGAGCATTTTCTCTGTTAAGAGCCTCATTTTTACTGACAGAATGTTTCCTTATAAGGAAAAGAGGAGAAGGGAAAGGAGATGCCCTTTCCTCTACTATATTGGATTTCAGCATAGTTTATAAATGTTCTTTTTAGCACAAAGCCATTTAATGAGGGATTCTAAACTGCTTAGGTAGTTTAAATTATGTTTCAAGTGGTACATCAAGGCTTAAAACCGTTAAATCATTTATACATTGGTCATACGCTTCTTTAGAAAGCAATTGTCACTATTTAAGAGCAATTGAACTAGCTCTCGGAAAACAATTATTTTTGTACGTTTAAAGGTTAAACGTAGAAAGAAATTCTTCATATTCTGGTTTTGGAACAATAATTAAATTATCGCCATCAAATAATTGAAATATTTTCTGTAGTAACTAGCTTACAATCTACTTTTTAAATGCTCTAGGGTCAATTGGTATATCAGAAATCACTAATACACCCTATATGCTAATTCATCATTAAACCTGCTTAATCCTTAGCCTTGGTTCAAAATTTTAACTTCCTTTCACGAAAGTGAAAGGGACTGTCTAGTCCTTCCATATTTTTGAACCCTAGGATTACGGCGAAAGGCAATTGTCAACTACCAAAAATCCCCGAAAAGACTAAGTGTCTTATTTTACAATCTATCATTTTGAAAGATTTGTGTAATATCTGCGCAATCCTTTTTTTTTGCGAATAAATCTTCTGATATTCTCATGTAATTTTTGTTCAAAGGCCTGTTATTTAAATAAATCAATACCTGAAAGGAGGCATGCACTCCCCGGAACATTTTTAACTAAAGAAGAGTAGCTCTCAAATTCTGAACCCCAGCCGCACAGTCGCAGGTACAGAGGCTACCTTCTCCACACTACAATCAAATTACAGTCGCATTGGCTTTGAATTTAACCCGCAGAAGTCGGATATTCTTCTGTTCAACTGGCGCAAAGAAGAGGTCTCGTCTCTGAGGCTGGGAGAACTATCTGTAGCCCCTGTCTTGAAAAATATTTACCTTGGTTTACCAATTGAAAAGGATCTAAAAACTACCGCTCCCTTTCCATTGATCATCTTAGTAAACGCCTGGCTTTTGCTTACAGTAGAGTAGTCACATCTAAAATCCGTTTCAACCGTTTAATTCTGGCTCGACTTTATAACGCAGTATCCCCTTCCCCATTTCCTGTATCTAATCCCTTTTTGGAGAATGTTTCCTGAGCCAGAGAAAAGAAAGCTCAGATCCGCGTTTTTTTATGTATGCGAAGTTCTTGTTGCGGCTCCCGCCGTGACAAGAAATTATATATAAAAAAACAGGTTTTTTTTTAAACTGAAAGTAAGAGCGACATTAAAACTTAAAACGAACAGAATTATTCCGTATATGAAAGGGGCTGTCCCCTCTTCAACGCCTCGCTCTTTACGCTAAAGTTTTTTATTGTTTTAAAAATAAAGTTGTGAGACGGAGTAAAACTTTAGCGTAAAGAGCAAGGTGTTGAGGAGGGGACAGCCCCTTTCATATACGGAATAATTTCTGTTCGTTTTAAGTTTTAATGTCGCTCCTTACTTTCAGTTTAAAAAACTTGTTTTTTTATTTAATTTCTGATCGTTTTTTAGTTAATGCAGCTTTTATTTTGGCTCGCCGTCATAGAATAAGTAAACAAAATTTGCATAAAAATTTTACTTTCCTTTTGCTAAATGGCTGTCTCTAAATTTGGTTCTGACGTAATTTACAAATTAACTTACGTAACGAACTTCTATATTCGTATATTTTTCTTCTGGCAAAAAAATACGAAGTCTTTGATGAGTAATACTAAACTTATAAAATTCATATATTTTAGAGTCAGCATTATAAGCCCATTCTTTTGATACATTTATTAACATCAAAGTTCCATTTTTAAAAGTTTTGCTTACTATTGAGCCGTATCGCTTTTTTTTTTTTGTTTTTTTTTTTTTTTTTTTATTACGTATATGCTATTGCGTATATGAAGGGTTCTCCCCTTAGTCAATACCACACTCTTTACGTTAAAAGTTAAAAAAAAATTTAATTCAAAAACCCCTGAATCACAAAGGCCGTTTAATTAGAATAGATAGCTCTTTTGAAAGGACTAAAAAAAACTGCAGCGTAAAGAGCGAAGTATTGACTTGGGGAGAACCCCCTCATATACGTAATAATTTCTGTTCATTTTAAGTTCTAATGTTGCTTCTTACTTTCAGTTGAAAGTACTTGTTTTTTTAATTTAATTTTTGATCGTTTTTTAAATAATGCTTGGAAATCTGGCGCCCCCTTCATAGAAATGTCCCTTACCCCAAAGATACATCCTCCACGGAAAGATTCTCCCGAGTAACCCCCTCCTCCAGCCCCCCCTCCCCCCCCCCCCACAAGAAAAAAATTATTCCTGAAAATGTCGGTATACTTCCCAATAACCAATACAATATGTAAGCAATGGGCAAAGTTCATATCTTGCAGCCCTTCCCCTGGGAACTTTGGGGGATTAAGTCATCGTAAAAGACATATTTATTAGATTTTCGATTATGCTAAACACAACGGCTATCTCAAAATTTTAATTGGGTGACTTTGAAAAAAAAAAATGAGCGTGGGAGGGGGCCTAGTTGCCCTCCAATTTTTTTTGGTCACTTAAAAAGGGCACTAGAACTTTTAATTTCCATTCCAATGAGCCCTCTTACGATATTCTAGGACCACTGGGTTACCCCTGGGGGAAAAACAAAACAAACAAATAGACACGCACCCGTGATCTTTCTTCTGGCAAAAAATGCAAAATTCCACATTTTTGTAGATAGGAGCTTGAAACCTCTGCAGTAGGGTTATCTGATACGCTGAATATGATGGTGTGAATTTCATTAAGGTTTATAACTTTTAGAGGGTGTTTCCCCCTTTTTTTTCGAAAATCAGCCAAATTTTCTCAGTGCGCGTACTTTTGATGGGTAAGATTAAACTTGATGAAACTTATATTTTTGAAATCAGAATTAAAATTTGATTCTTTGATGTATCTATTGGTACCGAAATTCCGTTTTTTAGAGTTTCGGTTACCATTGAGCCGGGTCGCTCCTTACTTACAGTTCGTTACCACGAACTGTTTGATTCGCACCTTGTTAAAAAATTTTATAATTGCGGACCCAAACGGCAGCTATAATTGAACAAATTAAACTGTACAACGAGATTTACCTCCCTTGGTACCGTTTGCTAAGACAGTAAATCACTGTCCATTTAATTTTCTTCGCACATCTCTTGTCGTATTTAGTCTTTTTACCGTCTCTTGTCATATTTAGTCTAGTTGATTGAGTCCGTTGATTTTGAATTCAAGTTGTCAAGTATTTTGCTGTAGGTTAGGTTAGTTGAAGTGAAGTTATCAATCATATTGCTTATGTTTCTTCAGTACTTGGGAGTTTAAAAAGTAAAATTTCTTACGTACCTGCAGCGAATAATTGAATTTTTTTTTCTCGTCTTTGTATTTTGTTCGATTATGTCTAATGTGTTGTAATTTGTTTTTTGTGTGTGTTTTTTTTTTTTTTAGTGATACTCCGTCATTTCTACCTTTTTTTTACGGGTAATAAATAAGTAAATATATATATATATATATATATATATATATATATTATATATATATATATATATATATATATATATATATATATATATATATATATATATATATATATATATATATATATATATATATATATATATATATATATATATATATATATATATATATATATATCTATATATATATATATATATATATATATATATATATATATATATATATATATTATATATATATATAGTATATATATATATATATTATATATATATATATATATATATATATATATATATATATATATATATATATATATATATATATATATATATATATATATATATATATATATATATATATATATATATAAATTCGCGATTTTTATTTGTGTGACCTCCTTTAATAGTCGGATTCTACATGATAATCAAGACAAATAACCCCAAAGTAACATGATTGCAAGTTCATTTTTCCTGCGTTAATTTAGATTTTTTTTTTTTTTTTTTAAGGGAAATTATAATATTTCTTAAAACGAAATGATTATTTCTGATTAACAACGTCTTTGTAATAACACAGCCTGAAAACATGGGTCTTCAACTTTAGTAGCTTTTCGGATCAATCGATTAAATTTCGGATAAAATCGACATTTTCAAAAATACACAATAGGAAAAGGGTAGACTCAAATAATATAGATAAAAAAGATTTCTGATCACCCCAAACCGATTGTCGAACCTATGTGTAACCGAATATATCGGAATAAAAAAATCGACATTTTCAAAATACACAATAGAAAAAGGGTAGACTCAAATAATATAGATAAAAAAGATTTCTGATCACCCCAAACCGATTGTCGAACCTATGTGTAACCGAATATATGCATTAAAATATTATTTATTGGGGCATTCGTTATAATGAAAAAGGGTGACCATACACGCAAAAAAGCAAAGAGAGGGAACAGGGACAATTACATACAAGGTCATATCAAGGGGGTTTCACCCCCCTCCCACTCCCAAAATTTCGTCCGACTCGTAAAACGTAACCAAATGAATATTAGCAAATTTTAAGTTATTTTTGTAAAACTTTCCCGAAATTTTTTTTCGTCTCCCCCCCCCCCCAAAAAAAAAATTCCTAGATACGGCCCTGACTATACCATTACAAGCTTGGGTACCCTAGCGGTACGTACCCCCTAACATAGTCTAAAGTAGTGTAATTTACTAAATAAACGTAAGTTTATTACTACTACTACTAACAATTCACCGCAGAACCAAGCCGGCTGAGGCCACACAACTACGCACGACGCTCCTTCTCCATCCCAATCTATTCAAAGCCTTACTTTTTACACCCGCGCGTTAATTAAACTTGCTTCTGACGCAAGTTTATCAGATCAACCTATCTTGCGCCCGCCCCCCCCCCCCTCCTTCCGAAAAAATCCTGTATCCGCTACTGAAGAGAACACAGGTTGATTCGTTTTATTTGTATTATATGTCTTACAATTTTTGTCACGCATTGATTTTTATTCTTCAATGGGATATAACTTACAAGATCTTACCAGTACTTACATTTTGCCAAGTGCAACTTCACAGAGTAGCAAAAATCCAAGACAATTAGCAGGAGTGGTGTAACAATAATTAGCTGACTTCGACACCATTTTCACAAATAAGACGTTCTTTCCGAATATGTAACTAGTAGTTGGTGCTTCCGGTTGCGCAGTTTCCAAACTTTGAAACATTATACTAGCCATTTTTGAAAGTCTAGAAACATGCCAAAGAAGTTTCTTATTATCGAGCTTTGAGAATGATTTGTAACATTTGTCTTCACCGTTACGTTGGACTTTGAAGACGTCTTCAATTTCAAAGCGGCACTGCGAATGGGTCTCAGGTGGATATTTGAAAAATGACGAGAATAAAATTGGCTTATATCACAGCACCTCTTAGTACAAAAATTTGGCAGAATAAAATATATACATGGGAAAATTGTTGAATAATCTTGGTACCAGGTTGAGATGTCAAGCAAAATACGGACAGTTTTTTTTTTCTTCTTGGTTTCATACAGTATAACTCTAAGATAAGACAGAGAAAAATGTTGCGATTGACAGTATTCGTGAATTACATTAATGAACAATTTAAATTACGACAGAATTTTTGTCTTCATGGCTGTTGCTGCAATGTTAATCAAATTCAAAGAAACAATTTATCAAATTTACCAAATGCCAAAGCTAAATTTTTGACTTTTAATCAAAACTGCTTGACGGAATTATGGAATTTTCCATGTAATTCATGAAAACCTTTTTAAAAGAAATAGTACGAAAATTTTCCGTGGAATGCATGGAAATATTTTCAAAAGAGTAATAGCAAAATGCAACGGAATTTTTTCATGAAATGCATAGAAAATTTTTCCAAAAAAAAACGAGTTAAGAAGGAATTTCACGGAATTTTCCGCAGAATACGTGCAATCATTTCCAAAAACGAGCAGTAATAAGATTACTGAAACGAAAGCGCATGTATAGTCTGATATTTTCAACTTTTATTTCTTTCTATTTTTCCTTAAAAATTATTTTATTTTTAAAATAAGTATTTAAAAACTTGGAGCTGAAGTTTTCTTTGTACTAATTAACCAATTTTTTCAAGTAATTAAATCTTCGTAATTCAAAACTTAGAAACTATTAAATGTTATAGGTAATTACTTGCTACTCACTTTTTTCAATATGTATGAAAATATTATGTTTATTTAGCCATTACTACTTACTCCTTTTTACTAAGGAAAAGGAATTATAATAGTTCACGGGGTTGAAATAGAAAATATATATATTGCAGATGGAAGTTCGTTACGGAAATAGCTTCACCTTTGTGATATAGTAATAAAAAATAAACCATCGTTCCGTTTTTTATTATTTTGTTTTAGACAAAAACGTAACAAACTTGCACAAAAGTTTATTTGCGCAAGAGAAAGCAAGTAAGATTGCTATTCTGACGAGTTGTCTTCCTACCAATTTTTACAACCATTGAAATAATTTTCCTAATTAGAAAGTAGCTAGTTAGTAGATGCTATAAGTAGCAACTTATTTTATCCAAAAAACTTGAGGAACGAAAAATGAGATAGAAGAATTATCTTCGGGGAATTGAACTGGAAACTATATTAATTAAGTCAGAATAACTAGCAGGTATACTAATTATTTCAAACGTTTAGAGATAAATTTTACCATCAAATTAGGGGATTAGCAATGGGAGGGTCTTTAAGTCCGTTGTTAGCAAATATTTATGTAGAGTATGTAGAAAATTTAGCTATAGAAACATATTTTTTAAAACCTAAATTTTGGGGGTAGATATATTGATGATATTTTAGTTATTTGGAAATTACGGGGAATCAGAAATTGAAGGTTTTTTGGAACATTTAAATAATCTGGGAGGAGAATTAATTTTTATAATTGAAAAGGAAACAGAGAATAAGTTGCCGTTTCTAGATTTTGATCCATAGAAATAATAACGAACTAGCGTTTTCAATTTACCGTAAACCGACTAATAACAACCGTTACTTGTCTTTCACATCACATCAATCATCCGATCCAGGTACAAAGGGGTGTGGTTATTTTCTTCAGTTGATAGGGTATTAAAATTAGCATCACCAGAATGCACAAGCAATGAACTAATTTTTATTAAGGATATTCTAATAGGTAATGGCTATCCGGAAAATATGATTTATCAAATAATTGAAAAAAGGAAAAAAAAGTCGCCGGAACCAAAAATATTATAAGAAGATGGGTCAAATCAAGAAACAAATTACATAACTTTGCCTTTTATCCCAATATTATCACAAAAATTAAGAAGAGAATTAAAAAAACATAATATAAATACGGCATTTAAATGAGGACATAATATAAGCTCGTTGTTAAATAAAGGGAAAGACAAGGTACCGAAGAATTTTTGCAAAAGGGAGTATACAAAATTCCATGTTCTTTTGGTAAATTTTATGTGGCTGAACACAACAGATTTTACAACACAAAATATTTTACAAAAATAGGCTACAGCAACACAAGAATGAGATAGATTGCGCTCTAAAACAAAACAAAACACCATAAACGTTGAGTCAGCTGTTGCAGAACATCTTTATAATTTTCCTCATCACAGAATTTGATTTGATCAAACAAAAATAGTAGATACGTCTGTAGGACTTTTAAAAAGCTTCAGGGTAAATTATAGAAATAAAAGAGATAATATATGGGGGTATTAGTATCATAGAGATGAAGGGGATTTTAGGATCAATTCTATTTATATAGTTTTAATTAGAAAGCAGGTAAAATTTTCAACCAGTACTATTTTTGATAATAGTTCGGATACGAATGATGACCTTGCGGACAAAGGTCAGACTGGGTTAAATGCTGGGAAAGGTAACGAACTGCAGCTAAGCTTGCAAGCAAACAAATCTGTTCAATTTATAATTCAAACATTGGGTGATGATCCTGCGAGATCTATTTAGGGGTTATGGGCTGGGGGTTAGCTGACCTTTTTTTTTTGTATAAATATATTCTCAATTTTTGATTGATGTCAATTTATTTCTGTGAGAAGGTGTGTCAATATAAGCATTCGATTGTATACGGCAGTGAATGGAGTTTGTTTATTTAATATGTGTTTTCTTTTCCTATTTATTTAAATTTTTTTTTTTTTTTTGTTTAGTATGTTTTTTATGTTTATGTAAGAATTTTTTTTTCGTTTAGAAAGCTCCCGGATGTGGGGCCGAAATATTCTGAGTATTTGTGTTTAATTAAATGTGTTGTATTCCACTGCTTTATAGAAATTAAAACCCGTTTTCTTCTTTAATTTTTTTTTAAATGGAAAAGCAATGTGGTCTAAGAAATTATTTACTACGATTACAGCCACTGCTACTATTACTGCTACTACTACTATAATTTCTAAGGCTAAGGGTATTAAGGCTTTCGTGTAATCTTGAGAGGGATACCCAGCTAAATCAAAACACAATATGCATATAGGCTGCAGGTGTTCAAAGGGTGTATCAAGAATTTTGAAAGAGGCAGCTTAGAGTATTAGTTTGAAACTTCTAGGGCATGCTGAGGGGGATGACCAATTAACAAAAAGTACTATGTGCATACTACTGATACTACTACAAGTGCTACTGTTGCCACTATTACTAAGGCCAGGTTATTTAGGTGAAATTTCGAGGGAAGGTTGATGGTACCTAAAGAACCATTGACAAACTTCCATCCATACCACTGCTATTATTACTAATGCTATTAACCACTAGTAGTACTGCCACCACTGCTACTATTACTACTACTACTAGCATTACTACTACTACTGCTACTACTAATGCTACTACTACTACTATTACTACTACTGCTACTAGTAAATATTAGTGCTACTATTACTACTAACTACTACTACTTCTGCTAAATACTACTACTGCTACAACTGCGACTACTGCTACTATTATTCCTACATCCTGTGCTTAGGCCATTCCAACTATCTTGAATTCGTTCAGTGGTAGTAGTGGCAGCAATAGAAGTAGTAGCAAAAGTGAAAGTGGTACTAATACTCGCAGCTATGAAAACCATTATCTGAATACCTGAGGCATAACTGGGACAGTGTTGATGCATCCCTTTGATAACCAGCATGTACATAGTGTGTTTGAACTTAGCTTAACATCTTCCTCAAAATGTCCTGAAAGCTTCAGCTTTACACTCGAAGCTGTTCCTGAGATTTTGCCAATACGCCCTTTTGAGAGACTTGCATGATCAAAATGTGTTTTGATTTGGGTTCAGCACCACCATTTCTGTTCCCTGAGATTTCGCCGTAATATCCTTAGACTTAACAGCAATAGGAGTTGTAGCAACAACATAGTAAGTAAGAGCCGTGGGAGTAGTAATAGAGGTGATCACAGTAGCAGCATTCAGGTAGTGCCTTGAGTTTAGTTCAACATTCCCTCAACATACCCTGATAATGTCCACTTAATACCCTAAGCTGATCCTGAGATATTGCTAATATCCCCGTACTAACCATTGAATTAGCATTAGCATAAACAATACTACTTGGAGTAATATTAGCATAAACATGGTGCTTTTTAATTGGTTCATAAAACCCTTCAACATATCCTGGATGAATGTGGCCGTAGACTCGAAAGTCCAAACCGGTCGTGTTGATCTCCATTTGATGCTTAGGCCTGAAAAAGCAATGAAAGCTGGTGGTCAGTATCCTGAACTTATGCACGCCCTTCTGTTTACCTTCCCAAAATTTCTCCAGACACCCATTTAGAGTGGGGTCGACTCCGGTTGAACTGAAAGATTCAAACGACTTATTTCCTTTCCAAACCAAATAACCACAGCAACAGCAAGACTCGAACAATTGTCCTTACGGAAATAAGATTTCAAGTCTGGCGTCCTAGCCACTTGGCTGAACTAGTGGCTCCTGAGGTATAGCTGTATGCTTTATTTTGACAATCATCATACACATGATGTGTTTTGATGTTGCGAAATATCTCCCTAATATATTCCAGAATTCTCACCTTAAATCTCTTGCCCTTAAAAGAATTTGTAGACAAGCAACAAAAGTAGTAGTAGTAGCAGTAGCAGCATTGTCATAGTGCCTTTTTATCATTACAAACTGCCCCTTAACGTGTCCTGAAAGTCTGAACTTAATTTTCTAAGCCGTTTCTCTGACTTCTTGCTGATACACCCTTTTGGCTACATGCGTGCATAATCTGTGTTTTGAACTGGTTCAAACTCCCCTAAACACGAAGTTTTAACCTTAATACCTTATGCTGTTCTTGAGATATATAACCTCTTCGGACAAACTTTGGATAACTCTTTGGACTATCCTTTAGAAGCATTCCCTGCAAGTTTCACCTTAATACCCCTTAGCCTCAGTATTAGTCGTAGTTACAGTACTAGTAACACAAGTAGCAGCAGGCACGAAGCTCCTTTTGCTTTTTCAACATCTCCTCAAAGTGTAAAGCGGTTCTAAGCAGTTTTTGGGACATTGAGGACATATCTATTGAAGAACCAATGTGAATATGACGAGTTTTTATTTCATTTGAAGTTCCCTAAACATTCCCTGAAATTTTCAACCTAATACCCTTAGCCTTAGAAATAGTTGCTGTAGAAGCTGTAGTTGTAGTATCAACAGTAGTAGTAGTAGTAGTCAATGGTACTAGTAATAGTAGTAGTAGTAGTAGGACCAGTAGGAGTGCTAACAGTAGTCTTAATAGTAACGGTTGTAGGAATAGTACTATGAGTTTTTACATTTTTTTTTTTTTTTGGTCAGTTTTTTATCCCCTTCATCACATACTTTTGTGTGTATCATATAAAGCATCAGTACCGTTATAACTTATACCCTAAGCCGTAAATAATTGCTGATACTCCTTTTGACAATTTCCATGCACATAATGCGTTTTGGTTTATTTCAATACCTCCCCAAAAACATTCCAGAAATGTTCACCTTAATACCATTAGCCTTAGTAATAGTTACTGTTGAAGTTGCAGTTGTAGCAGTAGTACTGGTAGTAGCAATAGCGGTAGAAGTTGTAAATGGTAATAGCAGTAAAATTAGTAGTATTAAAAGCGTGCAAATACTGTCTTTTGCTTAATTAATTATCCCATTCATCATTCCTAAAAGTTCCAACTTGATGCCATAAGCTGTTCTTGAATAAGTCTTTTTGACAACCTGCCTGCACATAGTGTGTTTTGATTTAGTTCAACACTACCCTTAACATTCATTGAAATCTTCACCATTATATCCTTAAGGTTTTATGACTCCAAGGATCAAAAAACCTCTTCTTTCCTAATAACAGATACTATATATAAACATAGGCCAATTGTATACCTTAATTATATACTATTAAATGATAATGATGTAATTATGGAGCCTACTAATATAAAATGATAAATGGAGCCTACTTCACTTTTTTTAGGTAGTGCAATTATGCTGCCCTATGAAACATTCTATTTGGTTGCTATAAATTGTACAATTCTATTATGAGTCCTTTTTAATTCCTGATGATAAAACGGGGCTATTAAAATTATTTTTCTAGTCTAGTAATATTCAAATCATTTTAATAGAGTTGATATCTTCTGTGATAGCCGAGAACTGTATTTTTTCTGCGTTATAATTTATAATATCTTTGATACGTGGAATTTCTGTCTCTCTTTGTTCGTTGATTAAAGAACTTTGAATTCTTGTCCTTTTTTTGTTCTATTTCAAAATCTGTTAACCACATTTGTGCGCCATCATAGTGGCGTTTTTTTTTGCGTGGTTGGTTCCGTGGTTTAATCGTGTTTTGCCATTTTTGCGTTTTCGACAAAACACGTAACAGCATGTTTTAACAAAATTTCGTTTTTTTTGTGAAACACGAAACATCATGTTGCCTTTTCGACTGTCTGTTTCCTCAAATTTGGAACTTGCTCTTTGTGCGTGTTGCGTGTTCGACTGGTCCCTATCCAGATAGAAAAAAAGTTATCTGTAGATGACAAAAGAAAGGATAAGATGGAAGGGAAGAAAATGGACATAGGTCCTGCTGAATATGCGTTTTTGAATAGAGCCAAGGTGAACATATGTGTACTAGAAAACAGGCAAGTAAAAAGCTCAGAATTTTTCCACAGTTTTGAATATTTTGCCACTTTTCCTAAAATGCGTTTTTATACGTTCAACCAGAAACATGGACAGAGAACACGGAAGGAAGCGACAAAAACTGCGTTTTTGGGCTAGAACATGAAACTTGGAACATGAACCATGAAACACGAACTTCGAAAAAAAACGCAGCTCATATATTCAAGAAATTAGATGGCTATAAACAAAAGAAATTTTAAAGAAAAAAACATGATTTCTCCAACAGAAATGTTTCCAAAACCCTCAAGTAGCTAAGGTAAAATAAATCTTATTTAGTCTGGGGGATACAATGTTTGATCTGCAAGAGGTAAATATCTACCAAATCATATTATTGAGTTAGGCTAGGACTAAAGTGAATACACCATTCGATGCCTTTTTTTATGCTGATTACGAATATAATAAGCATTTCTATCGAAAATGAATTTCAGCCCCCCTTTATATTTGCCAATTCAGGGTTAGGTATATATGGGGGGGGGGGGGGGGGCTGAAATCAGCATAAAAAAAAGGCATTGAATGGTGTATTCACTTTATTCCTAACTCAATAATATGATTTGGTAGATATTTACCCTGTAATATATTACTGATGTATCCCAGAACTAGGAAACTAGTGAAGAAACATTAAGAAAACAAATTTTGCTTCTTAATATGGCCTATAGAATAGGCTAGCCTAATTGTAGGCTTGTTAGCACATTTTGACTGCAATTGTGCTTTGTCTTACCTGCCATTCCCTAGTATGCAAATATGCAGCCCAAATTTTGTATTTCCATTTATTTTTTCTGTTTCTTGATTTTGTCACAGTTGACTCAAGGTTCAACAGCCTGAAACTAGAGTAACACATGGCAAAATGCATAAGAAATATATGATTTGGGCTTTATATTTTCACATTAAAGGTGGTTTAGTGGTAAAGTGTAGTGGAAATTACTAGGCTATAAAAATTCCTAAATACAAATTTTTCTGCATTTTCGGAAGTAAGGTAAATTTTTTGGACTTCATATTATTGACTTAAAGTTTAAAACTTACCACTCATTTACATCAAAAATAAAATTTACCCCCCCCCCCCCCCCCCTACTGTACAAATATATACCCTGAATTGGTATACATAGGGGTGGGGGTAAAATTCATTTCCAACAACAATGATTATTATATTTTGAAAGAGCATAAAAAGACATCAAATGGTACATTTACTTCATTTGCAAGTCAATAATATAAATTTCAAAAAATTTACCAGAAGTAAGAACTGTTTTCCTTGGTAAATTTCTAGGTGGCCCTGTAATTTAGCTAGGATGAAAAGTGAAAATGTCATTTGATGCCTTTTTTTAATGCTCTTTCATAATTCAATAATTTCTTCTGGGGCTAATTGCATCTTGAGCCCTTAAAGAGGTCCCAAAGGTATTTCCTAAAGACCACAAACAAATCTGTATAGATTTTCATGTGGTAGGTCTGTTTGATATAATTTTTTTGTGAATATTGGTCTTTAATAAAAATGAATTTCTCTCTATTTCATTTTTGTAACCACACAACAAAGTTATAACTTATGCTGCAAAACACTTGATTTTCAATTCAAACCATTTACCTACCATATCAGGTTTTTCAAATGCTGTCAACAAAAATAGTGCTGAATTTTGCAATTCAAAACTTTGCCATCAAGAATTCATGGTATATATACAATTCAGGGTGTATAATTGCACATTGGGGGGGGAGGTGGGTAAGGGGGGGGGGGGGAAGTTCATGGTAAATTTGCAGTGGGCTATATAATTTAGCTGAAATGAAAGTGAAAACATCAAATGATGCTTTTTTTATGCTCTTTCATAATTTATATAGCCTAAAATACCTTTAGGGCCCCCTTTAAAGGTCTCAAAGATGTAATTAGCCCCAGAAGCAATTATTGAATTATGAAAGAGCATAGAAAAATGCATCAAATGATGTTTTCACTTTCATCCTAGCTAAATTATAGAGCCACCTAGAAAATTACCTTTTTCTTTAGTATATTTTCTTCTCAACAGCCCCAATTCTAGGCTTATTCTGATTTACCCTCTGTGGAACCTCCCCAGTTTATAGTTTTGGCTCATCATCACTTTTTTACCTTGTATTATAGGCTTATGATATTAGTTTTCCTTTTTTTTTTCCCACTTTTATCATTTTCTTGTTTTTTCTGATGTTTTTTAAATCATTTTTATAAATAAACCCCTTTCAGAATTATAAAACCAGAATGAAATGCCCCACTTTTTGTTGTGATTCTTGAGATATATTCTGGCATTTTTAGTACATCAATAATACAGTTTGCCTATTGAGAAAAATCATACAAATTGTGCCAAACATCACTCTTTTAGGTAAATTTTCCAATTAATTGGAGAAATCCTTAGATTGCTCCAAGCTGCATTTTAAGGTAATTAACTCACTAATGAGATGGCTAAGAAATAGATGCAGCTTCAAAATCAAAATTTCATCCTAAATCCAAATATATTATTCATTTGTGGCATAAATGAACCTTTCCAGGTGTGGTATTTAAACCTTCTCCTTAATTTTTATGAAAGAAACTTGTTGAGAATGTTTTATATTCCCCATTTTTTCTCCCTATTTAATTCATTTTTCTCTCTTAAATTCTCATTCACAGTATGTATCTTAAGAAGAATAACAAAAGGTGCTGATTTTTATTCTTAATTTGATAATTCTGGAAGGGGTTTTGATAATGAAAGTGATTGAAAAAAACATGGAAGAAAATAAGGAAAATGATTCATTGGTACTTTCTACATTATATAAAGTGAGAATTTCATCATTTTTTTTTATTAGTTTCTTTATATAGTATATGTCTATATGAGGCCATTAATAGAGAGCTGGGGATGAATTGTCAAAAACAAAAATAAAACCATGCAAATCCTTCTGAAGAGCTGCTATTCTTAACATTTGCTGAATTAAATTTTCATCTTGAATTTCAATTGCCTTAGATATGAACTTTGCCCCCCCCCCTCCCTGATTTTCAAATACCCTGAATTGTATGTATACAATTAATTTTCTTTTAGTTTTACAAACTGGTAAATCAATTTGAAGAAAAGAGTAACTTACAGATTATTCAATAATTTGCAAGAAATTTGCACATTAGGGGGGAGGGAAGCTCAAGTTCATTTATGATGTAAATGTATGTTATGTTTGGAATCAGGATAACTGTATGATTCTAAAGTTATGCCTATTTCTTAGCTGTCTCAACATTATGTTAATCAGAAAATTCACCATTAATTTTGATAGTAGCCTAAGCTAAGGAGTTTGTTATCTATATGGTTGTGACTATGTCATCACAACAACATCTAAAAGATGGAATATGCTCACATTTTCTCTTCAATAGGGTTTCGACTATCTTATTCACTAGACCTCAGATGGTAAACACATTATGACTTTTATCCCTGGCAAGTCAGCTGTTATTCTTCTCTCTAAGATTTTGCTTTAAATATTCAGATGTATAATACTAGCCTATATTTCCTACAATTATCATCAGCAATCTTAATTATGCCTGCTTCCTGTATAAAGACTTGTCAGTTTAAAAGTATGGTCAATATATACTGACATAGGGAAAGGAGGAAAGGTACTGCCCAATTTTTTGTATATAACACTCAACTCTGACAATCCACAGCCACTTTTTTTTCAGTAAAGTGCAAATTATGTTCTGGTCTTGAGAAGGTATGAGGGTTGTCAAAGAAATAATTTCCAAACCTTTCAACTACACTGAACAAAATTGCTATCACAAATTTTGAATATATGTGTTTTGGGAATTGAGGGTGGGGGCTTGTTGCCCTTCAATCACTTTTGACTATAAAAAGGTCACTAGCCCTTTCAATTTTCAATTGAATAAGCCTGTTTCAAAGTTTCTGCATAAACAAATGGCCATCTCAAAATTTATATCTGTGCATTATAGGAAAATACAAAGTCTGGAGGGGGGGGGGTTATCCACACTCAAATCACTCTGAATCCTAAGAAGGGCACTCAAAATTTGGATTGGATGTGTTTTGGGGAAAAAATGGGCAAGGGAGGGGGATTAGTTGCCCTCCAATCACTTTTGACTATTAAAAAGGGCACTGACCCTTTCAATTTCCAATCAAATGAGCTTTTTTTGAAGTTTCTACAGCAACAAATGGCCATCACAAAATTTCTATAAGAGACATTTTGATAAAGTAAAATACAAGGTGTGGGGGGGGAGGCTATCCACACTCCAACCACTCTGAGTCTTAAAAAGGGCACTAGAACTCCTGATTACGAATCCAATGACCCTCCAAAGTTTATACAACCACCCTTTCTATATATACCCTGTGTGCTTCAGGGCATATGTACAACTATTGCCCTGAGGGCTGTGGGGGGGGGAGCAAGGTTGCCATCCTCAAAGTATATAATTTTCCAGACCATTCAATTACGCTGAACAAAATGGCTACCTAAAAATTGTTATTGGACGTGTTTGGGGAAGTAGTGGCGTTTGAAGGGGGGTTAGTAGTTGCCCTTCAATCACTTTTGACTATTAAAAGGGCACTGACTTTTAATTTCCAAGTGAGTGAGTTGTTTTCAAAGTTCCTTTGACAACAAATGAAATTCTCAAAATTTTTATCAGCTGTATTTTGGGGAAAACACAATTTGTGCAGGGGTATCCACCCTTTGATTACTTTGAATCTTAAAAAGGGCAATAGCCCTCAGGGCTTAACTTACACCCCTTGCCCTGAGGGCTCGGGGGGGCCTAAAGACATAATTTCTGGACCTTTCAATTATGTGAACAAAATGACTATCTGTAAATTTGGATTGGATGGTTTTGGGGAAATGGTGGGCGTGGGATGGGGGTTAGTTGCCCTCCAATCACTTTCGACTATTAAAAAGGGCACTAGCCCTTTCACTTTCCAATTGAATGAGCTCTTTTTTGAAGTTTCTAAGACAACAAATGGCCATCTCAAAATTTCTATCAGATGTATTTTGGGATATGAGGTGTGTGGGGGTATCCACCCTCTGCTCACTCTGAATCTTAAAAAAACGGCACTAGAACTTTGATTACCAATCTAATGATCCCCTCTGAAGTTTATACAATCATCTTTTGTATATATACCTTATATGCCCTCAGGGCATAACTTAAAACCTTGCTCTGAGGGCTGAAGGGGGTTGTCATCCTCAAAGACATAATTTCCAGCCTTTTCAACTATGTTGAAAAAATAGCTATCTCAAAAAATTTTGATTGGATGTATTTGAGAAAATGGTGGGCGTGGGAGGGGGGTTAGAAAATATGCAGAGTGGGGAGGGTATCCACCCTCTGATCACTCTGAATCTTAAAGGCATTAGAACATTTGATTACCAATCCAATGATCCCCCTCCAAAGTTTATACAATCACCCTTTGTATATATATACCTTGTATGCCCTCAGGGCATAACTTGCAACCCTTGTCCTGAGGGGCTGTAGGAGGTTGTCATCCCCAAAGACATAATTTCCAGCCCTTTAACTATGCTGAACAAAATGGCTGTATTAAAATTTTGATTGGATCTGTTTGGGAAAAGGGTGGGCAAAAGAGAGTTGTTTGTTGCCCTTGAATAACTTTTTTGACAATTAAAAGGGGCACTAGCCACTGTAATTTCCAATCTAATAAGCCCTTTTAGAAGTTTTCTACAACAACAAATGGCTAGTTAAACATTTTTATCAGATACATTTTGGGAAAAATATGAGTGTGGGGGGGGTATCCACCCTCAATCACTCTGAATCTGAAAGAGGGCACTAGAACTTTTGATTACCAATCTAGAGCCCCTTCCGAAGTTCATACAATCACCCTTTCTGTATAAAACCTTAAATTCCCCAGGGCATAACTTACAACCCTTGCCTGAGGGCTTTGGGGGGGGGGTGTCATCCTCAAAGATATAATTTCCGAATCTTTCAACTATGTAGAACAAAATGGCTATCCCAAAATTTTGATTGAATATGTGTTTGGGGAAATGGTGGGTGTGGGGTTAGTTGCCCCTCCAATCACTTTGGAAACTGACTATTAAAAAGGGCATTAACAGTCCTTTGAATTTCCAATTGAATGAGCCCTTTTCAAAGTATCTATGACTACTCCTTTGATACAAAGTGCCCTGGTCTAAAGAAAAAATAAAAAAGATAATACATTGTGCCCACATTGCTATTATACAGCAATAAGGCAGCGCTATTGTGCTGCCTATGATATAACACTCAACTCCCTCACAAAAGCACCCCTCCCTTTCTTTCTGATGATCACTAAAACAAATAATATTTCAAGATGTTTCTATTATCTTATATTACCATTTTTTTATTTATCATTACAAACTTTTTAAAATTATTTCAAATAACATTTGGTAAATTACATACTCAATCACACCAGACTCAGATATAAATTGCAAACTGAGAAGATAACTAGTTTAACATAGGAGTAACAAGCAGCGTTATTGTGCTGCCTATGATATAACACTCAGCTTCCTCACAAAAGTACCCCTCCCTTTCTTTCTGATGATCACTAAAACAAATAATATTCAAGATGTTTCTACTACCTATATTATAATTTTTTTATTATCATTACAAACTTTTTAAAATTATTTCAAATAACATTTGGTAAATTACACACTTAATCACACACAGATATAAATTGCAAACTGAGAAGATAACTAGTTTAACATAGGAGCAACAAGACAGTGCTATTGTGCTGCCTATGATATAACACTCAACTTCCTCACAAAAGCACCCCTCCCTTTCTTTCTGATGATCACTAAAACAAATAATATTCAAGATGTTTCTGCTACCTATATTATCATTTTTTTTTTATTTATCATTACAAACTTTTTAAAAATTATTTCAAATAACATTTGGTAAATTACACACTCAATCACACACAGATATAAATTGCAAACTGAGAAGATAAACTAGTTTAACATAGGAGTTAGAAGGTACAACTACATTGATGTAACAAAGAAGTGCATCATTAGGGCTAATATATGGAACCATAAGGTGGAGAAGGTAGCTTTTGCAAGATTTCAGATTCAGATATTTATTGCTTCACCAAAAAAAATACAAGACAAGTACATTATATAAAAAAAAAACCTAGAGCCACACAAAGACACAAAAGTCCAGCGTGGGTGGCTCTATCTTCTAACCATATTTTCACATAAAAAAAAAATCAATAAATAATAATGCAAAAACTAATTTATTTTAAAAAAAAGAAGAAATAGTTAATCTTCAAAAAAAATGGTTTGAATTTTTTTTCCTTGTCCAACCTACCAACCTCTCCCCACCCCACCTTCCTGTATCCTCTCCCCCAAAACCCACAACTTTCAGCTGTCTTTTTTAATAAAAAATTCTTTGACTTTCTGCTAGTTGTAAATCAAACATTCAAAATCAATCATGAAATGATTAGGCTAGTATATTTGGAAAGAGCATACAAAGAGAAATTGAGTAATATTTTTGACTTTGACTGCAACTGCTTCTACTTGTAACTCCTTTCAAGAGATGTTGAGGGGGATATTGAACAAAAATCAAAGCGTATTGTGTTCATGCTGGTTGTCAGAAAGGCCTGAGATATCAGCAGCATCTCAGAAATGGCCAAGGGTATTCAGTTGAAATTTCATAGCATGTTAAGAGTGATGTTGGAAAGTGATCAGGGCAATCAGTCCCCTCTCAGTTTTTAGGTCCCCCTAATACTTACCCAAATTTTGAGAAAGGAATCTTTAGTTTAAAATAATCAAAAGGTTAAATGACTTGCCTCTGGCTATGACATCTTCCCCACAACTCCTAGGGCGAGGGTTGTAAAATCTGCAATTTTTTATTAGTATATAAACGCATGACTTTTCGTTAAAAGAAAGGGGAAATGTTTCATCTCCTGAGTCCTTTCAAAAGGCTAAAGCTATTAAGGTGAAACCCCAGGGAATGTTGAAGGGATGTTGAAATACATAAAAAGACATGATTTGCATCTAGGATATTAAAAGGGCATATCTGCAATATCTTAGAAACAGCCATGAGTATTAACTTGAAAGTTTCAGGGCCAGTACTACTACTGCAAGTGTGATGGTGACTACTTGTGACTATTTGCAACTGCGACTAGGACTACTTGAAACTTTGACTGTGCCTATTCGTGGCTATCGCCACTACTTGTATTGCCTCTGTGACAACTTGCATGTGAAACTGTGTTCACTTGCATTTATATGACCGCTTGTGACCGTAACTGCTAGGCTAGTGACTGCTACTACTTGTTACTGTGACTAAGGTGACTTGTAATGCACCTGTGTCTACTTGGTATTTCAATTACTAGCAACTGTGACTACTTGCAACCACAACTAGGCCTACTTGTGACTGTGAATACTTGTGACTGCGACTGTTTTATTGCTGCAAGCACATGTAGTAGGAGAAAAATTAGTTTTGACCAGGAAAAAATTGGTACAGAAATGGTTTCTTCACCATCCGGACCGGAAAAAAAAAATGCTTAACAACATATCAAAAATCTAAATCTCTAGCTTGATGCAAAATGTTTTTCTTAATGTTTTTTTATTTATTTTCTCAAAAACCGGGAAAAAAAAAATTAAAAAACGTAAACTATAATGTTTTACACATCTTTTAAGATCAGCTTTTGGCTCTGAATTCATTTCTGATACTCATTTCGTTACCTGACCAAAAGAAAAATATTTATCAGCAAAAAAAAAATAGGGAAAAAAACTGTGTCTTTGGGGAAAAAAAACTCTTACCAGCATTTAACAAGGTCTACTACGAAATAAGTTTGTCGTTCTTGTAGTCTATTTGGCTATGTAAATGAAAGGCTTAGAAAAAAAAAGACTAAACAAACAATAAACAGGAATGACGAAACACCTCAGCGCCAAACACCATGAGACAAAGGTTCTAACTTAATGTGTTTCAGAGAAAAGCTTTTATCTTATTTTTCAAATATATAAAAATTGCACATCATCAAAATGTAGGAACTAGATTTTTTCATCATCACAGTTAAATGTTTATTCTTCTTCACTTAGTTCTTCTTGAAACTTCGAATTGTTGCACGAGCTTTCCCTTACAGGTACGGCAGGCTATAGTACGCTCAAGTCCGCTTTTCTTACAGGTACACTTTTCACTATCACAGCCGTCAATACGACACGAGCATTTGATAATTTGAAAGCACTGTTTCACTCAAGTGGTAAGGGTAGATGGGAATTTTTCCTTTTTTTTTGGGCTACTTCATCTAATGAAACTTCAACTCTCGGAATGGGCGATCGGATGTTAATGAGAGGAGGCGTGACTGTTGCTAGCAGAGCCATCCAATGGAAAGTGTTTCTTCCATCCATCGTGTAAACATCGTGATCTGCATTACCAGCTACATGCTGCACAGCATGTGCGGAGGTAAATTCCTGCAAGGCTAGATTCATCATGGACTGATGCACAGGCATTAAAATTTCTGGACTTCAGCATAGGAGGAGCAGAATCCATGGCTGTGTAAAGTGTCAATAAGAAATCTGGACTTGAAATGGTGATCCAGTTTGCACTGCTAAGCCTAGTTGCAGTGGACAAATGAGGGCACGCGGGGTGAGCTGCTTGAACGATGGAATTGCCAAATGGCAAGCACTTTGAAGGAAATATCGGTTCCAACGAATATTTCATCTAAGAACACCATTAGGCTATCAGGTAGAGAGCCTTCCAGCTGTTCTCCAGAAGAAATCTGCTTTGCGGTCATATATGATTCCTTCTGTGCTGGCAGTCCTTTGATATCACTTTTGATAATCTTTGCTGCTGCTCTAATATTCTTGATTTTCTCACTCTCTTTGTTATCGGTTTTGTCCAAGTAATAAAATTCTGGAGTATCGCTGATGCTTTTTCTTTGAATGTCACCACGTCAGCCTTACCGTCAATAGTTGCAAAATACTTGCTGCGGTCACTGAAATATTCCAGAAGCTTGCTCTTCAAGTACTTGTTACAGTACGGTTCAAGGTCTGTCCCATTCAAAAGCTCTCCCATTTTAACAACAAGTTCACTGACTGTATACTGTTCTTCGTCATTTTCTTCGAAAAAAGTAGCCCAGCTTCAAAAACGCCTGATATCTTTCATCGTGACCTGCCCCCCCCCCCCCTTTTTGGACGTTTTTTATCTGGCTCAGTATCTTCGAGTATTCCAAAAAAAGTTCTAGCGTCGCAAATCTGGCTGGAAGGCTCTTATTTAATCGAAGCATAGAAGAACAGGCTGCGTGATAAATGGCGTCAACTGCGTGCAGGTCTGACACTGCACATATTCGGCGGAAAACGTTATTTGACCAATCATCATCACGGCTTTTGCACACTGCCTTTATACTCTCTTCAAGTCTTTTAGTCCGAACCTTGTACCACTCGTGTCCTTTTCTGTGGGTAGTGTTGAGATTTATTCTTGTAGTGTGCAGAAAAAGCAACGCTCTTGGAAGTTGAAACTTGGAGTCCGTGATCGGAGTACCACTTTTTTCTGCTTCCGTCTTTTCTTGCAAGGTTCGTCGTCTCTCATTCTCAATTTTCGACAGGTATATTTTGTTTGTGAAAGTCTTTCTGCAAGCAACATGGACTTGGTTCCCTGCCTCGACAGAGATGCTGGTACATCTCGTTTTGCTAGCTTCATTGATCGCCGTAGCTCCTTTTTCTGCCAGTACCGACGATTCTGAGGTGTCTATTGAACGTTCACAAAGGGGACATAAAACTGCAGTCTCAGCCATCTAAAAAAGAGAACTGGGAATAAGTGAGCTGTCGGTGAATGTTACTATGAAAACCCTGATTCTGAACCGAAAAATCTGTAGCTAAACACCTCCCCAGTTCAGATAGGTTACTAAATAAATGAACTTGTCCAATCTTATTGAGGGTCGGCGTCGAGTATCATGGGTGCTATAAGGATTTTTGACCAGGGAAATCTGACAGTCACATCCGCGAAAGGGACCGGCGATAGTCGATAGTACTCTCGCTTCCACTAGAGAAATAGCTTTTTCGTTCCGCCTAGCGGCGTTGACCGTGCTGCATTCTAGCGACTTGTTTGCTGTACTTAAGTTTTCTTCAGACAGATGGCGCTGATAAAATATGTGTCAGATAAGAGAGGTAGGACGAGCGTAGAGTCTTCTTTCCTTTCTATATTTCCTTCCTCCGATTCCTTTCCGCTTCCTAGTAGTTACGTTACAAAGCATCGGCAAGAAAAACAAACAAAAACGCACCTGTGTTAAATCTCTGCTCGGACTCCAAAATACTTTCCATCTGAGGAGTTTTTTTGCAGATAGGTGGCTCTACAAGGCTCAGCAGACTGAAGCAACTTTGAAAAGAGTGTAAAGATCAAGGCATGGTGTAACAGAAAGTGAATATCAGAAGGGACTTTCCAGCTGGTTGAAAATGTCACCAATAAAGCTCGATAGAAAAAGAAATGGATTCGGAACGCCGGTAGGCTATTTGTTCAGATGGAGAAAAATGAACCGAAAATTCGTGCTCCTCTTCGAAAAATACCCCGTGATCGTGTGTCGCTTGATTTTTTTTTTTTTTTTTTTTACTTCATACAAAAACAAAACAAAACATAAAAAAGGATTAAATGATTAAACGTGATGTTTCTTTCTAATAAAAGAGCACAAAACAATCGTTTCTAAAAGGGAAACCATCAATAAACTACTTTTCTTTCACGGTTCCTCATTCTCGAATTCTGGAAATATCTTAAAAATAGCGCGCAAAAAACGTGAAAAAAATGGAATTTCGGAACGGGATGGAATTTTTTTCCTGGTTCGACCATTTTTTCCGTATCTTTCCCTACTAATGGGACTGTGTCTACTTGCGATTGTCGACTGGGAGTACGTGTGACTGGAAATGAAAGAATTTATTGCTACAACACTGGTACTAATTTCTATTGTGATCCGTATTGCAACTACTGCAATTACGACTTGAACTGCAAATGCTACTGCTTCTACTACAAAACTAGTATTGAGCTAATTCCAAAAGAGTTTATGGGCATCCTGCTTGTCAAAATGACATAGTTGGAAATTTTGCAGATTATTGAGGCGATGTTTTTACTAAGTAGGAAAACACTAGGTGCATCAAAATTGTCCAAAAAAGCGTTTATCTTGGCGTCTCTATATTAATCTGAGGAATGGCTACAGTTATTAAGCTGAAACTTTGAAATACGAGTGCTAAGGGAATGTAAAGATACTGCATGCATCCGGGTATCAAAACGGCATATCTTCAAGGCTTCGAGAATAGTTATGGTAGGTAGGTTAGAACTTTCAGGCAATGTCTTTTGTGATTTCGAACTAAATCACAAGCCTCAACTAGTCAAAACGGCGAACTATTCAAATATGTCGTATCTGTAATATCTCAAGAACAGTTAAGGTTATTTAGTTGAACCACTCAGAGAATGGTGAAGGCGAGGCTGAACTTAATCGAAACACAACTATGTGTATCCTGGTTGTCAATAGAATGCATCTGCTGCATCTCAGGATTGGCAAATTGAATTTAGTATAAACTTCACGGAAAGTTGACGGGAATTTTGAACTAAATCAAGAGACACTATGTGCATCCCTGTTGTCGGAAGGAAGTTCTCTGCAATATCTCAGGAATGGCCAATAGCATATAGTTTGAAACTTTCAGTGAATGTTGAGGAGAATGTATAAATAAATCAAAAGAAGCCAATTGGATCTAGGTTGGCAAAAGGGTGCATGTGAAATATCTAGAAAACGGATATATCTAGAAACATTATGTTTTGAACTTTCTGGGAATGTTGGGAGGGATATCAAACTCGATGCAAGGACCTTATGTGTATTTATGAGGATCGATTTAGGATGGCAGATGTCAGAATGAAATTTTTTCCAAACCACATCTAGCAAACACTTATGTCAAAATCCCATATAAAAGAATTTAATGGATGATAAAAAAGAAAGCTGATTGATGTTCTGATATGCATTTATTGCCAATTTAATTCTTGTTCAAGTTTAATATTTTGAACATTCTCTCATGTGGATTATTTGGAGTATGTTATCTGTAAATTGCTGTTCTATCAAAATCTTACTGGAAAAAAACTATTCCAACCTATATATTACATTGAATGAAATTTTATACAATAGTTATATTGAATGCAATCAAAGCCAATGCTCAGATCAGCATATTCAACTTAAGAATTTAAATTATAATCAGATATTTTAATACTTAAGGTGAAAAACTGGAGAAATATTCATTATATATACTAATTATAAAACTTTGGCAATAAAACGGATAACAATTGGTTTAAAACAAAAACTTTCCAAAATTCAGCAATTTTCCAGAGAAAGTTAAAGAGGCATATTCAAACTTAAAACGACCAGAAATGCCTCTCAACGAATAAATGAAACTCAAATGAATAGGAATTGAAAGTAAATATATATATCAAACATAAAGATGACAGATACTGATATAGATGAAGAATATATCCAGAAACTAATAAAAATCAATATAAATAGTCAAATCAAACTTAAAAAGAACAAAGCATTACTACAAACAGGAGTTTGGGTCCTGCCTCCCTCACCCAACCGTGAAAGTTCTCAAGCATTTTGCGTAATTTGAGCTTAATTGAAAACAGAATATATTATGAAAAAATTTCATATTTATATCTCTGAAAAATAAAATAAAATAGAGTTAAATAAAATCTTGAATTGCTGACATTTCCATTAACTGATATCATTATACGATATTCATTAATATAACATTTAGTATAGGGTACTCGTAAAATAAACATTTATTCTTTTTTCGTCTGTTTTCTCAGTTTTCTTGATTATTATAATGACCTTTTTTTTTTCGTTGATGTTTTTGAAAAATTTATTTTTCATTAAAGCGCAAATGACGCAATAGGCTATAGAACTTTCACTATTAGGGGAGGGATAAGAGCCTCTTGTTTGAAGCAAGAGGCTCCCTCTTCTCTCCTCTTCTCTCTTGCTCTCCTCTTTTCTGTTGAATTTGTTTTAAGAACTTTGCGATTTTGTCATGCAAGCTCATATATTTCAAAATAAAGCTATTAAATTCATATATTTCTTTGCCAAAAGTCTTCTTCTGAATTATTAGCAATATATTAAATGTTTTTAGCACATTAATTTGCATATCTTTTCTATTTTTATTCTTGAAAATCATTAGCCCGATTCCTTCTGATGTTTTTTTTTAGCTACATTTCTTCTGGCCATTATTGTTGAATTTTTATCATTCTTTTTTTTATAGTTGGCTCCACTACAATATTATATTCCTCAATCATTCATCTTTGTAATTATATCTGGAATTTTGATAGAATCTAGTTGAAAACCGATTCGGAAAATGTCATATTTTTTTGAAAAGTAGGCTGTCAAGTCTTGATGCTAGTTGTGCTTTTATTTCTTAAGCAGGTAAGTTGATTTATTGAAGTCCTAGCCCCCATAAGTTTTACCGTCTAAAACTACGTCTATTATATGTCTAAGACCAGTGCATGATTTTGATTGGAAAGATAGTCATTTTTTAGTTAAAGTCGTATTATCTTACTAAACGTACGTATCAAACGCAGAGCCGTTCAAAGGGGAGGGCAACCGGGGCAGCTGCCACGGACGCCGTGACTGGGGGGGGGGGTGATTAGCTCCCCGTAAGCTTGACGCAAAAACATTCTTAGACCACACTGGCTATACATGACAAATGAAACTCAGAGAGGAGAGAAGTAACAAAAATGAAAAATAAATCAAAAAGGGTGAAAAAACGAGGATTTTGTCAGCCAGCGAACCATGAAGATGACAAAAATATAAGCAAATATTTTCGACAAGGACCTCCGCCAAGTCGTCCTCAGTGCTAAACAAAAAAGAAAGAAAGAAAAAAAAAAAACGAAAAATACAACTGTATACAGTTGTACTGTATACAACTGGAGTGTCTGTTCTGCCTTTGTTTAGTAAACTTCGAAAGGTTAGATTTTCGTTTCTTTTTTTTTTTTTTTTTCTTTCTTTTTTTTTAGCACTGAGGACGACTTGGGCGGAGGTCCTTTTCGAAATATTTGCTTATATTTTGTCAACTTCATGGTTCGCTGGCTGACAAAAATCCTCGTTTTTTTCACCTTTTTGATTTTATTTTTCATTTTTGTTACTTTCTCTCCTCTCTGAGTTTCATTTAATTTTTTTAATTTGGTTCGGCTTTTTTCGCTTATATTGAGTCGGAAAGAGGAGCTGCAATTAATTTTGCCCCGGCATCATCAACCCTAGGACAGTGGCAGATCAAGGATTTTTTTTTAGGGGAGGGGGGAGGCGCAAAATAGGTTGATCCGATAAACTTGCGTTAGGAGCAAGTTTAATTAACGCAAAATTTGCGTTAATTAAGTAAATTACACTACTTTATAGACTATGTTAGGGGGTGCGCGCCCCTCGCCCCCTGGATCCGCCACTGCCCTAAATATGGGTCTATATCCACATTTGCCTCTTTATAATTTAGCCCTTAATGATATAGCATAGCTATAAGCTTTTTATGTGTTGTCGTTAATGTGAGTTACCCTTTTGATTACACGTTTTACTTCTGTAGTTTGTATCATAGAGTAGCAATTGTATAAATTTGATTGTTTTCTTTTTGTTCTTCTCTTATCGCGAATTTTCTTCCATTTTATGTAGTCTTGTTTTAACTTCTTTTTTCCCGACGCTGAGGACATCTAGTTTGATCCAGACGAAATACTTCTTTAATTATTATTCTACTTCTTCCTACTGGCCACAGACCCATTCTTATTTTTAAGAATCTCTTCTTTGTTTGGTCTTGATAGGCCACTTTGGCTTTAGATTTTTTTAAATGCAACCATCAAGAAACATGCAAAGGGAGAATATTCTTAACTTCTTACTAGTAAGAGTTATCTATCAAATATATAGGCGCATAAATCATATAAACCAGGTCTTCAAGAAGATTTTTTAAGAACAGTAAATTCCCGGATGAAAAGCATTTTCTCGGTTTTCTTTTGCGAATGGGTTTGAAGCTTAAAAAAAATGCAATATTTAGTCTTCTGATTTATATTCAATCTTCAGATTTTTAAATAGGGTACAAGTAAATAACTTACTGGTGTCAGAATACATATCATATCATACATATACATATACATATCTATGCACAGAGTCATCTATTAATAGAAATATCGCCATTTAATAGAAATCGAATTTGTAAGTTGAAAGAATTTTGGCTGCGAATTAGTCTCGTATGCCATAATGATCATAGAAAAAAAATTATTGAATTTTAGAAATTGTTTTTTGTCCAAAAAAAAAAAAAAAAAAAAAAAAAAAAATGAATGGAACTGTGAAGTACCGAGAAGTACCTGTGTGCTGGTACCGAGAGTCTGGGGACTGCTACTTGTGACAATTTTTAGCAGCAAGAATGCACAAATACGTCAAAACCAAGTTTTTTTTTTTCATTTTTTTAGAGAACAGAATCATTATTTCAATAGCCTGTCTTCAAATATTGGTCATCTAAAAGAGCTACCCATTTAGACTAAATTTGTCTAAATGCAAGTTTTATAACTTTGTTAACTGAGCTTAAGATATTTTTAAAACAAATATATAAGTAGGATTTTTTTCTGGGGGGGGGAGGAGGGGGTGGAATTGAAAACTAGTGTCAGGAAAAAGCTGATTTATATGATGAATACAAGGAATATATGGCAAATTTTTAAAGTCTTGACATTTTTGGTGCATGGTTCAGGTATATTCTAAATAGATTATAAGTCTTTAGTTTGGGAAACTCTTAGCAATTACCCCTTGACAATCCTATTAATTGTTTTAAGTTACTTTAGGTAAAATATCAGGAGATAAGATGGACTGGCTCAACCTCCCGATTTCATTATTTGTAACCTGTCTTGGTCTTATTGGTGTTGTGTTAATCAGTTGGTAAGTTCATTATTTCCTACCCATTCCTTGAAAAGCAGCAAAAGATAGTAATATCGTTTAACCATAGAAAAAAGTGGATTCTACATTTCCATGATTTCTTTTGAAAAATTGCTTTAACATACAAATTAATTTTATAAATAATTAATTTAGTATACAAATTAATTTAGGTATTCCTATACCCCTTCAACCATCAGTATTTTTCTCAAGGACATTTTACACATCAGCCGTTGAAATCAGCTAAACCGGACCGGTGGTCTATATTACCCCCCCCCCTCCCCGATCATCTTCTGTGCATCTCCATATATATTTTTACCTCAAAGATTTCCTGCTTAAGTTTATTTTAAATTAAGGATTTCAGCTTTACATTTTTTTTTTATCTGTGAACTTTTTTTTTACTCTTTGCAAAACAACACTTAAAAAAGAAAAGAAAAATTCCAGTTAAAAAGAAACAACAGAAACGTTAATTCTGTCAGTATAAAACAACCCTTGACAAATTAAAACCAAGAAAAGGAAACAAAAAGAACCAAAAAAGCGGAACAAAAATAAAAAGAGAGCCCTAGAAATAGTGATACAAAAATTCAGTAAAAATATAAAATAAAACACACCAATATAAATCCAAGAAATAATTTAGGTTATTTCTGCTGTATCTGGGTACTAAGTATATCCAGATATCCGTTATTCTTTAGTTGCAACAGAAGTAACGCGAATTGCATATTTTGCAACTGCCTGGATCTTTTGGAGTGATAACTGGGATATTGGTTTCTCATTTTTTAGATTTTAGTTATTTTTTAGTGTTCAAATTTTTAGCTTCTCTTTTGGTTCATATTCCAATTTTTTCGCTCTTGCTGTCTTCTTTTCGTGCTTTTCATCCACGCTAATTTCCCCTTGTGTTATATACAAGCAAAAACATTTCCGTTTCGTTTTCTTTTTTTCTTGTCTTTTTTCATGATTTGTCTTAGAAACCAGTTTTTTTGCATTATTTTTTTTTCTCATGGTTCGTCAGTTTGGCTTTAAATCTTCCAATACTTTCCTTTCTTACGTTTTGATTTAATTTTGCGAATTTCTTGCAATCAAAACCATACCTCGTTAGAGGTATGGTTAGTAACCTCATAACCTCATTAAGAGGGAGTAGAGAAGATGGGTGTTAATTGGATTGTCTAATTTGGGAAGACATGGATCTTGAGGATAGCCAGAACAGAATCCCAAAGAATAGATTTAATGACAAGTCCAATGTTATAGGTAGGTTGCGTAGGTTATGTATTAAAACGTGTAAGTTATGTATTGTTATGCATATGCAGTTATGGTTATGCAGTTTATAGTTATGTAAGTTATGTATTAAACATAACTTACAGCCCTTGCCCCAAGCACTTGCGTGACCTATTAAATCAAATTTCTCTTTGGATTATACTTTTTGTTATTTGTATATTAAATCAAATATTTGGTTAAATATATTATAAACGAATCAGTATAAATAACCTATAAAATAAATAATACATGACAAAAACAAAGATTAGAAATAAGCGTTAAAAAACTAAAGTAAAAATGTTGGAATTAAAAATATTAATAGATAAAGAAAATATAAAAAAAGATAATAATAACAAATCCAGTTCTCATCACTCATTATTAATGAACTTGATGATCAAGGTCTTGTTTTTTTTAGGTGAGGTCGGACGAGTGAAACAGGTCTTTTCACTGGACTAGACTTTCAAACAGCTCGTAGTTCTTACTTAAACGCACTTACAGTTCGCGCTTCTTACTTAAACGCACTTTAAGTAAGAAGCGATGCAGCCCAACACTAGCTGAAACAGGGGTGGATCTAGAGCTAAATTCTTGGGGGAGGCCCAATGTGACAAGGGCACCAATGAGCAATTTTTTTTTCGGGGGGGGGGGGGGTGGGGGGGGGGGGGGGGGGTGGTAATGTGACAAAGGCGCCAATAATTGACGAAATTGACCAGTTTATTCTAAAAAAAATGAAGAAAAAAGAAAAAAATAAGGAATAAGGGTGCCACGAAAAAAAAAATTGGGGGGGGGCCCGGTCCCCCTGGATTCGCCATTGAAACAAAACTCTAAAATATGGAGTTTTTATATCAATAGATACATCAAAAGAATTGGCTTATTATGCTTATTCGAAATATACAAGATTCATTAATTTACTGCTACACATCAAAAGCTCAAAAGCCTGAGAAAATTTACCTGACTATCGAAAAAATGGGGGGGGGGGAAAATCCCTAGAAGTAAAGGAGTCTTAATGAAAAAACACACCATCAGATTTAGCTTATCAGATTTGTTGTTATTTCCCCCCCCCCCCCCCCCCCCAACCCCTCCCCCCAGGGGTAATCGTATCGAATCAATTGTCCTAGAATATCGGGAGAGGGCTCATTTGAACAGAAGTTAAAAGGTCTAGTGTCCTTTTTAAGTCACCAAAACGATTGGAGGATAACTAGCCCCTCTTCATGCCCCTTTTCCCCCCAAGTCGTACATTTGAAATTTTGAGATAGCCATTTTGTTCAGCTAGTTGAAAGGTCTAGTAAACTAGGCCTTTGGTGATAACATGACCCCTCACAGCCCCTGGGGACAGGTCTGTAAGTCATGAACTTTGCCCATTGTATAGTTTAAATGTAGTATTGTTTTTGGAAGTATACATCATACATTATCCGGGGGGGGGGATTTCTGCTGGGGGAATTTTCACGGGGATGATTTTTTTTGCAGGAAGGGAAGGTTTCTTGGGGTGGAAATTTTCAGGGGAAGTTTTTGCACTGGGGGAATTTACCAGAATTTCTATACGAAAGTCTTTATTTGTAAATAATTTCTTAGACCACACTGCTTTTCCATTACGAAAAATTAAGCAAGAAAAAACGGGTTTTAATTTTGGTAAAGCGTAGGCTACGGGTGCAAAAGACCAATTCAATTTTATTATTTTTGAATTTAGCAAAAAAAACATGCCAATATAATTACGCAACAAAAGTTTTTAGAAAAGTGCAAAATAGATAAAATAATTCCAAATCGTTCTGTTTTAAGTATCATTTAAATACATATAATGAGAAGTACACGAGAAAGTTAAATTTACTAAACTTAAACCATGTGCTGAAAGATAAACGTTTCCAGAGATCACAATTTGTAAAGAGATAGATTTTTTTAAAACATAGCCTTGGTGATTTTCTAAATACAAATGATTTCCAACAAATTATATCAATCTTCAAAAATTAAACTGAACATGTTCTAAGATTATCTAGGGAAAGATTAAACAAAAAAATTTCTGCAGTTGAAAAGGGAACAAGAAAAACAAAAACTATCAACGTATAAGCCTAATCATTTCCCAGGCCCTGGGGTGATTATTTCAAAGATTGAGACAGGGATTCATACGTTTCCAAAAGATATAAATAATGTAGATGACTTAAGACTAGGGGGTCGTGAATATTTCATCAAATAATGGTAGTTATCATGAAAACCTTAAGAACAAAGATATAAAAGTTTTAAAATATCTAAAAAAAGATGATTCTCTAATAATAACGATTGCGGATAAGAGCAATACGGTAGTAATCCTAGAAAAAAAAACAAAAAAAAAAACACTGCTTTATCAAATTAAAATCCGTTTTTCTTGCTTTCTCTTCGCCAAATCAATTTTACATGTGAAGATGTTTAAGGAAATTGTCCAAGGGAAATTTTTTACCGTGTTGGAATTGTCTAGAGGATCGTTCCGTAGGAGGAGGGGGAAATTCTCCATGGGAAAGTTTTCCACGGGATAAATTCTCCAGGGTTAATTTCTGTGGGAGCAAACTTTTTACTAGGGTGAGGGGGGTTGATTTGTGGCTAAAATTTTCCACGGATGGGGGACTTCCAGTATGATTTAAAAATCAATCAGAATTAAATTCTTTTAAAATGAAAGTGAGCAGAGAAAAAATAATTTCAGCCGGAATCGTCCGCAAAAAAAATTCAGGGGGGAACCTTCAGCAACAATGGAACTGTCTGGGGGGATTTTTATGGTGATAGTATTTTAAGTGGAATTAAATTTCCGTGGGGGGATTTTCATGTAGAGGAGCCGGATTTACCGGCAATATTTAAAAAACTATTCAGAAACAAAATAAAAAAAATAAGGTCTTTTACTGAAACTAGGGAGCAACACAAAATTTAAAACGACAAAACAGAAACTCAAAAAGAAATTATTACGTATATGAAGAGGGTTGCCCCCTCTCAATGTCTCGCTCTTTGCGCTAAAGCTAAACTTTTTGTCCCAATGCTTTAAGAACGACTATTGAAACACAAGGCCGTGTAATTAGAACAATAACAAGCTTAAAAAAAATACTAAAAAGCTTGATGTTGCTCCTTACTTTCAGTTGAAAAACTTTTTTTTAATTCTGAAAAAAGTCTCTTCGATTGCGTCTGATTTGTCTTTTGAGCTTTAAGAAGTACCGATGGAGACTGGACCGAACAGAGTAAGTTAAAAAGCACGGACAACTTTGCTTATAAAATCCATGATGAGGACATGGCCCAGCTCTGGAAACCTTGTGAATAATAACTCTGTTGCTTCGTATGCAGGGTTGCCACCGCTGGTGATTTATCACCAGATCTGGTGATTTTTCATCCTCCTGGTGATATTTCTTATGATTTTCTTGGATCTGGTGATTTCTGGTGATTTTATTTTTTAATGTGGTGATTTCTGGTGATTTTCATTTAATTTGTTGATTTTTTTACAAAATTGGTTGACATTCCATGCATGATTGGTTTCGCTGTCTTACTGAGGTAAAATAATCAGTGACTTTCATATTTTATGTCTTGTTTTTATTCGTTATTTCTAAAGAGTGGCGTTATTTTGGGCTTCTGTGTATCCTTTTAGCTTGGCAATCGGCTTCCCCTCTCTTTTTTAATTTAATTTTAATTTATAAATACATATATGTGTGTCCCATGTGTGCTATAAACGGATTGAGGCTCAGAAACGAAATAAAATCTTATGCAAAGAAAGCTTAGTCCCACATGAACATAGATTCAGCATTCTAGGCTAAGTCTTTTTCAAGGGACTTAACAGTCTCAAGAAACCAAGGGGCTCAGTCTCAAGGGGCTCTCGTCTAAGGAACCAGGGAAATAAGATTTATTGTCTGATATTTTGTCTTAGACTTGACCCACGACAATTTCCGGATGTAAAATAAATATGTAAGAAATTGACACGATTTGAGTCGTCTTTTTCAGAGCTAAAGTTTATCACTAAGGATACCAACTATGGCAGGGGGTTAAAAACGCTCATAAGCAAATGAAATTTGATTTGAGGACAAAAGAGGATTATTTGGGTTATTCTTTTCAGTGGAAAACCTAGAAAAAGAGAAAAGAACAGATTTTGCAAAGTAAAGACAAAGAAAAGTATAATAGTAGTTAAATAAATAAAAAGGCTCTTCATGTCCAGTAATAGGATTTTAGGTACCAATTTCAGTCTTTGCCTGGAATTCCGGTTTAAGGTATAGATTCTCTTCCTTCTTGAGCAGTTGACGGCCTTTGAAAAACATGTCTTAGCTCAGGGTGCCCAAACGCGTCTTTTTGGTGTAAAGCTTATCATTATTAAAAACCGATTTCTGGTGATTTTTTGTGATTTTGTGAAATATTAGTGATTTCTGGTGATTTTCTTGGTGAAAAACTGGTGATTTTTATTTGGTTTGGGTGGGGCAACCCTGTTTTGAATGCAGTAATACTCCGATTGTGTTACACTGACTTTTAAGCATGGCTAGATCACACGGCAAAGGATATAAACGTTCCGGTTTGGGGCCTCGGGGTGATGCCAACGTTAGTTCTTCGTTTTGCATATATATTCTTCCTTGGATAAAATTTACATTCCAGAGGACAAATATTTATTCTCCTATCATAAAACGAGCAATAATCATGTATGTACTTATACATTTTTCTCTCGAAACCAGCTAGATAATTTATTCAGAAAATTTGCAAATCATCATTTTCTGGCCTGAAAAAAAGCGGTCTAGATAAGTCACGACTTTGGTAAAATTGTTTTCCCCAGGGGATCGTATCGAACCTGTGGTCCTTTAAGATGACGTCATGACGTCTTGCGACGTTCCCGCTACCTACAGAGGTTCATTCTTTACAGGGTTTTGGAATTATAACAATGGCAAATTGGGATAAGTTAGGATAACTTAGGAGACAAAGCAAAAAAACTTTTTTTCGATCAATCGCTCTTAATTAAGCTTAAACACCGTCGGTCAACTGAAACAAAAAGAAACCAAAACATAAAAATTGTCATCTAACAATCTGGACAAACTGTCCAGCAATCTGGACAAACTGTCTGCAATCGAATGTGCAGAATTCAGTGAGGTAAAATTCCAAGACAATATTGAATTCAGTGTCAATATGTAGGATCCGATTGAAGATATTGTTGCCTAACAACCCGGACCATCCAACGCGATAAGACCAATCCGAACAGCTAAAGCAGAAGGCACGGAAAAAATGTCTCATCGCAACGAATCGCAACGAAAAGGAAGCAAAACAAAATCTACGGTTAGAAGAAATACGACAAGGATCATCACAAATGAAAATGATGCATGAATTCTGCGGTTAAAGACAAACGGCAATGATAATTATGCTACTGCGTAATTTCGATATTGCAGAGGTATGCGCAGTCGAACAGGCCTGGTTGTTACTAAATTGTCTAACAACGTCCTTACCTTAGATCTTAGTTCCTCCAGTGTCTCCAGAGGTACACAGGGTGCCAGTGAGAAGCCTCCAATCCTTCCTCAAGTGGATCGCTGCGTAGATGTCCCGTCACTCTGGGATAAAGACTCGTCTGGAAGGTTCTTCTATCACGTTCGTACATTCTATGGAGCATGTTCTTTGATCTTCCTCGTTGCCGGGTTGTATTCTGGTTCTCAGTGGAGGAGCATTTTGGGAAGTCTGTTATCTCGCATACGGAGGTTATGTCCATGGTATCACCATCCTAGTTGCCTCACAATGTAGGCGATATCTGGGTGGCATGTGCGAGTATGGATTGTGCGAGTATGTGCGAGTATGGTATTGATCTTGTCGTTGCTGACCTGGCCTCTTCAGTTGGTCCTTAGGATCCGGCGAAGATAATTATTTTCAAAGGAGGTAAGACGTTTCTCTTGTTCCGCGGTTAGCGTAACAGGAGAACTGGACTCTGGGAGTTCAGTTCCAGAAAAGCTGAACTGTGAGGTACTCTAAGTTCATAGAGTAACTCAGAACAGGAAAAAATATTGTTTTTGAACAGTCTGAGTTTTAGCTTCTGTGAGTATACTGTGGATATCCAGATTGGTAGAAGTTTCTGAAATGCTGAGTTGGTTAGGGCTATTCTGGTGCGTAATTCTTTTCTGAGTAGTCACTGAAAGTTATTGTACTGCCTAAATGCTTAAAGTCTGTAACCTGTTCAATGTCTTTATCTCCTAGTTGGTTTCCCATGCGTCCACTGCTATTTGACATAGCTTTAGTCTTCGGAGCGTTCATGTGCAGTCCGAACTGTTCAGCTTTCTTCGAAAGTTTGTTCAAGAATTCATAAAGCTTTTGCTTGTCGGCCTCTATGAGCCCAACAATATCGGCAAAATTGACGCCACGGAGAAGTTTTCCTGCAATTGAGATTCCATGTCCATTTATCCATCTAAAGATTTAGTCTACAACTAGAACGAAAAGAAAAGGTGACAGAAACACAGCCTTGATTGACGCCATTCATCACTTTGAAGTAGTGCGTTGCTGTGAGAGGTTTTAACATAGCATTCCGTTTCTTCGTGTATGACATCTAGTAGATGGACTAACTTCTCGGGAATGCCGTAGTACCATAAGAATCTCCACAGGGCTTAATGATCCATTGAATAAAAACGCTTTTTCGAAGTCCACGAAGAGTATGCACAAGCTTGTCTCCATTTATTAGGCTCCCCCAGCATCCTGCGCATAGTAAAGCTAAGGATTAGGACATGATCGTTTTGGCTGGAATCCATGTTTTCTTCACGCAAGCGGGGACCAAAGGCCGTTTGGAGTCTTCCTAGTATAATGGTCGAGAAAAGCCCCGCCGGCATTGAGAGAAGATGATTCCTCTGGAGTTGGCCGCGTTCTCTTGCTTCTCCTTTCTTAAAGTGTTTGACTGCAGTTCTGGTCTACATCCATCGGGGAACCTTTCGGTCTACTAAGGGAGTGAGAAGAAGAATCGCCAGATGACCAAGATTCGTTTCAGGCTGGACTTGCTCATTACCGATGAAATGCTCACTGTACCGAGAGCCTTCCCATTTTTCAGTTTTTTTAGCTGCTGAGAGTATTTCGTCGGCTGTCGGCTTGTCGTCACTGATGCTGAGATTGAAGATAGGTTGGTCTGGTATATCAGGTGGAACTATAGATGTGGAGCGATTTAATAGAGTTTCAAAATAACTTGCCCATCGTTCCTTTTGTTCTTCCCCGTCTGTCAGGAGCCTTCCTCCTTCATTCTTTACTGTGCATTCGTGTAAACTTGACTTCCCTACTGTTTCTTTGGTAAGGCGATACACGGTTCATGTGTCTCCGTGGCTTGCTGCTTCTTCGGCTTGCCTAGCCTTTTCATTCATGTATTTCCGTCTGTTGGACCTCGCACTTTTCTTTACTTTTTTATCAGCTTCTTTGTATTCCAAGTTCTTAATTGACATTAATTGACCATTTTCCACAAGAGAGTTTGGCTTCAGTTTCTTACAATTTGCTATGAGATCCCTGGTCTTTGTGGATATCCACTGTTCTTTAACCAGTTTTCTAAACCGGAGGATTTCTTCGGCTGAATCTTTGTAGTTTTTGCGAATAGTCTCCCAGACTTCCTCGACGTCTTTTGGGTGGAGTTGATCATGTGCTATGCGCCACACATATGATGCAGATGATGCCAGTGATCGATTTGACCCCCCTTCACGACGTCCCTTTGTGTCGGAGGGGACCATAATTTAAAAGTTGGCCAGGACAGATCCTACTGCCCTAAAGTGACGGGATATCACGGATTGGCAATGTAAATGGAAATAGTGCTCGACTTGTTAGCTTTGCAAGGGGAGCGATTTGATAATCGGCGGTACGCTCTTTCAACGTAAAAAAACATCCATAAACACACTTGAACATCCCCGGACAGAACCACCAAAAAATCAAATCGACCATTCCCTGATTCACTGGAGATGGCGGACGAGCTTAAAGGACGTTCAAAGTTTCACAAATGCCGACGTGTGTTTCAGATTACGAACTGGTAGCTGCCAGACTGTGAAAAACGAACCATTATTTTTATGGGAATTACACATGATGTATTGGGACCGAGTGAAACTTCAATGCATTGGCAGGCTTTGCTGATGTTTACACTAAAAAACAGAACAAGTCTACTAATGCATGATAAATTGCTAACCGGAAGAATCTTAGCCTATGGTACTTCGTGTTTGAGTAGGTTTACATGCAGTTGTTTATATGGAAAAATGAGACTATATATATAGGCTTTCACAAAAGCTCGGGGTGGGTATGTTGCTTTTCTTGCTCGTAACTTTAAATATTAGTAGTTGTACAATTTCCTGATATTTTACGACCGCTAGTTCGAGACGATCTTTGGTGAGGACCTTTGGTCTTGCGGGAAATCATATTTTTTTAATTAAATCCCTCACACTAAGGCTCTCATTCTATTCTGAGTTTTTAATACTGTATCAAACTCCAAAATATCACTATTTTCGGAGTTATTTCCTCCTTTTTTCTAAAATTATCAATATCTCTTGCGATGACTTATAGGTAATTTTAAAAACTTAATCAATTTTACATCTTTGAAGTTTTAATCAGTATTGATCAGGTTTTTGATACATATATGTTTTTCATAATTCCGTATTTTAAGAGTTTTTGTTGCTATTGGCATAGGATTCTATTTACCATTCGTCATCATGAATGGTTTGATTTAAAGCCAGGAATTTAGTTTTAATTAAGTGAGCATAAGCTTTAGTGAGACTGAGAAAGCGAACCTTAGACCTTGAGACTGCCTCCGCCTCCAGAGGCAGACCCAGGCAAAAAAGGAAGAGCCACCTTACTCCGTTGAACGGAGGTATGCAGATTGCTTATATCCCTCCGATAAGCCTGGCGCAGTGCATCTCTGGGTCTTCCCCTGCTATAAGTTCCTGGCATTGGGCAATCTAAAGGGGTATTCTAGAGTTTTATGGTAATCCAAGCGAACGATGTGGCACAAATGTCTCCACAATTGAACTCTGATAGTGTCGATAACTAGATGTTGTCATGTCGTCTAACAGAGAGACTAGTTTGTAGTGCCTCAGTTTGTAGTGCAATCAAACCACACAAGGAATACAAACCTAAGCCTATTCAGTGTCAGAAGTGTTCAAACTGGGACACACAACAACACAAATGCAATGAAATTCTCCAAGAGTGTAGTAATTGTAAATCTTTCCCATCCTAAAGAGCTGACAACTTGCAACAACACTCAGCCTACATGCATCAATTGCAAAGGCCCACATGAATCTACAAATAAATCATTATGCCCTGCATACACAAGAAAAGAGCTCTAACCCTCCAAATATCAACAGAGAAGCATCCCATACCCCTTGCAGCAATGGAAGCAAATGCTGCCCAACAATACCAAATAAAGCCTGTAATGAAACCAACCAAAACCCCCAAGTCAAATGCCCCCAATGCATCAAGCACCCCATATAAAACACCATCTTCTAAGCCCCCTAGCTCAAATCCCTATCAGAAGCAATCACCAAGCCAACAAGCCTCCTTGTCCGGTGAGATGAGGCCAGCCTGGCCCTCCCTCCCAAGAAGAAACAAACCAGAAACACTACCAGGAATCAATCTTTAACCAACAAACAGGATGCACTACCAAAAATGCAATCCCCAAATATATGCTTATTCATTCTAAACTGTAATGCAGTTCAGGCCATGAACATACATCAACTACAGAAAACAAAAATTATTGCAGAATTGGCAAAAATTTACATCCCAGATGATATGCTCATCAAGCAAAAAAAGATGATCCTTGCTTTACTCTTAACAAAGCTGAACATTGATACACATCCATATGAAGAAATAAATCAACAACACAACAATTTATCAATACTCCAATGGAATGTAAGATCACTCACAGAAAAATAAGCTAAATGAACTAACATCATTTATGAAAATAATAATCAATTAATATTGCTTGCCTCCAAGAAACTCATTTAACCAAAAATCAACAAATTAAAAGTCTCTGGGATATACTATCCTGAGAAAGGATAGATCTTCAGAGAGAAAAGGAGGTGGTGTAGCTTTATTAGTTAATAATAATATAAAATTTTGTGGCATCAATTTTCCAGATTTTGAAAATGATGTTGATGTAATTGGTATAAGTGTTTTGTTGGCTGAATAATTTAAAAACCTACATAATAAGCTTTTATAACCCTAATGGCCAAACTACAGATGCCAAGGAGATTCTTTTAATTATATAAATAATTCTAATATGTTAAAAAAATATCATTATTTGTGGAGATTTCCAATGCCCCACAGCCTTTTGTGGGGAATAAACCAGCAAATAAAGCTGGTAAATTTATTGAGCATATGACTTCAAATAATAATGAATTAGTTGTTGCTACCCCTCCAAACCTGAATACTTATTTCAACCCCAAAACGTGGCAATTTCTCCACAATTGACCTACAAATTGTGTCTTTAAATTTTTTGAACAAAATTTACATAAATTAAAATTGATAGTCTATGTACAGACCATTTTGCTATAGTTTGCTCCGCTAAATGAACCTGCTGAAACTGTATCTCATACATCCAAATATATCAAAAACACTAAAGCAAATTGGTCTATTTTCCAAAATAAGCTAAATGATTTGAAATTACAAGTTTCACCCAAAGTTCATGCATTTCTAAGACAACAGTTGACACACATGCTGAAGCATTGACTTTTTACTAATAAATACAGCTAATCATGCTTATCCCCAGGACAACACCTAAGAAAACATTCCCTAAACAAATTCCTAAAGCATGGGGACAAATGAGTGCCTAAATAAATGGAGGATAAAAAAGGCAGCTAGGACAGAATTCATAAAAAAAACCAACACCTACTACATATTTAAAAAAATTACAAGCAGAATCTAATGTAAAAAAGGACTATAATAGATGCTAATATATAAATACTGGAATAATTTTGCAAATAATCTCTCCAGAGAAAAAAAATGAGCCAATTATACATAAAGTCATAAGCCACATATGTGGGAAAAAGACTTCTCCCAACCCACTCCTGTATGAGCTTATACATAATAATACCCATTATGACAATGATAATGAAAAGGACTAACCTATTTGCAACTCTTTTTGTTAATAAGCTAACATCAAATAATCAAAGCAAACTGTCCACAATTCCTATGAACCCTTGTTTACCAACCACGCCCAGGATCCGAGTACATAACTAATCCATTTTCAATCCAGGAATGAATAATGCAATACATCATATTAGGTCCAAAACTAGCAGTAGCTATGACAATATACACCCTACATGGATAAAGAATCTCACACCTTCATACAAACAAGAACTGCTAAATTGTTATAATCACGCTTGGGCATCTTCTAGGTTTCCCCAATATATGGAAATGTTCGTCCCTCCTACCAATCCTAAAGAAAAAACTAAACCAAAAGATAACCCTGAGTCTTATAGGCCCATAATGATTACACCTGTGATGGGGAAAATAATGGAGAAAAGTGATTTATCACAGACTCCTCTGGTTTGTGAGAAAAATAACATGATCCCACCACACTCAAACTGGATTCAGGCAAATACCACTCCTCAACAGATGCTTTCATTTTGCTAACAAATGCAATAAATGAATCTTTCTCAAAAATAATATCTAGTGGCAGCTTTCCTAGATTTTGAAGGAGATTATGACAATGTGACACCACCAAATCCTTTTGAATAAACTTGCAAACCTTGGAGTACCTCCTAAGCTAGTATCCTTTATTAAATCCTTCATAGAAGTGCGAAGTTTCATTGTTTGTGTTAGGTTCCCCAGCCTCTTCACCCCAAAAGACAATATCCAAAGGCTACCTCAGGGAGCAGTCCTCAGTTGCCTCCTTTTTGCCCTATATCTCTGGGACATGAACCTACCCCACACGAATCTACAATATGCTGATCGATCTGGTGCTATGGTCATCTGGCAACACTTTCAGATAGCACAGTCAAATCTGCAAAAGTCACTTTTTCAGTTTGAAAAATTCTCTCAACATTCAGATTTACCCATTGCACCCACCAAGTCAAAAATAATCCAATTTCACCGGAAGAGAAACCATGTTAAGCAAAAACTAACTCTAAATAAAACAACTATTCCAGAAGATAATAATATTAATTACCTAGGTCTCATGCTTGACCAAAAACTTAATTTCCACCTCCACATTTCAAACACAATAAAAAAAAATGTTATAGAGAAAAGCAAATATACTAAAAAGACTTCTTTCCACACCCTGGGTTGTAAGGGTGGAAAACCTTACTCCAGTTTTATAAATCACATATATAAGACCCCCATATTGGACTATGGGCTCATTGTCTATGGTGGGCATGTGCGAAAAGACCCAGATGCAAACAAATTGAAACAACACAAAATGATATAATACGTCTCATATTTGGTCTTAGGAAAACCCACAAGCACCAAGTTTCTGGCTTATGGAGAGTGGATTAACAACAATAAGGGAGAGACGTAGCTTTCTCTTGATAAAACATCTTACAAAAATTGAATCAAATAGCTCACACACATTACATAATTGGTTAAGAAATCCAGCCATGTATAGAGTATTGCAGATGAGTATGCCAATATTCAAAAGAAGTTCCCTGTACCAGCAAAGTCTATTGCACCTTAGTTTCCCCCATTCCCACTCCATGGAATTGGTCATTTCCATAATAAATACTGAATTTTCAAAATGGAATAAAGATTTTAACCCCCATTGCTTTTTGTCCAGAAAAAATTTGCAGAACTTAATACAATTACCTATAAAAATCACTTCCAAATATTTGTTGATGGGGTCAAAAATGGGATGAGAAGGTTGCAAGTGGTGTTTTCCTCCTCACCTGAAAAATTGCAATGGGAGAGAGAGAGATTATTTAATAATTTATCTATAATGTCTGCTGAGGGAGTTAAATGCCCTAATCATGGCATTAGAACACCTTAAGCAAACCAAACTTTGATGGATAATTCGAATAATATTATCATCTATTCCGACTCTTTATCAAGCCTTGAGTTGCTGGCCTCAGCTCCTCAATATAAAGTTGGACATTGACAAAAAAACTGATCATGTCTCAGTATTATTGATAATCTTGCTTCAAGTGGCATAAAACTTACTTTCAGTACATTTTCTAGCCACTCTGGCATAAGTGGTAATCATCAGGTTGATGAAATAGCAAAAAATGCTATAAATATGACCAGCATAAGTGGGAGACCAATCCAATTAGAGATATTTACCGATGGAGGCTATCAGATATTAATTTAATAAGATTAATCCTATCCTTTCCCCTTTCCCAATAAGTATCTCTCTAAAATTTATCATAGATATTCGTTTCTGGAACAAATGGGACTAAATTCCTTGCATTCTCATATAAGCTTTCTAATTCAAGTGGTTCAAAATTCCCCTGTCCCCCTCTTTGCAGCATTGTAATATGAATAATGAAACAATTGGACCATTGCCTATTTGAATGTAATATGCTGACGTCTGCACAACATACCTGCTTTGGTAAACTGTTTAAAATACTTCAAACACCACAAAATTCCCCACTATCAGCCAAGAGCCTAGGCCAACTATACCTGCACACAGAGGCATAGAAATCGACATCTATCATCTTATATTTGAACTCCTAGAGTCGAAAGATCTGCTGAAAATATCTGAATATGATCTAATAAATATGAGCGCAATCAAGCCAGTAGCTCTGTAGCCCTCAGAGTGAAGCAAAAGGAAAAGGGCTAAATAGTTATACTGAAAAGCCCGCCTGCTGTTAAGTAGAAGAAGAGAAGCCTGTGACCAGTGATTTTCAATATTAGCCGAAGGCACGAGCTTGTCAAAAGCCAAGACCTTTTCTTGTCCCTGATTTAGGTATCATGTTTTCTGTTAACTTGAAAGTAGCGTACTGGCATAACATTTCTGTTATAACAAGAGGAACGCAGCTTCAAAAGCAGACTCCGCAAAATGTGATGAAGATATAGAGGCTTTGTATTAATCTGTTGAAGGCGCTATTTCGATTCTCCTAATTTAGTAAATCGCTCTCTCGCTATTTAGCCAGTGCTCTCGCTACTGCCTTCTCAGGTATTTAATTGTACAGGATGTTAGACCTTTTTTCGCCACATTTAATAGATAGAAGAGAGTCACTTGTTACTGTGCTTGTGTTTTCCCCGGATTTCCCAGCAGTCGTGAAATTGACGCAAATTCTTTCTCGTGAAATGGCGCACCTGAGCGTTTACTGATTCTCATAATGGCAATTATATTGCCATTTTTTCTCTCAAGGAATTTCATAATAGGTAGTAGTAATCTTCCCCAGAAACTTTTCACCCGCTCACAGTAGTAAAAGGTTTTCACGCTCCCTTTTTCACGCTCCAAGATCATATAAATATTTGAACGGCCCTCTCTGCTTCTTCATCTTAGTACTCTAAACGTCTCTAGATGAGTGGTTTGTATACCGGAGACCTATTGCAACAGCATTGGAGTTATTCATTCTAGCTGTTGCGTCGGATCGTCTTTAGGAACATAGAGAGGTGGATCTTCCCAGACATTGTAAGTAGAAGCTAGAACTAAGACCTATACCCGTCCGTTGCATGAAATGGTAGTGTCTCTTCTTCTTGAATGTCCCTTATGAGCGTGCACGTTTTCGTCTGTCCGATGGTAACTCTTGTCCAAATCCAAGTGGATCTCAATACTCCAATCTTACGTGTGATTAATCTCTGTCGATTGCTATAATTTCACCCTTTCACTGTTCATTTGTAAACGTTTTGCTTCTTTTTCGAGCAGTGATTACATAACAATGTGTTTTTAATTTTTTTTTATATTTTTTGGCCACATGACAGAAGTTCACCTGCTACCGGATACACTCCTCTACCTTCAACAAAAAAAACACTGAGGCATGAGTAAGTCGTTTTTTTCCAGCTGTCATACCACGCGGAGTAATTTGCTATGTGGGCAGGGGGGGGGGCAGCCTGCCACTTTGCCACATGTCGACGTGATTTATTACTTCTTGAAGAAGGTTTCGGTAAAGAAAACGAGGATAGGATGTGTGAGCTAAGATTCGAAATATTAGAAGTCATGGTAAAAACAGTCAAGCATGGGTTATGCAAAATTGGACGCCTCACTAAGGTCCGACGTGTTATAATATGTCATACATTTCTTCCAGAGGAACTCGGTACCTCGACGCGACAGTTTTGACAGAATTCCGCTTGACAGTTGTTTTCTATCAAACAATAAGCTATGTACATGAAAAATATGGTTTCAGATCCACACTGTCCTAGGGTTCTAATGAAAACCGAAAAGGTTTAAGAACGGCCTAGGCCGCGTTTAACGGATGAAGATGATCCAGATGGCCTAAAAAATTGTGCTTTTTTGACTGGGCAAATTACATTCAAACAAAGAAGGAAATGAATTGTAGAAAGTTAGCTCTATTAGCCATTATAGTAGTGGAAACCCTAGCATGTTGATTACGGTCTGTGTTTTTGGAAAGCCATTTAGTGGTAGATATTCCTTTGTCGTATTTATGTGTGTGTTTTCGCACCTTTTTAGGTGGTGTCCCTATTTATTGTCCAAGGTGATTGCTTTTTTCTTAAAACGTCGCACTGTGTGTAAACTCATGCCAATGGTTCATAAAATACTGGGGGACAAAACTTACGCATGTTGAAGTTAAGACCTACGAGATCATGATATTGTAAGTATCTATTTTCACATAAAGTTATCTGGACTCTTGAGAATGCAATGGATAAATAACAACAAAGGCCCAACACCGTTGCCTTTTCATCATAAAGACAAGTGAAACAACAGGGACATATACCTTAAGACATTAAAATTGGTTAAAAATTTAAGAAATATTTCGCCCTATATGCAGGAGGGACTTCCTCAGGCTAAACTAACGCATTTAAATAAGATGAAATGGGAACTCTTTAAGCTAACAATTGAAAAATTAAAACCAATCCGGAATCATTAATGCCACGAAGCTTCAACCTGGGACCTCAACTGGTAGAACTTCGTTGGAATTAATGCTTCCGAAAACCACTTTTAATTTTCCCGTCTATTTCAGTTTTACATATCGGTTTGTATTGCAAGTTTTATTTATATTTATGTTATTACTTGTTTGCTGAGGGCTGATCTTGACGGCTATCAGAGCCTGAAATATTCGTAATGTTTAAAAAAATTACATTGTCTTAGGTTAACATTCCCGTATGTTACTTGTTGGGGGTGATTTAGACAGGTGTTTAGGTTTTGATTATGTAAGTATATATGAGGTATCTAGATGGGGTGACTAAAATTAATTAAAAGAAAATCTTGGTAACGCTTTGAAAACTGCGATTACAGCCTACTACTTTTGATACTGGCGCACCTATGTCGTAGTTTAGCGAGATAAAGGAGAAGAAGGATAGAATCACCACATTTTATTCTGGTACTGAGTTTTTGCGTATTGCATTGTTATTTTTGGTTTGCCTTTGACTGGGTAATTCGGGTAATTTACAGTATACGTTAAGTATAACCTTTTAGAGCTTCAACCAAGTACCTATCAGACTAGGGTAACGTAAAAATCTGTGAATACCACATAATCATGTGTACTGAATTAATAACAATCATCAACTATTTATAAAAAAGTGGAAGGAGAAGCAGATTTAAGCTTTGCCGATTCGTGGAAAGCTTTCTGGGAAAAGTTATCGTGACTGTTGTAGTGGAATTTTTTATTAAGGACAAACTTTTGCGTAGCATAAAAGTTCTAGCCTACATTAA
>JAPEVW010000280.1:0-187800 GCA_027921565.1 Artemia sinica | reverse complement strand
GGAGTTCATTTCCTGGTTTTTTGATTTTGAATTGAAGTTATCACGTATTTTGCAATAGGTTGCATAGGGTTGGATCATCAAGACGCTGGGTAATTGTAAACAGAGAAAAGCCAAGACAGATAGTCCAAGTATATTGAGAGGCACTTCCTTTGAAAGATTATTTGTGGAAAAAAAGTTTTTTTATTTAATGTCAATAAAGAACGAACACAAAATTAATTTTAAAGACTTTTTCCACAAAACAAATTTTTTTCAAATAAAAGTAAAGAGCTCCATTGAGCCAAAAACATGGGTAGAAATAAAATTCAAATAATTTTTAAGTTTTTTTTTGCTTCTAACTCTAACTCCTACTTTTTCCTTGCTTGCTTAAAAACTTGGTTCACATACCGGTTCTAGGAGTATTACCCCCAACCCCCCCCCCCTACCCCACCCCCCCCCCCCCCCCCCCTCCTCCCAGTATTTACCACCCTAAAAAATACCCCCTCAAGAAAATCAGTTCTACCCCCCTCCATGGAAATAGCCCGTGGAAAATACTTCCACCAGAAAATATCCCTAAGAAAATACCCCCCCTCCAGAAAATACCCCCAGTGGGAAATAAGACTTTTCCAAATATTGATATTTTTATTTTGGTTTTGTTTTTTTTTTTCCCTAGCGGAAAACAATTTTGTTCTTTGTGTATTATAGCCACTCACTCAAATTAAACGCTTTTTAAAAACTCGAAAACCAAATTGGTTTATCTCTCTCACTGCCATATTTATTTCAAAGTACTTACTCTACCACTGAATTACAGCAAACGCCTTAATTATTCAATGCAAATGAACTTTTCGCCATTGGTTTCATATTAGCTTATAGAACAAAAACCAGGTTTTTTGACATGATGCCTATACGTGCCACATTTCGATAGAGTCGTTTTTGGTTTAGAATTGGCATGTCATCACCTTCGTATTAGCTTAAGAAACAAAACAAGTCTTGCGACGGTCAGCTCTTAAACATGCCCTTTCGACAAGAATTCATTTTTGTTTCTATGGGCGGTGCGGCCATGCGGCCACACACAAAACCTGTTTCAAACATGCCACAAAGCGGCTGATCCTTATGTTTTCGACGCGACCACTAAAACTAAACTAGAACTCTACAACAAAAACTCTAAGTCTTAGCTAAAACTCTAAACTAAAACTAAACTCAAAACTAGAACTTCAACAAAACTCTAATAAATACAGGGCTAAAGCTATAACTCTAAACTCTTAACTAAAACTAAACTAAAAACAAGAACTCTAACAAAAACTCTAAGCTAAGACTCAAGTAAAACTGGAAACTCCTTAACTAAAACTTAACCAAACTCTCACTTTTAAGTAAAAATCTTAAGCTATGACACTAAGCTAAAACTCTAAATTCGTAACTTAACTAAACCAAACAAGAACTCTAATTGAAACTCTGAGTCTAAACTAAAACTCTAAACTAAAACTAAAAACTAAACTAGAACTCTACAAAAAACTGCTAAGTTAAGCGAATCAGCTTAAAACTCGAACTCTTAACTAAAACTAAACTAAACTAGAAACTCTAAACTAAAACTCTAAAGCTATGACTCTAAGGTGAAAAACATCAAACTCTTAACTAAAACTAAACTAAACTAGAACGGAACTCTATCAAAAACTCTAGGGCTAAGACTCTAAGCTAAAAACCTCTCAAAACTCTTAACTAAAACTAAAATAAACTAGGAACTATAACAAAAAACTCTAAGCTACGACTCTAAGCTAAAATTCTAAACTCTTAACTAAAATTAAACTAAACTAGAACTCTAACAAAAACTCTAAGCTATGACTCGTCAAGGTAAAACATTGAAGTCTTAGCTAAAAAGTAAACTAAACTAGAACTCTATCACAAAACTCTAAGCTAAGACTCTAAGCTAAAAAAAACTCTAAACTCTTAAATAAAATTAAACTAAACTAGAACTCTAACAAAAAACTCTAAGCTATTAACTAAAAACTAAACTAAACTAGAACTTCAACAAAAACTTTAAGCTAAGACTCTAAGCTAAAAACTCTAAACTATTTACTAAAACTAAAACTAAAACTAGAACTCAACAAAAAAAACTCTCTAAGCTAAGGACTCTAAGCTAAAAACTCTAAACTCTCGTAACTAAAACTAACTAAACTAGAACTCTAACTGAAAAACTCAAGGTAAGACATCAAACTCTTAAAACTAAAATTAAACTAAACTAGAACTCTAACAAAAACTCTAAGGCTAAGACTCTAAGCTAAAACTCTAAACTATTAACTAAAACTAAACTAAACTAGAACTTCAAACAAAAACTCTAAGCTATGACCTAAGCTAAAAAAACTCTAAACTCTTAACTATAACTAAACTAAAACTAGAACTCTAACTGAAACTCAAAGGTATTACATCAAACTCTTAACTAAAATTAAACTAAAACTCTAACTGAAACTCAAAGGTAAAAAATCAAACTCTTAACTAAAATTAGACTAGAACTAGACTCTAACAAAAAAAACTCTAAAGCTAGTGACTAAGCTAAAACTCTAAACTCTAAAATAAAATTAAACTAAACTAGAACTCTAAACAAAAACTCTAAGCTAAGACTCTAAGCTAAAACTCTAAACTATTTACTAAAACTTAACTAAACTAGAACTTCAACAAAAACTCTAGCTAAGACTCTAAGCTAAAAACTCTAAACTCTTAACTAAAACTAAACTAAACTAGAACTCAACTGAAACTCAAAAGTAAGACATCAAACTCTTTAACTAAGCTAGAATTCAACTTCAAAAAAACTCTAAAGCTAAGACTCTAAGCTAAAACTCTAAACCTATTAACTAAACTAAACTAAACTAGACTTTCAACAAAAACTCTAAGCTATGACTCTAAGCTAAAAACTCTAAACCTCTTAACTAAAACTAAACTAAACTAGAACTCTAACTGAAACTCAAAGGTAAGACATCAAACTCTCTTAACTAAGCTAGAACTTCAACAAAAAACTCTAAGCTAAGACTCTAAGCTAAAAACTCTAAACTATTAACTAAAACTAAACTAAACTAGAACTTCAACAAAAACTCTAAGCTATGACCTCTAAGCTAAAAACTCTAAACTCTTAACTAAACTAAAACTAAACTAAACTAGAACCTCAAAGGTTAACTGAAACTTCAAAGGTTCTTTAAAACATCAAACTCTTAACTAAAAATTAAACTAAACTAGAACTCTAACAAAAAAAACTCTAAGCTAAGACTCTAAGCTAAAAAAAAACCTAAGCTCTAACTAATACTAAAATAAACTTCAACTACTAACTTAAACTCTAAGCTAGGGACTCTAAGCTAAAACACCAAACTACTAAACTTCCAACTGAAATTCAAAGGTAACTAAAAATCCAACTGAAATTCAAAGGTAAAACATCAAACTCCTTAACTAAAACTAAACTAAACTGGAACTTCAACAAAAACTCTAAGTTAAGACTCTAAAAGCTAAAAAACATTCTATACTTTTAACTAAAACTAAAGCACGGCTGGGTGGTCCTTTGGGAGCCCGGGGAGAGCCGTTGGGGGTCTGGGGGCCCTTGAGCGCCGATTGGTCCTTTGGAAGTCCGGGGACTTTGGGTGCCGGGGGAAGGCCTTTTGGGGGTCCGGGGGGGCCAGTTGGGAGCCTGGGGGACCTTGGGGACCAAGGGAGGGCCTTGGAAGCATGGAGAGGGCCTTCGGGTGGCCCGGGGATTGCCTTGTGGGTCTGGGTGGGCCTTTGGGGGCTCCGGAGGCCCTTTGGACCTTGGGGGGACCTTTGGGGGCCGGGGGAGGGCCTTTGGGGCACATGGAGGGCTTTGGGGCACAGGGAGGGCCTTTGGGGCACAGGGAGGGCAGTTTGAGGGCTTGGGGACATTCGGGGACATTTGGGACCGGTTGGAGGGCCCCTCCCCACTTTGCCCCCCCCCCTTCCCCCTGGATCCCCAAGTTGGTCCGCCTTTCGGGAGCTCGATGGCTTCCTTGGGGGCCGGGGATGGCCTTGGGGGTCCCTCCCCCCCCCCCCCCCAGTGTGCCTTGGGGGCTTACCCCCTCCGGTGGCCCTCCCTCCCTTGAGCTCCCCATTCATGCCCCCTTCCCGGGCCTTGGGGGACCGGGGGGCTTCCTTCGGCGGCACTTCCCGGGACCCCCTCCCACCCCAGGTTGAGGGCCTGGGGGACATTTGGGACCGGTGGAGGGCCTTTGGGATCCCGTTGCGTCCTTCGGGAGCTCGATGTGCCTTTGGGGGGCCCGGGGAAGGCCTTTGGGGGGGTTCTGGGGGGCCTTTGGGGGCTCCGGGGCCCTTGAGAGCTTGCTCTTTTTTCTTCGTCTTCTCTCTTTTTTTTTTTTTTTTTTTTTTTTTTTTCTTTCTTTTTCCTTCTTTTTTTTTTCCTTTTTTCTTTTCCTTCTCTTTTCCCTCCTTTTTTTTCTTTTTTTTTTTTTTCTTTTCTTTTCCTCTTTTCTCTTCCTTTCCTTTTTTTTTCTTTTTCCTTTCTTTTCCTCTTTTTGGCCTTTGGGGACCGGAGGGGTGCTTCTTCCTTTTTTGGCTTTTTTTTTTTCCTTCTGGAGAGGTGCAGTGAGGGCCTGGGGGGACATTTGGGGACCGGTGGAGGGCCTTTGGGACTCCGTGCGTCCTTCGAGGAGTCGATGTGCCTTTGGGGAGACCAGGGAATGGCCTTTGGGGGCTGGGTGGCCCTTTGGGGGCTCCGGTGGCCTTTGAGAGCGTGGGGCGCCCTTTGAGGACCAGGGGCTTCCTTCGGGTTGGGGTGGGGTATGAGAAGCCTTTGGGGTTGGGGATAGGAGCAATCGGGGCCCTTTGGGTTGGGTAGAGTAATCGGGGCCCTTTGGGAGCCCTGGGAGCCCGGGGAGGGCTCTTTGGGGACCGGGGGAGGGCCTTTGGGGACCGGGGGGGGCTGGCTTTGGGGTTCTGGTGGACCTTTGGGGACGGGGGAAGACCTTTGGGGCCCAGGGAGGACCTTTGGGGCTCGGGTTATGGCCTTTTTAGGGTCTGGGGGCCCTTTGGGTGCCTGGGGACCTTTGGGGACTGTGGTGAGGGTCTTTGGGGTCCGGGGGGGTCCTTTGGAAGCCAGAGAACCTTTGAGGACCGCTGGCTTCCTTCGGATTGTGGTAGGGGGATCGGAACCTTTCGGGGTTGGGGTGGGAGAGGACCTCACAACACTGTCCAATTGAAAACTTGTGTATTATAACGACCACACTCAAATTCTTTCCAAAATCTCTTCTAAAAATCATATTTTATAATGTCTCTAGCTGTGTTTCGCCGAAATAATTCCATAAAATAGCTAAAACGGTTTCGCCAAAATTATCCCTAAACGGAATTTCAGCATGTTCCATTTGTTTGGCATCCCTGCGCTGGCTTATTTCAAAATTATTTGGAAACCTTTTCGCACGCTAAGATACAAAACGTCTGCTCGGAAACGATTACTCTTGTTAGAAACAACAAATTAATTTCCCTTTCGTGAATCAATTCTCTTTAGAACAACAAATTAATTCCCCTTCGTGTCAATCAATCAATCATGAATCATGTGTGATCTAACTGTTTCTCCTAGACAATTCTCTTTGGAAATGCAAAGACATTAATTAACTTGACGTCATCTGTCAGACATTAATTAACTGTTTCCCGGGAACTCGTAAAACATTTGGCTTGGAAACAACAATAACATTGACCTTCGCTGAAGGGCGTGCCAAAAACACACCTGGAAGAAAGAGGTCATTGACCGATTACGGCAATCATTCTCCTAGGGAGGCTATGCCCATATAAGGAGTCCCGTCACGAGATATTATGGCATCTCTACTCCCCTGAAGACTGTGGGGGGTAGTGTCATGTCCTGCTTTTAAACATATATGCTTTCAGAACTTTCAACTACGTTGAACAAAATGTGCTATATCAAAATTTTTATTGGATGATTTTAATAAAAATTTTGATTACCCTCCAATATCTTTTGACGCTTAAAAAGTGAACTAGAACTTTTCAATTAGGCAATCAAATAAGCCCTCTCTGAGTTTATACAAGCATTCCTTCCATAAGAACCATATATGCTCCCAGGCATAAAACTTATTAAACCCTTGTCCCTGAAGACTGTGGGGGAAGTGGTACCTGCTCAAGCATATAATTTTCAGAACTTTCAACTACAGTTTGAACAAAATGGCTATATCAAATTTTGATTGGATGCTTGTTTTGGAAATGGTGGGCATGGAAGGGGTGTCAGTTGGCCTTAGAGATAATTTCGACTATTAAAAAGGGTACTAGCCAGTTAAATTTCCAATCAAATGAGCCCTTTTTGAAGTTTCTACGACAAACGTTGTCTATACAAAACCTTATATGCTGTGGGTGCCCCAGGGCTAATGCATAACTTACAACCTTTGCAGTGAAGGCTGTGGTGAGTTTTCATCCTCAAACACATAATTTCCAGAACTAAAACTACTTTTAATAAAATGGCTATCTCAAAATTTTGATTGGATGTTTTTGGGGAAAAGGTGGGGCGTGAGAGGGGGGTTAGTTACTGTCCAATCACTTTCGACTATTACAAAGGACACTAAAACCCTTTGAATGTACAATCGAATGAGCCTTTTTTGAAGTTTCTACGACTAGGCCTTCTATAAAAACCGTATATCCCACCAGGGCAAACTTAAAACCCTTACCCTGAGGGTTGTGGGGGAGTTTCCTCCTCAAAAACATATTTTCTTACTGGAAATCAACTACGCTGAACAAAATGGCTATCTCAAAATTTTGATTGGATGTGTTTGGGGGAATGATTGGCGTGTGGGGGGGCTAGTTGCCCTCCAATCACTTTCGACTATTGAAAGGGGCACTATCCCTTTGAATATCCAATCGAATGAACGTTTTTGAAGTTTCTACGACAACGCCTCCTATAAAAACCTTAAATGCCCCCAGGACATAAATTGCCCCTGCCCTCAGGGTTGTGTCAATACTGAATTTTTTGTTATATGATCTTTGAACTATTTTTGACAAAATAGCTATCTTAAAAATTTTTATTGATGCATTTTGTGAAAAAGGGTTTGAGGGGAGCTGGTACCGTCCAATATCTTTTGACGCTTAAAAAGTGAACTAGAACTTTCAATTTCCAATCAAATAAGCCCTCTCTGAAGTTTATACAAGTATTCCTTCCATAAGAACCATAAATGCCCCCAGGGCCATAACTTATAACCCTTGTCCCTGAAGACTGTGGGGGAAGTGTCCTGCTCAAGCATATAATTTTCAGAACTTTCAACTACGTTGAACAAAATGTCTATATCAAAATTTTGATTGGATGTGTTTTGGGAATGGTGGGCATGGAAAGGGTGTCAGTTGCCTTACAATCAATTTTGACTATTAAAAAGGGAACTAGCCATTTAAAGTTCCAATCAAATGAGCGCTTTCTGAAGTTTCTACGACAACATTGTCTATACAAAACCTTATATGCCCCCTAGGGCATAACTTACAAAACCCTTGCAGTGAGGGCTGTGGGTGAGTTGTCATCCTCAAACACCTAATTTCCAGAACTTAAAACTACTTTTAATAAAATGGCTATCTCAAAATTTTGATTGGATGTATTTGGGGAAAAGGTGGGCGTGAGAGGGGGGTTAGTTTCCGTCCAATCACTTTCGACTATTACAAAGGGCACTAACCCTTTGAATTTGCAATCGAATGAGACTTTTTTGAAGTTTCTACGACTAGGCCTTGTATAAAAACCGTATATCCCCCCAGGGCATAACTTAAAACCCTTACCCGGAGGGTTTGTGGGGGGGGGGTGTCCTCCTCAAAAACACATTTTCTCTCTGGAAATCAAGTACGCTGAACAAAATGGCTATCTCAAAATTTTGATTGGATGTGTTTGGTGGGATGATGGGCATTGGGGGAGGCTTGTTGCCCTCCAATCACTTTCGACTATTAAAAAGGGCACTATCCCTTTGAATTTTCCAATCGAATGGGCCTTTTTTGAAGTTTCTATGAGAACGCCTTCTATAAGAACCTTATATGCCCCCAGGGCATTTATGTCTCCAGGGTTTGGGGGAATGATGGGCGTGGGGGGGCTAGTCGCTCTCCAATCACTTTCGACTATTAAAAGGGCACTAGAACTCTTGATTCCAATCGAATGAGCCCTCTTTGAAGCTTCTAAGACGACCCCTTCCATATTAAGTGCCTCTGGGGAAAAAAATAATAATAAATAATAATAAAATATTGGAACCGTCTGGCCTTTACTGCAGGCAACACTATAGCGTTGCCTCAGATACGAACAGGTTTTTACTAGCGTGATTATATTAGGTATATGACAGTTTTTTAACAGTTTTTTTCCGAAGGTTCTAAATTCTCAGTATTTCTGTATTTGGAAAGGATATATAAAATATCTTGGAAAAACTAAAAGTTTCTAATCGTCTTGGTAACTAAATAAAGCATGGTAAAAACAGTTGGACTAATCATCTTGTTTAACAAGATGGCTACAAACATCATTTTGTCTAAAAGTCTAGTCAGCTGGACTACCACATCTGAGGTATAGTCTGACTCAACATCAGGCATAAAAGATCTTGGTTGTAGAGATAACTGCAACCAATAAAGTTACTACCAATCAGGTAATCTAGCTAAGCAAAAATGTAGCCCAAATTTAATTCAAAAGTCCAAGAGGTTCTATTTCTTGGGACAATCAGTTTCTAATAGCTACAAACTTAAAAGGGCACGCCAAGATTTTACGAAAATCGATGAGTTCGATGCTTCCTTCAACGCTGAGTTTTGGGCGTGTGGAGTGTCAGTTCTTGTAGTTTCATGGAGGTACTACACAAAGGGGGGCACTTTCCATTGACACTATACTTTTCTTTCCCCCAATAGGTCCTGTCAGCCAGTGATATAAGTAAGATCGTAAAATTGTGGTGTTTTAAGCAATTATACTTTTTTTTTACGGATCTTACTCCAGTTTTGATAAAATTAATACATTTTTGTCTACATGTAGCAAATTATCGGTACTTATCGGTAATATAATAAACACTCGAGAATTTATGACGCACTCATAAGACAAAAAACTAGTCAAGCAACTTCTTTAACAAGATAATAGTAGTATGCGTCGTCTTGGATTCTGCTGCCCCCTATAGCAATCTCCATGTTATTCTGCTGCCCCTATAGCAATCTCCATGTTATTCTGCTGCCCCTATAGCAATCTCCATGTTATTCTGCTGCCGATATAGCAATCTCCATGTTATTCTGCTGCCCCTATAGCAATCTCCATGTTATTCTGCTGCCCCTATAGCAATCTCCATGTTATTCTGCTGCCCCTATAGCAATCTCCATGTTATTCTGCTGCCCCTATAGCAATCTCCATGTTATTCTGCTGCCCCTATAGCAATCTCCATGTTATTCTGCTGCCCCTATAGCAATCTCCATGTTATTCTGCTGCCCCTATAGCAATCTCCATGTTATTCTGCTGCCCCTATAGCAATCTCCATGTTATTCTGCTGCCCCTATAGCAATCTCCATGTTATTCTGCTGCCCCTATAGCGATCTCCATGTTATTCTGCTGCCCCTATAGCAATCTCCATGTTATTCTGCTGCCCCTATAGCAATTTCTACAGTATTCTATAGAAGCTCTACACCTTTTCAAAGAGATTCAGAGCTCCCTCACATAATGGAATTTGAGGGTCGATAAAGTGAAATTATGTCACTATTCTAGTTTTTCTAAACCGGTATTTGCTTGCCTGTATAGGACCATGCTATTTGCTTGGCCCAATAGCAATTCCCATGTTATTTGCTTATTTTTTTTTGTTATTAAAAAATTGGACACTATACTCAGAATTATTTGATTGACATTTAAAAGGGGTAATGAAATTTTCAAATTGTACGCTATGAACGATATTAATTAATGTTTTGAATAATAGGAGTGTGAATGATTCTAATTAGTGATTAAAGGGTTCATGATAAAAAAAAATTTTCACCCTGTGTTATTTGCGGCCTTTACATTCCCTGGCACCTTTCCATGGCAGATTACTAGACTGATTATTGCTATTGTTGTCAATTGAATATGGAATTATACAAAACCTACCAGACAAGTTTCCGGGCCAACCAGACATGTTTCTAGGCCAACCAGACAGGTGTCTGGTGGGTATAGAATTTGAGAGTCGATAAAGTGAAATTATGTCACTATTCTAGTTTTTCTAAACCGGTATTGCCTATAACTTAATTAAGGGTTAAGGTGATTAGCGATTACGAGCGAGGATAGTACGAATTGCTTGTGAAAAACCCGGATGAATTAGTTGAAAATAAAGTTTTAACAAGAAATGTCTGAAAAGTAACGATAGAATGACATTGTGACTTGACCTAGCTTTACCTCTCCGATGTGGTCTGTATAATACACAAGTAACGTTTGAAAAGTATTATCAATTTAAAATAGGATCTAACGTTCCCTTCGTTCCCCCCATTTCTGAGGGCAGGGGAGGGTAGGAGGGGGAAGGGGGAGTCAATTTTGGAGGTAAAACTAAAAAATACTCAGAATCGAAAATAAATGAGATCTGCCTCAAGGGGAAAGCTCAGAAGTCCTTCGTTCCCCCATTTCTGAGGGCAGTGAGGGGGAGGGCGAGTCAATGTCAGAGGAAAAACCAAAAAATACTCAGAATCGAAAATAAACGGGATCTGCATCAAGGGGAAGGCTCAGAGGCCCTTCGTTCCCTCATTTCTGAGGGCAGGGGAGGGGGGAGATCTGCCTCAAGGGGAAGGCTCAGAGGCCCATTCGTTCCCCCATTTCTGAGAGCAGGGGATGGGGAGGGGGGGAGTCAATTTTGGAGGGAAAACCAAAAATACTCAGAATCGAAAATAAACGGGATCTGTCTCATGAGCAAGGCTCAGAGGTTTCTTCGTTCCTCCATTTCAGAGGGGAAGGAGAGGGAAGGGCAGACCTAATTTTTTAGATTTTCGTGGGTGTTAGGTTCCTGGGATTTATTATTTGAGAAGTTAACTTTAGTATTTCATAGTTTGACTTGCCTGAAATCATGAATTAGAATATTTAATTGGCTGTTTGGGGAATTTTCAGACCTAGGCTTTTTAGATTTTCATGTGTGTTTGACTCCTGGAGTTTATTATTGAGAAGTTAACTTTAGTATTTTGTGGTTTTACGTGCCTGAAATCATGAATTAGAATAGTTAATTAGCTGTTTGGGTTTTCAGACCTAGTTTTTTAGATTTTCGTGGGCGTTAGGTTCCTGGGATTTATTATTTGAGAAGTTAACTTTAGTTTTTCGTATTTGACGTGCCTGAAATCATGAATTAGAATATTTAATTGGCTGTTTGGGGATTTTCAGACCTAGGTTTTTTAGGTTTTCGTGTGTGTTTGACCCCCGGGGTTTATTATTTGAGAAGTTAACTTTAGTATTTTGTGGTTTTACGTGCCTGAAATCATGAATTAGAATATTTAATTAGCTGTTTGGGTTTCAGACATAGTTTTTAGATTTCGTCATGGGTGTTTAGGTTCCTGGGATTTATTAATTTAGAATTTCATGGTTTGACTTGCCTGATTTCATGGTTTTACTTGCCTGAAATCATGAATTAGAATATTTAATTAGCTGTTAGACCTAGTTTTCTTAGGTTTTCGTTAAGGATGAATCGTTTTTTAACAGTATTTCATGGTTTGACTTGCCTGAAATCATGAATTAGGAATATTTAATTAGGTGGGATTTTCAGACCTAGGTTTTTTAGGTTTTCGTTCCTGGGATTTATTATTGAGAAGTTAACTTTAGTATTTCATGGTTTGACTTGCCTGAAATCATGAATTAGTATATTTAATTGGCTGTTTGGGGATTTTCAGACCTAGGTTTTTTCGGTTTTCGTGGGTGTTTGTTTCCTGGAGTTTATTATTTGAGAAGTTAACTTTAGTATTTTGTGGTTTTACGTGCCTGAAATCATGAATTAGAATCGTTAATTAGCTGTTTGGGCTTTCAGACCTAGTTTTTTTAGATTTTCGTGGGTGTTAGGTTCCTGGGATTTATTATTTGAGAAGTTAACTTTAGTATTTCATGGTTTGACTTGGCTGAAATCATGAATTAGAATATTTAATTGGCTGTTTGGGGATTTTCAGACCTAGGTTTTTTAGGTTTTCGTGTATGTTTGACTCCTGGGATTTATTATTTGAGAAGTTAACTTTAGTATTTTGTGGTTTTACGTGCCTGAAATCATGAATTAGAATAGTTAATTAGCTGTTTAGGGTTTTCAGACCTAGGTTTTTTTAGATTTTCGTGGTGTTTGTTTCCTGGGGTTTATTATTTGAGAATTTAACTTTAGTATTTCGGGGTTTGACGTGCCTGAAATCTTGAATTAGAATAGTTAATTAACTATTTGGGTTTTCAGACCTACGTTTTTTAAATTTTCATGGGCGTATCTGATGAAATAATTTAGGTCGTATGATCAATTTAATTTATTTTTTAATGCACTAGTTTTTTCAGTAAGGACATTCGATATCCTAAAAGTGTTTAATTCAAACTTTTACCTTGACCATCGATGTTGTTAGCAGAATTTCAAAAGGATCATTTATGAATGCTGGCGTATCTGATGAAATAATTTAGATCGTATGATCAATTTTAATTTATTTTTTAATGCAGTGATTTCACCTCTTGGATATACAGTACAGATACTTCATTCAAGAAATTATGAAAAATCGCAAGTAAGTACAAACTCTTTATTGTTTTCACCTCTTGGATATACAATGCGGATATTTCATTCAATAAATTATGAAAAAATTGTAAGCAAGTAACAAACTCTTTCCTGAAGTCACATCTTGGATACACAATGCAGAAACTTCATTTAAGAAACTATGAAAAAAATTGTAAATAAGTAAGTAACAATTCTTTCTTGAAGTCACCTCTTGGATACACAATGCAGAAATTTCATTAAAGAAATTATGAAAAAATTGTAAGTAAGTAGCAAATTCTTTCTTGAATTCACTTGCTGGATAAACAAAAAGACATTTCGTTCAAGAAATTATGACAAAATTCTAAGTAAGTAACAAACTCTTTCTTGAAGTTACCTCTTGGATACACAATGCAGAAATTTCATTGAAGAAATTATGAAAAAAATGTAAGCAAGTAACAAACTCTTTCCCGAAGTCACCTCTTGGATACACAATGCAGGAACTTCATTTAAGAAACTATGAAAAAAATTGTAAGTAAGTAAGTAACAAATTCTTTCTTGAAGTCCCTTCTTGGATACACAATACAGAAATTTCATTAAAGAAACTATGAAAAAATTGTAAGTAAGTAGCAAATTCTTTCTTGAATTCACCTGCTGGATAACAAAAAGACATTTCGTTCAAGAAATTATGACAAAATTCTAAGTAAGTAACAAACTCTTTATTGTTTTCACGACTTAGATACACGATGTAGAAATTTAATTCAAGAAATTATGAAAAAATTCTCAGTAAGTAACAATATCTTTCTTGAAGTCAACTCTTGGATACACAATACGGAAATTTCATTCAAGAAATTATGAAAATATTTGTAAGTAAGTAACAAACTCTTTATTGATTTCACCTCTTGGATATACAGTACAGATACTTCATTCAATAAATTATGAAAAATTCGCAAGTAAGTCACAAACTCTTTATTGTTTTCACCTCTTGGATATACAATGCGGATATTTCATTCAATAAATTATGAAAAAATTGTAAGCAAGTCACAAACTCTTTCCTGAAGTCACCTCTTGGATACACAATGCAGAAACTTCATTTAAGAAACTATGAAAAATTGTAAGTAAGTAAGTAACAAATTCTTTCTTGAAGTCTCCTCTTGGATACACAATACAGAAATTTCATAAAAGAAATTATGAAAAAATTGTAAGTAAGTAGCAAATTCTTTCTTGAATTCACCTGCTGGATAAACAAAAAGACATTTCGTTCAAGAAATTATGACAAAATTCTAAGTAAGTAACAAACTCTTTATTGTTTTCACGACTTAGATACACGATTTAGAAATTTAATTCAAGAAATTATGAAAAAATTCTCAGTAAGTAACAATTTCTTTCTTGAACTCAACTCTTGGATACACAATACGGAAATTTCATTCAAGAAACTATGAAAATATTTGTAAGTATGTAGCAAACTCTTTATTTATTTCACCTCTTGGCTATACAGTACAGATACTTCATTCAATAAATTACGAAAAAAATTGCAAGTAAGTAACAAACTCTTTATTGTTTTCACCTCTTGGATATACAATACGGAAATTTCATTGAATAACTATGAAAATTTGTAAGCAAGTAACAAACTCTTTGAAGTCACCTCTTGGATACACAATACAGAAATTTCATAAAAGAAATTATGAAACAAATTGTAAGTAAGTAGCAAATTTTTTCTTGAATTCACCTGCTGGATAAACAAAAAGACATTTCGTTCAAGAAATTATGACAAAATTCTAAGTAAGTAACAAACTCTCTATTGTTTTCACGACTTAGATACACGATGTAGAAATTTAATTCAAGAAATTATGAAAAAATTCTCAGTAAGTAACAATTTCTTTCTTGAAGTCAACTCTTGGATGCACAATACGGAAATTTCATTTAAGAGATTATGAAAATATTTGTAAGTAAGTAACAAACTCTTTATTGATTTCACCTCTTGGATATACAGTACAGATACTTCATTCAATAAATTATGAAAAAATCGCCAGTAAGTAACAAACTCTTTATTGTTTTCACCTCTTGATATACAATACGGAAATTTCATTCAATAAATTATGAAAATTTGTAAGCAAGTAACAAACTCTTTCCTGAAGTCACCTCTTGGATACACAATGCAGAAACTTCATTTAAGAAAGTATGAAAAAATTGTAAGTAAGTAAGTAAGTAACAAATTCTTTCTTGAATTTGCCTCTTGGATAAACAAAAAAAAAGTCATTTCATTCAAGAAATTATGACAAAAATTCTAAATAAGTAACAAACCCTTTCTTGAATTCGCCATTGGGTTGCACAATACAGAAATTTAATTCAGGAAACTATGAAAAAACATTGCAAACAAACTCTTTCTCGAACTCGCTTCCTGGACGGACAATACAGCAATTTCACTCAAAAAATTATGAAAAAATTGTAAGTAAGTAGCAAACTGCTTCTTGAATTCTCCTCCTGGATGCACAATACAGATATTTCATTCAAGAAATTATAAAAAAATTGTAAGTAAGTAACAAACTCTTTCTTGAATACACCTCTTGGATACCCAATACGGAAATTTCATTCAAGAAATTATGAGAAAATTCTAAGTAAGTAACAATCTCTTTCTTGAAGTCCCCTCTTGGATACGCAATACGATACGGAAATTTCATTCAAGAAATTATGAGAAAATTCCAGGTCAGTAACAATCTCTTTCTTGAAGTCCCCTCTTGGATACACAATACGGATATTTTATTCAAGAAATTATAAAAAAGAGGAAAGTAAGTAACAAACTCTTTATTGATTTCACCTCTTGGAACAAAAAAACACATTTCATTTAAGAAATTATGACAAAATTCTAAGTAAGTAAAAAAAACTCATTCTTGAATTCGCCGTTTGCATGCACAATACAGAAATTTCATTCTATTGGACCTCTACACATGATTAAACACGTTTTGAAACTACATGCTATTTGCTTGCCTTTCCTTGGTACCTTTCCAAACGAGCGGGGATTCCCCACTGGTTCCTACACATTGCAAAAAAGTGAGCAGTACGAAAACTCCACGTTTTCAACCAGACTGGTTTTTTAGACAACACCCAATTTTTTTTTAGGGGTTTTTTAGACAACACCCATTTTTTTAGGGGTCAATCAGAGACAGCGGAGATTGCTCAATATACGATAACTTGATTGGTGATTGGTTACACACCGCAACGGCGCATACATAGTGAGAGAGACATGCAAAGTCGACATAGCTTTATTTCATTTTTTAAGGTTAATTTAGACGAGGTTACGTGCGCCCACATAACCTCGTCTAAATTAACCTTAAAAATGAAATTAAGCTATGTCGACTTTGCATTTCTCTCTCACTATGTATGCGCCGTTGCGGTGTGTAACCAATCACCAATCAAATTATCGTATATTGAGCAATCTCCGCTGTCTCTGATTGACCCCTAAAAAAAATGAGTGTTGTCTAAAAAACCCCTAAAAAAAATGGGTGTGGGTCTAAAAAACCAGTCTGGTTGAAAACGTGGAGTTTTTGTGCTGCTCACTTTTTTGCAATGTGTAGGAACCAGTGGGGAATCCCCGCTCGTTTGGAAAGGTACCAAGGGAAGGCAAGCAAATAGCATGTAGTTCCAAAACGCGTTTAATCACGTGTAGAGGTCCCATAGAATGAAATTTCTGTATTGTGCATGCAAACGGGGAATTCAAGAATGAGTTTTTTTACTTACTTAGAATTTTGTCATAATTTCTTGAATGAAATGTCTTTTTTGTATCCAAGAGGTGAAATCAATAAAGACTTTGTTACTTACTTTCCTTTTTTATAATTTCTTGAATAAAATATCCGTATTGTGTATCCAAGAGGGGACTTCAAGAAAGAGATTGTTACTTACCTGGAATTTTCTCATAATTTCTTGAATGAAATTTCCGTATTGGGTATCCAAGAGGTGTATTCAAGAAAGAGCTTGTTACTTACTTACATTTTTTTTTATAATTTCTTGAATGAAATATCTGTATTGTGCATCCAGGAGGAGAATTCAAGAAACAGTTTGCCACTTACTTACAATTTTTTCATAATTTCTTGAGTGAAATTGCTGTATTGTCCGTCCAGGAAGCGAGTTCGAGAAAGAGTTTGTTTGCAATGTTTTTCATAGTTTCCTGAATTAAATTTCTGTATTGTGCAACCCAATGGCGAATTCAAGAAAGGGTTTGTTACTTATTTAGAATTTTGTCATAATTTCTAGAATGAAATGACTTTTTTTTTGTTTATCCAAGAGGCGAATTCAAGAACAAATTTGTTACTTACTTACTTACTTACAATTTTTTCATACTTTCTTAAATGAAGTTTCTGCATTGTGTATCCAAGAGGTGACTTCAGGAAAGAGTTTGTTACTTGATTACTATTTTCATAATTTATTGAATGAAATTTCCGTATTGTATATCCAAGAGGTGAAAACAATAAAGAGTTTTGTTACTTACTGGCGATTTTTTCATAATTTATTGAATGAAGTATCTGTACTGTATATCCCGCAGGTGAATTCAAGAAAGAATTTGCTACTTACTTACAATTTTTTTCATAATTTGTTTTATGAAATTTCTGTATTGTGTATCCAAGAGGTGACTTCAAAGAGTTTGTTACTTGCTTACAAATTTTCAACAAATTTATTGAATGAAATTTCCGTATTGTATATCCAAGAGGTGAAAACAATAAAGAGTTTGTTACTTACTTGCGAATTTTTTTCGTAATTTATTGAATGAAGTATCTGTACTGTATATCCAAGAGGTGAAATCAATAAAGAGTTTGTTACTTACTTACAAATATTTTCATAATTTTCTTGAATGAAATTTCCGTATTGTGTATCCAAGAGTTGACTTCAAGAAAGAAATTGTTACTTACTGAGAATTTTTTTCATAATTTCTTGAATTAAATTTCTACATCGTGTATCTAAGTCGTGAAAACAATAAAGAGTTTTGTTACTTACTTAGAATTTTGTCATAATTTCTTGAACGAAATGTCTTTTTGTTTATCCAGCAGGTGAATTCAAGAAAGAATTTGCTACTTACTTACAATTTTTTCATATATTTCTTTTATGAAATTTCTGTATTGTGTATCCAAGAGGAGACTTCAAGAAAGAATTTGTTTCTTACTTACTTACAATTTTTTTCATAGTTTCTTAAATGAAGTTTCTGCATTGTGTATCCAAGAGGTGACTTCAGGAAAGAGTTTGTTACTTGCTTACAATTTTTTCATAATTTATTGAATGAAATATCCGCATTGTATATCCAAGAGGTGAAAACAATAAATAGTTTGTTACTTACTTGCGATTTTTTCATAATTTATTGAATGAAGTATCTGTACTGTATATCCAAGAGGTGAAATCAATAAAGAGTTTGTTACTTACTTACAAATATTTTCATAATTTCTTGAATTAAATTTTCCGTATTGTGTATCCAAGAGTTGACTTCAAGAAAGAAATTGTTACTTACTGAGAATTTTTCATAGTTTCTTGAATTAAATTTCTACATCGTGTATCTAAGTCGTGAAAACAATAAAGAGTTTGTTACTTACTTAGAATTTTGTCATAATTTCTTGAACGAAATGTCTTTTTTTGTTTATCCAGCAGGTGAATTCAAGAAAGAATTTGCTACTTACTTATAATTTTTTCATAGTTTCTTTAATGAAATTTCTGTATTGTGTATCCAAGAAGTGACTTCAAGAAAGAATTTGTTACTTACTTACTTACAATTTTTTTTCATAGTTTCTTAAATGAAGTTTCTGCATTGTGTATCCAAGAGGTGACTTCGGGAAAGAGTTTGTTACTTGCTTACATTTTTTTCATAATTTCTTAAATGAAATTTCTGCATTGTGTATCCAAGAGGTAACTTCAAGAAAGAGTTTGTTACTTACTTAGAATTTTGTCATAATTTCTTGAACGAAATGTCTTTTGTTTATCCAGCAAGCGAATTCAAGAAAATTTGCTACTTACTTACAATTTTTTCATAATTTTTTTAATGAAATTTCTGCATTGTGTATCCAAGATGTGACTTCAGGAAAGAGTTTGTTACTTGCTTACAATTTTTTTCATAATTTATTGAATGAAATATCCGCATTGTATATCCAAGAGGTGAAAACAATAAAGAGTTTGTTACTTACTTGCGATTTTTTTTCATAATTTCTTGAATGAAGTATCTGTACTGTATATCCAAGAGGTGAAATCACTGCATTAAAAAATAAATTAAATTGATCATACGATCTAAATTATTTCATCAGATACGCCAGCATTCATAAATGATCCTTTTGATATTCTGCTAACAACATCGATGGTCAAGGTAAAAGTTTGAATTAAACACTTTTAGGATATCGAATGTCCTTACTGAAAAACAGTGCATTAAAAAATAAATTAAATTGATCATACGACCTAAATTATTTCATCAGATACGCCCACGAAAATCTAAAAAAAACGTAGGTCTGAAAACCCGAACAGTTAATTAACTATTCTAATTCATGATTTCAGGCACGTCAAACCCCGAAATACTAAAGTTAACTTCTCAAATAATAAACCCCAGGAAACAAACACCCACGAAAATCTAAAAAACCTAGGTCTGAAAACCCTAAACAGCTAATTAACTATTCTAATTCATGATTTCAGGCACGTAAAACCACAAAATACTAAAGTTAACTTCTCAAATAATAAATCCCAGGAGTCAAACATACACGAAAAGCTAAAAAACCTAGGTCTGAAAATCCCCAAACAGCCAATTAAATATTCTAATTCATGATTTCAGCCAAGTCAAACCATGAAATACTAAAGTTAACTTCTCAAAAATAACAAATCCCAGGAACCTAACACCCACGAAAATCTAAAAAACTAGGTCTGAAAGCCCAAGAAAAAAAAACAGCTAATTAACTATTCTAATTCATGATTTCAGGCACGTAAAACTACAAAATACTAAAGTTAACTTCTCAAATAATAAACTCCAGGAAACGAACACCCACGAAAACCTAAGAAACCTAGGTCTGAAAATCCCCAAACAGCCAATTAAATATTCTAATTCATGATTTCAGGCAAGTCAAACCATGAAATACTAAAGTTAACTTCTCAAATAATAAATCCCAGGAACGAAAACCTAAAAACCTAGGTCTGAAAATCCCCAAACAGCTAATTACATATTCTAATTCATGATTTCAGGCAAGTCAAACCATGAAATACTAAAGTTAACTTCTCAAATAATAAATCCCAGGAACCTAACACCCATGAAAATCTAAAAAAACTATGTCTGAAAACCCAAACAGCTAATTAAATATTCTAATTCATGATTTCAGGCACGTAAAACCACAAAATACTAAAGTTAACTTCTCAAATAATAAACCGGGGGTCAAACACACACGAAAACCTAAAAAACCTAGGTCTTAAAATCCCCCAAACAGCCAATTATATATTCTAATTCATGATTTCAGGCACGTCAAATACGAAATACTAAAGTTTACTTCTCAAATAATAAATCCCAGGAACCTAACGCCCACGAAAATCTAAAAAACTAGGTCTGAAAACCCAAACAGCTAATTAACTATTCTAATTCATGATTTCAGGCACGTAAAACCACAAAATACTAAAGTTAACTTCTCAAATAATAAACTCCAGGAGTCAAACACACACGAAAATCTAAAAAACCTAGGTCTGAAAATTCCCCAAACAGCCAATTAAATATTCTAATTCATGATTTCAGGCAAGTCAAACTATGAAATACTAAAGTTAACTTCTCAAATAATAAATCCCAGGAACCTAACACCCACGAAAATCTAAAAAACTAGGTCTGCCCTTCCCTCTCCTGCCCCTCTGAAATGGAGGAACGAAGGACCTCTGAGCCTTGCCCATGAGACAGATCCCGTTTATTTTCGATTCTGAGTATTTTTGGTTTTCCCTCCAAAATTGACTCCCCCTCCCCCTCCCCTGCTCTCAGAAATGGGGGGAACGAATGGGCCTCTGAGCCTTCCCCTTGAGGCAGATCTCCCCCCCCCCTCCCCTGCCCTCAGAAATGAGGGAACGAAGGGCCTCTGAGCCTTCCCCTTGATGCAGATCCCGTTTATTTTCGATTCTGAGTATTTTTGGTTTTCCCTCTGACATTGACTCGCCCTCCCCCTCCCTGCCCTCAGAAATGGGGGAACGAAGGGCTTCTGAGCTTTCCCCTTGAGGCAGATCTCATTTATTTTCGATTCTGAGTATTTTTTAGTTTTACCTCCAAAATTGACTCCCCCTCCCCCCCCCCCTCCTACCCTCCCCTGCCCTCAGAAATGGGGGAACGAAGGGAACGTTAGATCCTATTTTAAATTGACAATACTTTTCAAACGTTACTTGTGTATTATACAGACAACATCGGAGAGGTAAAGCTAGGTCAAGTCACAATGTCATTCTATCGTTACTTTCAGACATTTCTTGTTAAAACTTTGTTTTCAACTAATTCATCCGGGTTTTTTCACAAGCAATTCGTACTATCCTCGCTCGTAATCGCTAATCACCTTAACCCTTAATTAAGTTATAGGCAATACCGGTTTAGAAAAACTAGAATAGTGACATAATTTCACTTTATCGACTCTCAAATTCTATACCCACCAAAACCTGTCTGGTTGGCCTAGAAACATGTCTGGTTGGCCCGGAAACTTGTCTGGTAGGTTTTGTATAATTCCATATTCAATTGACAACAATAGCAATAAATATTTGCAGTGCCAAGGCTGCTGAAAATAACACAGGGTGAAATTTTTTTATCATGAACCCTTTAATCACTAATTAGAATCATTCACACTCCTATTATTCAAAACATTAATTAATATCGTTCATAGTGTCGAATTTGCAAATCTCATTACCCCTTTTTAAATGTCAATCAAATAATTCTGAGTATAGTGTCCAATTTTTTAATAACAAAAAAAAAAATAAGCAAATAACATGGGAATTGCTATTGGGCCAAGCAAATAGCATGGTCCTATACAGGCAAGCAAATACCGGTTTAGAAAACTAGAATAGTGACATAATTTTCACTTTATCGACCCTCAAATTCCATTATGTGAGGGAGCTCTGAATCTCTTTGAAAAGGTGTAGAGCTTCTATAGAATAATGTAGAAATTGCTATAGGGGCAGCAGAATAACATGGAGATTGCTATAGGGGCAGCAGAATAACATGGAGATTGCTATAGGGGCAGCAGAATAACATGGAGATTGCTATAGGGGCAGCAGAATAACATGGAGATTGCTATAGGGGCAGCAGAATAACATGGAGATTGCTATAGGGGCAGCAGAATAACATGGAGATTGCTATAGGGGCAGCAGAATAACATGGAGATCGCTATAGGGGCAGCAGAATAACATGGAGATTGCTATAGGGGCAGCAGAATACAGACGACGCATACTACTGATAATTCCTTTGGCATGCTAGGCAAACAGGCTTTTCTCACACCGTGAACAATATTTCTTTATAGGTGTTTTTGGGTTGAGGTGCAAAAAAAAGGTACCTAGGTTAGGTTAGATTAGGTTACGTATTTAGTATACTGCGTTTTGGGCGGCCCCCTTTCCATTATTCTTCGTGGTAGTTTTCATGATTTTGTTTCTAAAGTATTATATTTTCATCATATTTTGTTTTATTTCATTAGCATTAACGAAAATTTCATTTTTCAAGTGTTTATTACATAACCGATAAATACCAAATTATCTAACAATCTAGTTAAAATAGTTGGCATAACAGTCAGGGAAAAATAACAGGTGGCTGTTAAAGATAATTTACCCCTTCAATACTTTGGATGGTGACTGACTGTCATTATTATTGTTTAACCATTAATAACAAACAGTGTAGTTACCTCATCTAGATTTCAATTTGATAATCTAAATATCACATTCATGTCCTTAACATGAATAGGGCTGATAACCCCCATGCCCTGTAAAAACTAGAATACAATTTGCCCTTTCCTGAAAAAAAAAAAAAAACATTTTAAATACTTACACTTTTTTAGCTTTCAAAAATAAAAGTTATTAAAACTTCAAGAAATAAATATCAGCTTATGTATATTAAACTGGCAATGCAAATTCATTTATAGTTTTTTTTTTCAGTAAAGTTTAAATTATGTTTTGGATTTGAGAAGGCATAGGGGTTTTCCGTCCTACTCGTGATTTGTTTCCGTCCTACTCGTGATTGTGATTTGTGGTAGTTTTGCGCTTGGTATATTATTCGATTTTATTTCTGCTCCCTTTGGTTTAATGAAGCTCTTTACTTTTGTTTGAAAATCTTGTTTTGTGGAAAAATTTTGTTAAATTAACAATCATAAGCAGCGCAATCGCGCTGCCTAAGTAAAGAACGATGCTGGCACAATGTATTATTTATTTATTAATCAAAAAAACTTTTTGTGCAAAATAAGTTTTTTCAAAAAAAAGGTAAAGAGCTCCATTAAACCAAAAATGAACAAAAATAGCAGCAAACAATCTACCAAGCATACAACTACCACAAATAAGTATTAATAAAAATAAAACCCAAAACAAACAGAAATTAAAATAAGTCAAACTCAAAACGAGCAGAAACTAATCTGAGTAGGGTTCTAAACCCTATGATTTCTAAAAGCCAGAACACAATTTGTACTTTAGTGAAAACAATTCAAATGAATTTACTGAAAAAAAGTGCATTGTCAGTTTAATATACACATGCTGATATTAATTCCTTAAAATCTTAATTAATTTTTGATTTATAAAAGTGAAAAAATTTTAAAAGAATTTTTTTCAGTAAAGTACAAATTATATTCTGGCTTTTAGAAATCCTAAGGTTTAGAACCCTACTCAGATTAATTTTCTGCTCGTTTTGAGTTTGACTTATTTTTAATTTCTGTTTGTTTTGGGTTTCGTTTATTTATTAATTTTATTATATTTATTAAGTAAAAAATTTTCAGATATAAATTACGTGTTTTTGAGGAGGACACTCCCCAACGACCCTCAGGGCAAGGGTTGTAAGTTATGCCCTAGGGGCATATAAGGTTTTTATAGAAAGCGTTGACGTAGAAGAAACTTCAAAAAAGGCTCATTCCATTGAAAATTCAAAGGGCTAGTGCCCTTTTTAATAGTCGAAAATAATTGGAGGGCAACTAACCCTCCTCTTACGCCCACCTTTTCCCCAAACACATCCAATCAAAATTTTGAGATTGCCATTTTGTTGAACGTAGTTGAAAGTTCTGGAAGTTAGGTTTTTGAGGATGACATCCCCCACAGCCCTCAGGGCAATGGTTGTAAGTTATGACTTGGGGGTATATACGGTTTTTATAGAAAGCGTTGTTATAGAAACTTCAAAAAGGGCTCATTTTATTGGAAATTGAAATGGCTGGGGCCCTTTATAATAGTCGAAAATAACTGGAAGGCAACTAACATCCCTTCCAAGCCCTCCATTTATCCAAACACATCCAATAAAAATTTTGAGATAACCATTTTGTTCAAAGTAGTTGAAAGGTCCGGAAATTATATCTTTGAGGATGACACTCCCCCACAGCCCTCAGGGTAAGGGTTTTAAGTTATGCTCTGGGGGCATATAAGGTTTTTATTGAAAGCTTTGTCGTAGAAACTTGAAAAAGGGCTCATTCAATTGGAAACTCAAAGGGCTAGTGCCCTTTTTAATAGTCGAAAAGTAATTTGACGGCAACCAACCCCCCTCTTACGCCCACCTTTTCCCAAATCACATTTAATCAATATTTTTTAGAAAGCCATTTTGTTCAACGTAGTTAAAAGTTTTAGAAATTAGGTCTTTGAGGATTACAACCCCCTCAGAGCCCTCAGGGGAAGTGTTGTAAGTTATGCCCTGGGGGCATATAAGGTTTTTTATAGATAGTGATGTGGTAGAAACTTCAAAAAGGGCTCATTCAATTGGGAATTAGAAGGGCTTGTGCCCTTCGTAATAGTCGAAAGTGATTGGAGGATAACAACCACCCCTCGTACCCACCATTTCCCCAAACACATCCAATCCAAAATTTAGATAAAGTCCGGATATTATGTTTTTGAGGATGAACTCCCTCCACACCCTCAGGGCAAGGGCTGTAAGTTATGCCCTGGGGGAATATAAGGTTTTTTTTTTTATAGAAAGCTTTGTTGTAGAAAATTCAAATAGGAATCATTCGATTGGAAATTGAAACGGCTAATGCCCTTTTTAATAGTCGAAAGTGATTGGAAGGCAAGTAACCCCTCTCTCACGTCCACTATTTCCCCAAACACATCCAATCAAAATTTTGAGATAGCCATGTTGTTCAACGTAGTTGAAAGATCCGGAATTGTGTCTTTGAGGATGACAACCCTCTCACAGCCCTCAGGGCAAAGGTTGTAAGTTATTCCCTGGGGCATATAAGGTTTTTATAGAAAGTTTTGTCGTATAAACTTCAAAAAGGGCTCATTCGATTGGAAACTGAAAGGGCTAGTGCCATTTTTAATAGTCGGACAAAAATTACAAAACGGCTTCTATGTATTATTTTGATGCTCTCCAATATGATTTTAGATAAGATATTATTTAGTTTTTAAAATAATCAATAAGAATTTTTTCCAAAGAGAAAAGTAAAGAACTAAATTTAAAAGAGAAGAAATAAAGTTATAGGCAGTGCAATAGCACTGTTTAAGTAAAAAGCAATATGGCATTGATGTATATTTTTCTTTCACCAGGCCACTTCGTGTGGAAGGGGCTGTGAGACAAGGGCTGTAAATCATGCAAGTTGCTCATTGTAAACATAGGTTTTTATTTTAACAATAGTTATTTTTGTTATCCACAAGAAACATAAAAATATTTCCCTGAGGAGTACAAAGAAAAAGTAAGAAACAAAATGATGACACTAGAGCCTACATACGCACTACAATCCACTCAATTGCATTTAAAAACTGTGATTGGTAACCAGGGAATTACGAAAAGCTATGAACCGTACCGATGCAACAAGAGTTGGGTCAGCTATGCTATATCTCCAAAAATCATTCGACTACAAGCCCAAATTGGAATTACTAGCTAAAACTTCGCACACTTGTAAAAAATATTTTACGTATTTATTTTTTTCCTAAACTGCCTCCAAAAAACAGCACCTGTGGGACCACAGATGTGTTATAAAGGGGCTCCAAGACAGCACAGCTATAGAGAACTTTATTTATTATAAGCGTTCCAGATGCACTTCTAATGTGAGAATTAAAACGTTCAAGATACGTAGCAAGAGTACCGTTTAAACCTAACGAAATTAGAAAACCCAGATAACGCTTAGTAGGCGTTATCTGGTTAATAGATTGACATTATCACCTAGCACAAGACTTTTTGGCCGATAATCAAAATGATAATCAAAACTATATATGCCCCAGGGAACAAACTTACAACCATTGCCCTAAGGGTTGTGGGGTGGGGGGTTGTCATTCTCAAAGACCTAATCTCCAGAACTTTCAACTACGTTGAACAAAATGAATATCTCAATATTTTGATTGGATATGTTTGGGGAAATGGTGGGCATGAGAGGGGGTTCTTTGTTCTTCAATCACCTTCGATAATTAAAAAGGGTACTAGCCATTTCAATTTCCTATCGAATAGGCCCCTTTTGAAGTTTCTACGACAAAGCTTTTAATAAAAACCTTATATGCCCAATGGGCATAAGTTAAACCCTTGCTCTGAAGACTGTGGGGGAAGTTTCCTGTTCAAAGATATAATCTATAAAACTTTCAACTACATTGAGCAAAATTGCAATCTCAAAATTGTTATTCGATGTGTTTGCGGAAATGGTGGGCGTGGAAGAGGTGTTAGTTGCATTCCAATCACTTTCGATTATTAAAAGGGCACTAGCCACTTCAATTTCCAATCGAATAACCCCACTTTTAAGTTTCTACGACAACGCTTTCTATGAAAACTTTATATGCCCCAGGACATAACTTATAATCCTTGCCCTGAGGGCTGTGGGGGGGGGAGTTGCCATCCTCAAAGATCTAATTTTCAGAACTTTTCAAATCCGTTGAACAAAGGGGTTATCTCAAAATTTTTATTGTATGTGTTTTGGGAAAAGGTGGGCGTGAGAGGGGGTTTAGTTGCCCTCCAATCACTTTCGACTATTAAAAAGGGCACTAGCCCTTTGAATTTCCAATTGAATGAGCTCTTTTTGAAGTTTATACGACAATGCTTTCTATAAAAATCTTATATGCCCCCAGGGCATAACATAAAACCCTTGCCCTGAGGGTTGTGGGGGAGAATCCTCCTCAAAAACATAATTTCTATCTGGGAATCAAATACGCTGATCAAAATGGTTATCTCAAATTTTTGATTGGGTGTGTTTGGGAAATGGTGGGCGTAAAAAGGGTGTTAGTTGCCTTCCAATCACTTTCGACTATTAAAATGGGCACAAGCCACTCCAATCTCCAATCGAATGAGCCCTTTTCGAAGTTTCTAGGACAACTCTTTCGATACGAAGTGCCCTGGTCCGAAGAAAAAAAAGATAATACATTATGCCAAACCGTACTTTCCTTAAGCAGCGTTATTGCGCTGCCTATGATTTATTTTTTTTTTTGTTTAGACCAGGGCACTTCGAAGGAGTTGTCGTACAAACTTTGAAAAGGGCTCATTCGATAAGAAATTGGAGTGGCTTGTGCCTTTTTAATAGACGAAAGTGATTGGAAGGAATCTAACACCCCTTCCATGCCCACCATTTCGCCTAACACATCCAATCAAAAGTTTGAGATAGCCATTCTGTTCAGCGTAGTTGGTTTCCAGACAGAAATTATGTTTTTTGAGGAGGACACTCCCCAACAGCCCTCAGGGCAAGGGTTGTAAGTTATGCCCTGGGGCATATAAGGTTTTTATAGAAAGCGTTGTCGTAGAAACTTTCAAAAAAGGCTCATTCTATTGGAAATTCAAAGGGCTAGTGCCCTTTTTAATAGTCAAAAATGATTGAGGGCAACTGACCCCCCTCTTACATTTTTCCCCAAACACATCCCCTACCTTTTCCCCAAACATATCCAATCAAAATTATGAGAAGGCCATTTTGTTGAGCGTAGTTGAAAGTTCTGGAAGTTAGGTTTTTGAGGATGACATCCGCCCACAGCCCTCAGGGCAATGTTTGTAAGTTATGACCTGGGGCATATACAGTTTTTATAGAAAGCGTTGTCATAGAAACTTCAAAAAGGGCTCATTTGATTGGAAATTGAAATGGCTAGTGCCCTTTATAATAGTCGAAAATAACTGGAAGGCAACTAACATCCCTTCCACGCCCTCCATTTATCCGAAAACATCCAATAAAATTTTGAGATAACCATTTTGTTCAAAGTAGTTGAAATGTCCGTAAATTATATCTTTGAGGATGACATTCCCCCCACAGCCCTCAGGGTAAGGGTTGTAAGTTATGCTCTGGGGGCATATAAGGTTTTTATTGAAAGCGTTGTCGTAAAAACTTGAAAAAGGGCTCATTCGATTGGAAATTCAAAGGGCTAGTGCCCTTTTTGATAGTCGAAAGTAATTTGAGGGAAACTAACCCCCTCTTACGCCCACCTTTTCCTCAAACACATCTAATCAATATTTTAGATAGCCATTTTGTTCAACATAGTTAAAAGTTTTAGAAATTAGGTATTTGAGGATTATAACCCCTCAGAGCCCTCAGGGCCCTCAAGGCAAGGGTTGTAAGTTATGCCCTGGGGGCATATAAGGTTTTTATAGATAGTGATGCGGTAGAAACTTCAAAAGGGGCTCATTCAATTGGAAATTAGAAGGGCTTGTGACCTTCTTAATAGTCGAAAGTGATTGGAGGATAACAAACACACCTCGTACCCACCATTTCCCCAAACACGTCTAATCAAAATTTTAGATAGCCATTTGGTTCGACGTAGTTAAAAAACTGGATATTATGTTTTTGAGGATGAACTCCCTCCACACCCCTCAGGGCAAGGGTTGTAGGTTATGCCATGGGGGTATATAAGGTTTTTTTTATGGAAAGCGTTGTCGTAGAAAATTCAAAAAAGGAATCATTCGATGGAAATTGAAACGGCTACTGCCCCTTTTAATAGTCGAATGTGATTGGAGGGTAATTAACCCCCTCTCAGCTCAGGCCCACCATTTCCCCAAACACATCCAATCCAAATTTTGAGATAGCCATTTTGTTCAACGTAGTTGAAAGGTTCGGAAATTATGTCTTTGAGGATCACAACCCCCTCACAGCCCTCAGGGCAAGGGTTGTAAGTTATTACCTGGGGCAAAACAGGTTTTTATAGAACGCGTTGTCGTATAAACTTCAAAAAGGGCTCATTCGATTGGAAATTGAAAGGGCTAGTGCCCTTTTTAGTAGTCAGAAGTGATTGGAGGGCAACTAACCCCCGCTGACGCCCCCTATTTCCCAAAGCAAATCCAATCAAAATTTTGTGATTGTAATTTTCTTCAACGTAGTTGAAAGTACTGGAAATTAGGTCTTTTAGGATGACAACCCCCCCCCCCCCAGCCCTCAGGGCAAGGGTTGAAAGTTTATGCCCTGGGGGCATATAAGGTTTTTATTGAAAGCGTTGTCGTAGAAACTTCAAAAAGGAATCATTCGATTGAAAATTGAAACGGCTACTGCCCTTTTTAATAGTCGAAAGTGATTGGAGGATAAGTAACCTCCCTCTCACGCTCACCATTTCCCCAAACACATCCAATCAAGATTTTGAGATAGCCATTTTGTTCAACTTAGTTGAAAGGTCCGGAAATTATGTCTTTGAGGATCACAACCCCCTCACAGCCCTCAGGGCAAGGGTTGTAAGTTATTACCTGGGGCATATCAGATTTTTATAGAACGCGTTGTCGTATAAACTTCAAAGGGACTCATTCGATCGGAAATTGAAAGGGCTAGTGCCCTTTTAGTAGTCGGAAGTGATTGGAGGGCAACTAACCCCCACTAACGCCCCCTATTTCCCCAAGCAAATCCAATCAAAATTTTGTGATTGTAATTTTCTTCAGCGTAGTTGAAAGTACTGGAAATTAGGTCTTTTAGGATGACAACCCCCCCCCCAGCCCTCAGGGCAAGGGTTGTAAGTTATGCCCTGGGGGCACATAAGGTTTTTATTGAAAGCGTTGTTGTAGAAACTTCAAAAGGGCTCATTCAATTAGAAATTGAAAGGGCTAGTGCCTTTTTTAATAGTTGAAAGTGATTGGAGAGCAATTAACACCCCTCTCAAGTCCACCATTTCTCCAAACACATCTAATCAAAATTTTGAGATAGCCGTTTTGCTTAACGTAGTTGAAAGTTCTGGAAATTAGGTCTTTGAGGATGACAACTCCCTCACAGCGCTCAGGGCAAGGGTTGTAATTTATGCCTTGGGGACGTATAAGGCGTTTATAGAAAGCATTATCGTAGAAACTCAAAAAGGGCTTATTCGATTGGAAATTGAAAGGGCTAGTACCTTTTTAATGGTCGAAAGTGATTGGAAGGCTTGACATTTTTATATTAAAGATCGATGTAGGTACAGTGCACTACTATTTTTTTTTAGACCAGGGCACTTCGTATCGGAGGAGTTGTCATACGAACTCCAAAAAGGGCTAATTCGATTGAAAACAGAAAGGGCTAACGCCCTATATAATAGTCAAAAGTGATTGGAGGGCAACTATCCCCCTCCCCCGCCCTCCCCCCCTAATTTGCCGATTATGTTTAAAAACTAAATGTTGCCTTAAGATTAAATCAAAATGCACTGTGTTAATGCTAATTCCCAATAAGGCATCTCAGCAGCATCGCAAAAACGACTGAGGGTATTATATTCAAACTTTCGGGGCTATTTCTGCTCTTAAAATTTAACCAAATCAAAATAGATTAAGTGTATTCAAGCCATCTAAGAAAGTAAACAGATTTCTTTTTTTGCGAATAGTATCAACTTTTCTATTTAAGGTCAACTAGAGGAGGTATGAAACTAAATTAAAAACTACTATTTGTGTCCAGATTTTTAAAAGGGTGTATGTTGTCAAAGATTGCTGAAAATTTTTTCCAGCATAAAAATAGCAGGCCAAGCTATAAGTCTTAAAAAAAAAACGACTTAAAGATTTATTTTCTTTTTCCCTGAAAAGACTGTGTCAATACAAAACAAACAGAATTAATTTAAAAAAACTTTTTCACAAAATAAGTTTCTCAAAGAAAAGTAAAGAACTCATTAAACCAAAAATTAGCAAAAATAAAATCAAATAATCTACCAAGCGTGAAACTACAACAAATCAGCATCGATTAATAAATGAAACCCAAAACGAACTGAAATTACAATAAATAATCGAGTCAAACTCAAAACGAGCGGAAATTAACATGAGTAGGGCTCAAACCCCTATGCCTTCCCAAGGCCAGAACATAATTTGCACTTTACTGAAAAAAATACAAATGAATGTGCATTGTCAGTTTAATAGACATATACTGATATTTAATAATTAAAATATTAATATTATTTGATTTATTAAAGTTATAAAAGTAAAAACATTTAAAAGAACTTTTTCTGTAAAGTATAAATTACGTTATGGCATTTAGAAAGCATTGGGGTTTAGAACCCTTCTCATATTAATTTCTGCTCGTTCTTGAATACGTCGTTTTTCTCTTGGACTGGTAGTACAAGACACAGTCCCCATGGTATCACTAGAAATCCGACTCAGAATGTAGTTATTAGTTTTCGTAACTTCCTAATTTTATTGCAAGTTTTGATTCCTTGGACCCTTTCTTCATAAGAACTTCTTATTAAAAACTAATTAAAAGTTTTGCAATATTGTTCAGCTAAAATTTTTATAAGGAACTTAATTAGCTTGAATAGAAACACCTTCTGACTTCTTTTGCTTGGAGTTTTTTTTTCGCTGATCTTTTTATTTTCTTGTCTCTAGGTCAATATACTTGAATGAAAATAATCCGAACATGAAAACACTTTTGCAAAGTATCTATGAAAATTGTGTTTCATACTTTATCAGTATTTTTAGAAGTGATGTATGTACCACAGTATCATCAGTCACAAAATTATAAAACGGCTTATATGTATTATTTTGATGAAAGCATTTCATGCTCTCCAGTCTGATTTTTGATAAGATATTATTTAGTTTTTAAAATAATCAATAAGAATTTTTTCCAAAAAGAAAAGCAAAGAGCTAAATTTAAAAGAGAAGAAATAAAGTTATAGGCAGTGCAATAGCACTGTTTAAGTAAAAAGCAATATGGCATTGATGTATATTTTTCTTTCACCAGGCCACTTCGTGTGGAAGTGGCTGTGAGACAAGGCTGTAAATCATGCAAGTTGCTCATTGTACACATAGGTTTTATTTTAACAATAGTTATTTTTGTTATCCACAAGAAACATAAAAATATTTGCCTGAGGAGCACAAAGAAAAAGTAAGAACAAAATGACGACACTAGAGCCTACATACGTACTACAATCCACTCAATTGCATTGAAAAACTGTGATTTGGATCCAGGGAATTATGAAAAGCTATCAACCGTACCGATGCAACAAGACTTGGGTCAGCTATCCTATATCTCCAAAAATCATTCGAGCACAAGCCCAAACTGGAATTACTAGCTAAAACTTCGCACACTTGTAAAAAATATTTTGTGTATTTATTTTTTTTCCTAAACTGCCTCCAAAAAACAGCACATGTGGGACCACAGATGTGTTATAAAGGGGCTCCAAGACAGCACGGCTATAGAGAGCTTTAGTTATTATAAGCGTTCCACATGTACTTCTAATGTGAGAATTAAAACGTTCAAGATACGTAGCAAGAGTACCGTTTAAACCTAACGAAATCAGAAAACCCAGATAACGCTTAGTAGGCGTTATCTGGTTAATAGATTGACAATATCACCTAGCACGAGACTTTGTGGCCGATAATCAAAACGATTACCAGCCAATCTAAATACTCTGCTTTTTACTTGCATTGAACTCCAGGTCTATATAAGCATATTCCTCATTCAAATTTTTATGAGGTTCTTTAATTTGAGATAAGATCAAAACTTACTCAAACTTTATAATATCATCCCCGTTATTCAATAAGGATAAACCCAGACCAGGGTAAATAAAACTTGTTAGGACTTTCTATAGTGCAGATACAACGATATAATTATAAAGGAGTGACAAAGAGATTTCACTTTTGAAATTTAAGTTCTATTAGACGAGGGCAATGTCAACATGATACATATTTGTTCATACGTGCTACGAAAAGGTGCTATTGTAGATCTATCTAAACCACGTTGCCGAGCTGGAACAAGTTTTTTCGGGCTTTTACCAGAATCGAACGCCCATCTCACATCATGACCTGCAATATACAGAATTAATCCAATTTCAGTCGTACGAAATAACATATTTAGGAGGATTGTGTGGACATATTCACGACTGGAAACTTTTTTTTAATACAAAGTGCAGAACATGCTAAATTTGTCTTATCAATTACGAGCAGCTCTAGCAACTTAAAGAGTACTGGAGTGACAGTAATGGGTTGGCACCAACTGCACTCAGATTGCGATTTACCTTTCTCAAGACAGAAGCTATTAAGCTGATGCAAATATATCTGAAACAAGGCCACTGTTAAAATAGTTCGAAGAATAATTTTTAAATGCGATATTAAATTAAAACTCCTATAGACAAGTGAAGCCAACAGAGATTATCAATACCTCGCGAATGCTACTTTTTCAACTTTAGAAGAGCACCCCATACCTTAGAGACTGTAAATCGTAACCAGGGAGTACGAAAAGCCAGCCAAGACACTGAACAGCTAAGAATCACATTGAGCTTCAAAGGAACCATCAGGAAGTACAAACCCAATCGTAAAATATTTAATCTAATTACTTGTGTTTAGAGTTCTTTAAGGGGTTTAAAAAGGAGTTTTTACATTTTATAAACTTTTGTATTGAATCACTTTGCAGGGCCTGGCTATTATCGTCGATCCCCTTTTCCCTGTGCTGCAAAAGATGCTTTAAAAATTGCCACCTTTGTTAAGCGCCAAAGATCGTTGACGACAGCTTGTCTAGGCCAACTGCACTTGAAAATATAAGCCAAAATCTTGACGCACTACACGCTTAAAACAGGGTTGGGTTTTGGGACCAACAGAAAACTTCAGAATCACGACATAATTTTCGTGTAGGCACCGCCACCATTTCAGCGCAACGCAAGGTATTTGATATCTTGGAGGTATAAGTGTTTTATCAGAAGTTGCCTTTCATCTTTGGGACACTCTAAACTAGACTGCGACAGTTTTAATGGTATCTCAAAAAAAGTGTCGTCAAGCACAGCTTTGTACAAGAATTCGTCACTCGTATTCCTCTTCATCTTAATCATTCATTTCTTCCGCGTAGACAGTGGTCTAGGCCTATTTAGGTTAAGATTAAAAGATTCGAGGAAAGGAAATGATTTTTAGCATAAAGAAGTCACACTCTATTTAAAGAGATGGAAATAAAGGATTTTTTTTAAGCAGAGTGACACCTTCTTATGGTCGACCCCCCCCCCCCATCTGGCTTTGCGAAGTGCCAAAAAAATTTTTTTTCGTTACTCATTGTTGATCGCTGGGAAGGGGCGCCTGTTTGGTCTTGGGTCTCCAAAAAGGCTATGGGTTTTAAAAAAAACGCCTAGGTAATGATAAGGGGAGGTTGAACTAAAAAAGACAATATGTGGTTGTCAAAAGGTTGTATCTGCAATATCTAGGGGACCCACAACCACATCTACAATATCACAACTACAATATATGGTTGTCAAAGGGTGTATCTGCAATATCTCAGGAACAGCAAAGGCTATTAAGTTGAAGCTTTCGGGGACTGTTTAGGGAAGACGTCAAACTACGTTAAAAGATCCTACATGCATCCTAGTGGTCAAAAAGCTGAATATGTAATTTATCAGGAATAGCTAAGATTATTCACTTAAAGCTTTCAAAAAATTTAAAGGGGGACATTGAACCAAAGTCAAATCAACTTAGGCTATCAAAATGTAATACCTGAGATACCTCAGGGCATTGAAGCTGAGGGTATTGTAATGCTCTAGAATTCCGCAGCTAAGGATACTAAGTTAAAAATTTCGGCGAAAATAATAGTGAAGGTGAGCTGAATCAAAAGAAAGTAAATGCATCTGGGTTTTGAAAAGGGCGTATGTGCAATATCTGAGCAGCAGCTGACAGAGTTTGCTTGAAACCATTAGAAACACATTATGCGCATCCTGTTTGTTAAGAGGGTGTATCTGCAACAGATCAGGAGCAACTAAAGATATTAATTTGAAACTTTCACAGAAGATCAAGGGGGATATTGAACTAATTCAAAAGACACTCTCTGCACCCGTGTTGTGAAAAAGATGTATCTGCAAAATCTCAGAAATAGTTAAGAGTGCATAGGGAGATGTTTAACTAAACCCAAAGACACGATGTGTAATTTGGTTGCCAAAATGACATATTTGCAGCATCTAAGGAATGGCAATGGCAATAAGTCAAAGCTTTCAGGAATATTGAGTGGTATGATAAACTAATTAAAACTCAATATGTGCATCCAGGCTTTCAAAAGGGCGTTTAGGCACTTTCTCGGGAATAAAATTGACTAAGGGTAAGAATTAACGGCATAAGTTGCCCGCTGAAACTTCGAGGGAATATTGGACCAGGAGATCAATTAGATTTTAAATTTTTACTAAGGAGACCAAGGGGATTTTATGTGTGCCAAAAATTGTCTGGTTCAAATCAAGTTCTATTGATTCTTAACGTGGAATATTCTTTTTTTGTGGATCTGCTTAAAATTTCAGGTCGTGAGAACACCTAAATTAAAGTTTCAGAAACAATGGAGCCTTTACTCGAATCAAATTCTGGTTTCATTGATTCTTGACATCCTATTTATTTCATTAAAAAAAAAAAAAAAAAAACTGATTTTGAAAAATAAGCTCAGAACGCATTTGATTGAACAAACAAGTAGTTAAGACGAAATATAACACAATAGTATACTTATAATGAAGCAGTTGATCAATATTAGTCTATACACAAGATTGTAATTAATGAGAGTTAGGATGACTTCAGCCCTATAGAAGGCCAAAAGTTTTGCATATTCTGCAAATATTCCCTTTATTGGCCAATAAAATAAAAAAAATCAATTAAAAACGAGCAGAATTTATTTCAAGAATTTTTTCCACAAAGGAATTCTTTCAGAGAATTAAAGAGCTGCATTTAACCAAAGAAGAGCAGAAATGAGCTCAAGTAATAAATTAAGTTTAAAATGAGCAAAATCCCTATCAACGAAAAAAATAAGACCCAAGACGAGTAGAAATCACAATAAGAAAATCCTGTTAAACTTATATGGGTAACAAAGCAAAAATTTTTGAGATATCCAGGAATGAATATCATTATATATTAAACTGTCAACCTACATTCATACTTTTTTTTCTGTACTTTAAGTTATTTTGGTGATTTTTTTCTTATTCTTGTTGATGTTATGACAAATAAAAACAAACTGCAATTCAGAAAAGTGTAAATGACGCGCTCGTCCTTAGAAGGGTTAGTGGGATTAACCATTCTCCTGTTTGTGACGATTTCTTTTCATTTCAAGTTTGACTTGATAATTATTATAATTTCTGTGCGTAATGGGTCTCATTTATTTGTTAATAGCAACCTCATTTTGTTTTAAGCTTGTAACGTTGACTTTACTTAAGACTTAAGTCCCGTCCGTCCTCGAAGGTCGTTCTGGGGCTTCTTCTTTAACCAGCTCATTGATATGCCTCCCGTAGGTGCTTCTGTTGTCGGCCAGGCGGAGGAGTAGTGGCTGATTATAAGGTGAAAAGTTTATTTTCCATCTCTTCGTGGGGGCGACCTCTGGGGCGAAAACCGTGTAATCGTCCATCAAAGGCTATCTTTGGAAGACGAGCCATGCGTTAAGTATGTCCTAGTCCTTTGAGTTGTTTTAGTTTAATTTTATCCAGTATTGTGAGTTGGACTTTCAGATAATGGCGAAGTTTGGAGTTGGAGACTCTGTCGTGGTAGGTGATACCAGTGATGCGTCGTAGGGATTTGGTTTCAAAGGCAGCTAGGTGACACTGATCGTCAATTTCAAGCGTCCATGATTCACAGACAGAGATGGTAATTTGAATAATGAGGGAATAGAAGTCTCGTTTTGAGAATTGTTGATAAATTTTTATTCCTCCGGATGTGCATTAAGGTTTTGAAACTGGAGTTCGCAAGTGTCAGGCGTCTGTTGACGTCTATGAGTTGGTTGTTATCACAAGTAAGTAAACTCCCTAGGTAGGTGAAGTCTTCCACCCACTCTATGATATTTCCACCGGTGAAGGCTGAGATTTAATTGTGAATCGGGTTTGCGTGAGCAGCGCATGGCTTTCGTTTTTTATGGCCATCTCGAAGAGGCTGGTAGACGAGTGAACGTGTTAGGCTGGAACTGGAGGTCTTGAAGGGACTCAGCTATTAGGTCTATGTCATTGGCAAACGTTAGTTTATCTATCAATATTCCTCCCATAAGGATAAATAAAAGTTCAAATAGGGAGAAAGTCCTTTTAAAAGACAGTGTTTCACATACAGTGATAGAAATTCACAGAAAATACCAGATATTTCGGTCACATATGCAGTGACCGTCATCAGCAGTAAAACTAAACTAAAACAATTTAAAACTGTAGTTTATATACAAAATAAAATAAAACTACATATTGTTTAATTCTCTAATTCTTTTCAAAGCAGTACGTCCCACATATGAGCTTCGTCCCATATACTAGAAGCTCATATGTGGGACGCACTGACCAGAATTTGGAAATGAGATTATTATAGCATAAAGATTGTATTTCTTCTGCTTTAAAGCAAGATTCTGAAGATTTTACTTTAGCCCTTTCAGAACATATTTTGAATTTTCCAACCCATTTTATTTTGTCGATAATGTCTCTTTGATTTCTAGGGACCGGGGTTTAAAGTAAAATTTTCGTGAAACTCTTGAAATAAAGAAAATCTTATTAAAGAACATAGCTTTGAATCGTGACACAGGTGAATTTGGGCTGAACTCCATCTACGATAATTTATTTAAATTTGACAGAGTAAAGTTTAATTCACCCCATGTAGTTGACCTCTGTCCAAGTGTTATATCACTGAACGCTAATGAACCGAATCTAAGAAGTTCAAAGAAGCTAGCTTCAGCCTTTGCTTTGAAAAGAATTAGAGAATTAAACAATATGTAGTTTTATTTTATTTTATATATAAACTATTGTTTTAAATTGTTTTAGTTTAGTTTTACTACTGATGACGGTCACTGCATATGTGACCGAAATATCTGGTATTTTTTGTGCATTTTTATCACTGTTTGTGAAGCACTGTTTATTAATAGGATTTTATCCATATTTGAACTTTTATTTATAGTCATGGAAAGGCAGTGAGGTCTCCGAACTTACCTTCCTCCGATAAGAGCGTCGGGCGGGTTATCTGTGAGTGAAAGAGCAGCATGTGTGAAGAGGTTGAACAGCTCCGATGATAGTACGCAATCTTGTAGCAGTCCAGCAGATGTTTCGAAGCTTTTGATAAGTCCTACTTTGAAACCTCTACTGGAGTGCCAGAAGGTTACTACGTTATTTGTCTTTATTTCGGCACGTCTTTGGCTTAGTGTTCCTCTTAACTTTTCTTGGAAAAACTTCTTTCGCTGAAAAAAATTCTTTTAAATTAACTATATAATAAGTCAAATTATAAACAATAAAACAACCATGAAGCTTAAAGGCCAACGAAATTGAAAAGAATAATCGAGTCAAATTTGAAACGAAAAAAATTACTACTAATATGTGCTGAATTACCGCCCCTTTTAATTTTTAAAGGCTAGGATTTTCCTTACATTTGCAAAAAATGTTTTCAAAAGGAAAAAGTGTATATATATATATTATATATATATATATATATATATTATATATATATATATATATATATATATATATATATATATATATATATATATATATATATATATATATATATATATATATATATATATATATATATATCTATAAGTCTAATTATATATATATCTATATATTATATATATATATAATCCATATTATTTTCGGGAGAATTGGTATCTATATATTCTATATAAAAAAATTATTCTATCTATAGGTCAGAATTGTGTATGGATCTATGTATTTTTTCTCGAAAACGGCTCCATATTTTTTCGGGAGAATTGGTATCTTGGGATATTCTCGCATAAAAAAATTATTTAGATAGGTCAGAAGTCTGAGAAAATTAGCCCCGTAAGTCTCCAAAAAGGAAGACCCAATAAACGTAAATTTGCAGTTGCAGTTACCATAAATGATGATTCTGTGGAACCAACACCTAAACTATCAAACGCGATAAGATATGAAAATCGACAACCTGGACCATCAGTTGCGACAACACCAATACGGGCAACTAAGGAAAAAGCCTTTGCTAAAGTATCTGAAGTAATCAAAACTGAAAATGAACAGCAAAGACACGCATGGTTAGAAGATAAACGAAAACGAGAATTAGAGCGCATGAAAAATGAAAATAAAGAGCAAAGACACGCGCGGTTAGAAGATCAATGAAAACGAGAATTAGATCTTACAAAAATGAAAATAACAGCAAAGACACGTGCGGTTAGAAGATAAACGAAAACGGGAATTAGAGCGTATGAGAAATGAAAATGAAAATTGGTATCTTGAGATATTCTCACATAAAAAACGATTTAGATACGTCAGAAGTCTGAGAAAAATCATTAAAAGCCTTAATTTTTTGCAAATGACGTCATGTATTATGTTAATACATCATATAAGCATTTTTTATGACATCATATGTGGCATCATATAAGAATTTTCTTATATGGGGTCAGGCATAGCATAAATAAGATTGTTGAGTTTCAAACGCAACAGTTATTTATACAATGTAATGTCTGTCGGAAGGCCCAAAAAACGTAAATTTGCAGTTGCAGCTACTATAAATGATTACTAACACCTGAAGTATCAAACGGGATAATATGTGAAATTCGACAACATGGACCATCAATTGTGACAACACCAATACGAACAGCTAAAGCAAAGGCCATTGCTAAATTGTCTGAAGTAATCAAAATCCAAAAACGTGTCAAAAAAACGGCCCAAAAAACGAAAAAGTTGCAGTTAGAGCTAACAGAACTATCCCAGGTGGATCTCAAATTCGACAAGACCATCAATTGTGAAACAATGACGGATAGCTAAATCAAAGGCCATTGCGTGTAATCCAAATGAAAACGTGTCAAAAATGAAAAAGAGCAAAGATCCGGGCGGTTAGAAGATACGCAAAATGAATTAGGAGCGTGTTGAAAAAAATAAAAATGAAACAGGGTTAGAAGACATACGTGGACACCAAGCGAGTCAAAAAGGAAAATGAAGGGTAAAGACATACGGTCACAAGAAAAGCGGTGGCGTGTCAAAAAATGAAAATTAAAAGACACACGGTTAGAAGATATGCAACACCTAGCATGTGAGCAAGTCAAAAATGAAAATGAAGAGCAAAGACACACACGGTTAGAAGACATGCGACACTGAAAATGTGAGCAAGTCAATGAAAATCAACCTGGGCAGTAAGAACCAAAACGTGTCAAAATTGAAAATGATAGCGATGATGATTGGTTTGGTGGGGGATTTGGAAATGGATAAGGTCATCAATGCCTACCATACCTTTGTTAAAAAAAAAACAAAGTTTCAGCGATATGTATTTCATAATGACGAAAGACCAGCCGAGGTAAAACGAACCAAACAAATTAAAAATGATAGCATTAATGATTAGGTTTTGGATTTTGACATGGATAAGGTCATCAATGTCTACCATACCCTTGAAAATCAAACATATGGACTAGAATAAATCGTTGAAAGTTGTCCCACTACCTGAACAATATTGTCTGCGTTTAGAAGACAAGCGACAGTAACAAAGTATATATAGAAGCATGCCGTGTAACGAGTGCCGCGGGACGTGGTACGCGGCCGAGTGCCTAGTGCACTCGGCCGGTTTCCTTAGGCTCTCGGTACTATATATATAAATATATATATATATATATATATATATATATATATATATATATATATATATATATATATATATATATATATATATATATATATATATATATATATATATATATATATATATATATATATATATATATATATATATATATATATATATATATATATATATATATATTATATTGATATTTATATGATATTTTACATGAATTATTTATATGAGTACTTATATTCGATATTTATACATTGTTTATATGAATTATATAAATATTGAAAACTTATTAGCAGAGTGAGCTGGATTATTTTTCTTTAGGCTCACGTAATTTTGCTGAACGATTCGCTTGCCTTTTATCACCCTTCCCCTCTTTAACCACAAGGATCACAGATAAATTTCTGATTAATATATCATGAAGCAAAGTTGTACCAATATACAAGTTCAATAATAATAACCAAAATGATAGCTTTACCCACAAATAAATGGAGTGATAGTATCTAGGTAACTGTTGATACTAGTAAATTCTTTTACATGGAACAGCCATTAACTTTTATTACTAACGTCAAGGAGAGTATAAATACTTTTTCCAATTAATGATTTCAAACATAATTTTACCTGAAATCTTTAATTAGATTAATTAGAGCTAAAATGACAAAATGATAGGAAAAGGTAATATCCGTCGTCATTTGGAGACTAGGTGATAATGATAATAATTGATAAATAAATGATAATAATGAAGGTGATAAAAATAACTTGGTCTTGTAAAAATGAATAAAGGAGTACGATTCATTACCTTCGCGCAGTGGTGTCGTTGAGGGGGGGGGGGGGGGCAAGGAAGGGGGGGCATCTGCCCCCAATAATTCGGGAAAAACTATAATTTATTAAGTAGCTTTAAAACTGTTGCTTTTTTATGTTTCAAATTTGCTCTTTACTTTGAGCAGAATTTTTTTTTAATTAATCCATGCTTGTTTTTAACATAAGGATAGGCCAAAATAAACCAGGATACCAATTTTTCTGAAAAAAATATGGAGCTGTTCTTGAGAAAAAATACACAATTATTGCTCGTTTACAAAGATAGCAATTTGTGTAGATACTTCAATTACTTTTCAATTCATTTCAGTTCAAACTTTTTATTTCCTCCAAGTACGAAGAGTAAAATTTAAAAATAACCGCTAATCAATAGGCCATAAAATGCTTTTAAACCATATAACAGCAAGTACGCAAAGGCCATCAATCAAAACTACCACAGAAATTAACACTTCGTTCAATAATTAATAAATAACACTTAAAATTAACACTCCACAAATTAACACTTCATTCAATAATTAATAAATAAATAAAAAAAAAATAAGCTTCATGCGCAGTTTCATATAAATTTTTGAGAAAAAAGAGGTAATTTAGATACAGATTTCTTTTGCTTTTCTCCAAAACATCAACAGAGTTTTTTATTTTATATGTATTCATTCAAAAAGTATTTGATTCAGATTTAGAAAAGCGGCAAAGGAACTTAGCAAAATTAAAAAAGGGTTTTTTATATGCGCAATATTACTAATTCTAAAATACGGGAGAAGAAATGAAAAAAGTAAATCTGAGGTAAAGCGACAGTATTACGTACCCGAGCCAGTGATTTCTGAGAAAGAAGATCGCGAAAACAAATTTCTGCCCCGAAACTAGACGCTATTGTACTTTTAACTGCTTTAGAAATAGAATTACGGCATAGAGCTAAAGTTGATCCATAAGGCACACCAAGATAAAAAAAAAGATTCCAAAGTTTTTAAAATTCTATCATAAATACGAACAGAAATTTCTGAATTAACAAGATCATTAGCCCTAGGACGAAGAATTAAAAACTGACACTTTTCAGGGCAAAAACGAAATCCATGCTCACTAAAAGCCTTTGCTAAAAAATCTACAGTTTGTTGAAGTGACTGAAATGATCGATTCAAAAGGAGTAATCATCTGCGTAAGTAATCCACGACAGAACATAACCTTTACCATAAATAAAAGTCAACTGAATTTGATCAAATAGCCCCGAAACAGTAATATTGAAAATCCAAAGAGATTTTGGCTTTAGTTCCTTCTTTAATATAATTCTGAAAACCCCGATAACACTATTGCATTTTTCCATCGTGTTTTACTAGATACTGTGAAATCACAAACAGGAAAAAGCCCATGGATTTTCCTTAATTGGAATAGTAGAAGACGACCTGGCTATATCCTAAGATTACGACGTCATTGATCAACCTTATACGTGAAAAATGCTGTTTTTTGTAGAAAATTGATTATATTTTTGAAATAAATTTTTTAATTACCAAAAGTTTTTAACCACATCAATCTCCTTTAACACGAGCCATTAAACAGCTCTCTACGATTTTCCAGTATCACGCCGTCTGAGGAAAAAGAGAGAAAAAAAAGATGTCGTATATGCAAAATATCGTAGTTCAAGCAACTTATCTTGTTTTTCAAGCCAATAGATTTTGATCTTTATTCAAGCCAAAGGACGGTAAGTTTCCTATATCGGGTTTCGGACAAGATTTGGTTCTAATAGACAAGATGGTTCTAATAGTATACTACTTGTTTTGATCTGACACTTTTTTCAGGAGTTATGGGCTATTACATTTGTTAGTATTGAACGTGATCGTCTCTTACTAGGTCTCTAGCTACCGCTGCAGCCCGGAAAACGAGAAAACTTGGGGCCCATTACACTTCATAATATGTCCCACATTAATATTTTTCCAAATTTAATGCCTTTGAAATCATATCATCAAGTAAAAATATGAGCCTAGTTAATGGCAAAATTGAAAAAATACTCTGCAAATAGAACAGAAACGGAACCATTGAAGAATAAGAAGCTAGATACAGATGCAGTGATACAGTGAATATAAGATACAATGAATATAATATCCTGAATGAAAAAGAAATCACTGAAAAAGAAAATAATACGTAGTAGTAGAGTAGTACCTTATACTTCTGCTGCCTGTATAGCAATCTCCATGTTATTTGCTTGCCTGTATAGGACCATGTTATTTGCTTGCCTGTATAGGAATTCCACATTCCATGGCACCTTTCCATGGCAGATTACCAGACTAGTTATTTGGTCATAATAATATAATGTCCTCAAACAGGTTTTTTTTTCTGTTTTTGTTGTCAATTACACAATGAATGTAGGTCATGAGTTCACATACACATTCTTAAAAAACTGGTACATTTAAAAAGGGGTAATGATATTTGCGAATTGAAGTGCAGGATTCGCGAATTTGATCCTATTAAGGATTTACTTGAAATAAAAAAATTTAACAAGAAATGGCTGAAAAGTGTTTTGGGGGAGATGGGGTGATTGTGTACTGTATAATACACATGTGATGTTTGGACAGTGTTGTCAATTTAAAATAGTTTAACGTTCCCTTCGTTCCCCCATTCTGAGGGCAGGGGAGGGGGGTCAATTTTGGAGGGAAAATCAAAAATACACGGAATCGAAAATAAATGGGATCTGCCTCAAGGGGAAGGCTCAGAGGCCCTTCGTTCCCCCATTTCTGAGGGCAGGAGAGGGGGGTCAATTTTGGAGGGAAAACCAAAAATACTCAGAATCGAAAATAAATGGGATCTGCCTCAAGGGGAAGGCTCAGAGGCCCTTCGTTCCCCCATTTCTGAGGGCAGGGGAGGGGGGTCAATTTTGGAGGGAAAACCAAAAATACACAGAATCGAAATAAATGGGATCTGCCTCAAGGGGAAGGCTCAGAGGCCCTTCGTTCTCCCATTTCTGAGGGCAGGGGAGGGGGGGGGGGTCATTTTGGAGGAAAAACTAAAAATACTCAGAATCGAAAATAAATGGGATCTGCCTCAAGGGGAAGGCTCAGAGGCCCTTCGTTCCCCCATTTCTGAGGGCAGGGGAGGGGGGGGGGGGGTCAATTTTGGAGGGAAAATCAAAAATACTCAGAATCGAAAATAAATGGGATCTGCCTCAAAGAGCAAGTTCAGAGGCCCTTCAATCCCCCATTTCTGAGGGCTGGGGAGGGGGAGTCAATTTTGGAGGGAAAATCAAAAATACTCAGAATCGAAAATAAATGGGATCTGCCTCAAGGGCAAGGCTCAGAGGCCCCTCCTTCCCCCTCAGAAAAAGTTTTAACAAGAAATGTCTGAAAAGTATTTTTTTGGGGGGGTGGAGCGATGACAGATTGGATGTCTCAGACTAGTGATGATGCTGTATCGTGGTATGAATTGCTTGTGAAAACCCAAATGAATTAGTTGAAAATAAAGTTTTAACATGAAATGTCTGAAAAGTATTTTGGATGAATTAGTTGAAAATAAAGTTTTAACAAGAAATGTCTGAAAAGTATTTTTTTTTGGAGGGGTGAGGGCGATGACAGAATGGATGTCTTAGACTAGTTATAGTGCTGTACTGTGGTACGAATTGCTTGTGAAAAACCGGATGAATTAGTTGAAAATAAAGTTTTAACAAGAAATGTCTGAAAAGTGTTTTTTTTGGGGGGATGGGACGATGACAGAGTGGATGTCTTAGACTAGTGATAGTGCTGTACTGTGGTACGAATTGCTTTCGAAAAAAGGATGAATTAGTTGAAATAAAGTTTTAACAAGAAATGTCTGAAAAGTATTTTTTTTGGGGTGGGGGCGATGACAGAGTGGATGTCTTAGACTAGTTATAGTGCTGTACTCTGGCATGAATTGCTTTCGAAAACCCGGATGAATTAGTTGAAATAAAGTTTTAACAAGAAATGCTTTTAAAACCCGGATGAATTAGTTGAAATAAAGTTTTAACAAGAAATGTCTGAAAAGTATTTTTTTGGGGGGTGGGGGTGATGACAGAGGGAGTGCTGTACTCTGGCATGAATTGCTTTCGAAAACCCGGATGAATTAGTTGAAATAAAGTTTTAACAAGAAATGTCTGAAAAGTATTTTTTTGGGGGGTGGGGGCGATGACAGAGGGGATGTCTTAGACTAGTTATAGTGCTGTACTCTGGCATGAATTGCTTTCGAAAACCCGGATGAATTAGTTGAAAATAAAGTTTTAACAAGAAATGTCTGAAAAGTATTTTTTGGGGGAATGAGGGTGATGACAGAGTGGATGTCTTAGACTAGTTATAGTGCTGTACTGTAGTACGAATTGCTTGTGAAAAACTCGGATGAATTAGTTGAAAATAAAGTTTTAACAAGAAATGTCTGAAATTTTTTTTTTGGGGGGGGGGGATGGGACGATGACAGAGTGGATGTCTTAGACTAGTGATAGTGCTGTACTGTGGTACGAATTGCTTTCGAAAACCCGGATGAATTACTTGAAAATAAAGTTTTAACAAGAAATGTCTGAAAAGTTTTTTTTTTTTTTGTTAAACACAATTGGCTGAAATAAAAGTGGAACTCTTAAAATCACAACTCAAGGTCAGTAAATAATTCCTTTTTTTTTTTTTGTTTTTTTTTTTTTTTTTTTTTTTTTTTTTTTTTTTTTTTTTTTTTTTTTTTTTTTTTTTTTTTAACACGATTGGCTGAAATAAAAGCGGAACTTTTAAAATCACAACAACTAAAGGTCATTAAATAATTCCTTTGTTGTTTTTTTTTTGTTAAACACGAGCTATTGTAGAAAAATAATTTCAAAGTACCAAGTCACATGATAGTTACGCTATTGTAGAAAATAATTTCAAACTACCAAGTCACATGATAGTTACGCTTTTGTAGAAAATAATTTCAAACTATCAAGTCACATTATAGTTACGCTATTCTAGAAAATAATTTCAAAGTACCAAGTCACATTATAGTTACGCTATTGTAGAAAATAATTTCAAAGTACCAAATCACATGATAGTTACGCTATTGTAGAAAATAATTTCAAAGTGCCAAGTCAAATGATATTTACGCTATTGTAGAAAATAATTTCAAAGTACCAAGTCACATGATAGTTACGCTATTGTAGAAAATAATTTCAAAGTACCATGTCACATGATAGTTAGGCTTTTGAAGAAAAGTAATTTCAAAGTACCAAGTCACATGATAGTTACGCTATTGTAGAAAATAATTTCAAAGTACCAAGTCACATGATAGTTACGCTTTTGTAGAAAATATTTTCAAAGTACCATGTCACATGATAGTTACGCTTTTGTAGAAAATAATTTCAAAGTACCATGTCAGTCACATGATAGTTACGCTTTTGTAGAAAATAATTTCAAAGTACCATGTCACATGATAGTTACGCTTTTGTAGAAAATAATTTCAAAGTACCATGTCACATGATAGTTACGCTTTTGTAGAAAATAATTTCAAAGTACCAAGTCACATGATAGTTACGCTATTATAGAAAATAATTTCAAAGTACCAAGTCACATTATAGTTACGTTATTGTAGAAAATAATTTCAAAGTACCAAGTCACATGATAGTTACGCTATTGTAGAAAATAATTTCAAAGTACCAAGTCACATTATAGTTACGTATTGTAGAAAATAATTTCAAAGTACCAAGTCACATGATAGTTACGCTATTATAGAAAATAATTTCAAAGTACCAAGTCACATGATAGTTACGCTATTGTAGAAAATAATTTCAAAGTACCATGGCACACTATAGTTACGATATTGTAGAAAATAATTTCAAAGTACCAAGTCACATGATAGTTATGCTTATTGTAGAAAATAATTTCAAAGTACCAAGTCACATTATAGTTACGCTATTGTAGAAAATAATTTCAAACTACCAAGTCACATGATAGTTACACTATTGTAGAAAATAATTTCAAAGTACCAAGTCACATGATAGTTACGCTTTTGTAGAAAATAATTTCAAAGTACCAAGTCACATGATAGTTACGCTATTGTAGAAAATAATTTCAAAGTACCAAGTCACATGATAGTTACGCTATTGTAGAAAATGGTTTCAAAGTACCAAGTCACATGATAGTTACGCTTTTGTAGAAAATAACTTCAAACTATCAAGTCACATTATAGTTACGCTATTGTAGAAAGTAATTTCAAAGTACCAAGTCACATGATAGTTACGCTATTGCAGAAAATAATTTCAAAGTATCAAGTCACATGATAGTTACGCTATTGTAGAAAATAATTTCAAAGTACAAAATCACATTATAGTTACGCTATTGTAGAAAATAATTTCAAAGTACCAAGTCACATGATAGTTACGCTATTGTAGAAAATGATTTCAAAGTACCAAGTCACATGATAGTTACGCTATTGTAGAAAATAATTTCAAAGTACCAAGTCACATGATAGTAACGCTATTGTAGAAAACAATTTCAAAGTACCATGTCACATGATAGTTAGGCTTTTGTAGAAAATAATTTCAAAGTACCAAGTCACATGATAGTAACGCTATTGTAGAAAACAATTTCAAAGTACCATGTCACATGATAGTTAGGCTTTTGTAGAAAATAATTTCAAGGTACCATGTCACATGATAGTTACGCTTTTGTAGAAAATAATTTCAAAGCACCAGTCACATGATAGTTACGCTTTTGTAGAAAATATAATTTCAAAGTACCAAGTCACATGATAGTTACGCTATTTTATAGAAAATAATTTCAAAGTACCAAGTCACATGATAGTTACGCTATTGTAGAAAATAATTTCAAGTACCAAAGTCACATTATAGTTACGTTATTGTAAAAATAATTTCAAAGTACCAAGTCACATGATAGTTACGCTTTGTAGAAAATAATTTCAAAGTACCAGTCACATGATAGTTACGCTTTTGTAGAAAATAATTTCAAACTATCAAGTCACATTATAGTTACGCTATTGTAGAAATAATTTCAAAGTACCAAGTCACATTATAGTTACGCTATTGTAGAAAATAATTTCAAATACCAAATCACATGATAGTTACGCTATTGTAGAAAATAATTTCAAAGCACCAAGTCACATGATAGTTACGCTATTGTAGAAAATAATTTCAAAGTACCAACTCACATGATAGTTACGCTATTGTAGAAACTAATTTCAAAGTACCATGTCACATGATAGTTAGGCTATTGTAGAAAATAATTTCAAAGTACCAAGTCACATGATAGTTACGCTATTGTAGAAAATAATTTCAAAGTACCAAGTCACATTATAGTTACGCTTTGTAGAAAATAATTTCAAAGTACCATGTCACATGATAGTTACGCTTTTGTAGAAAATAATTTCAAAGTACCAAGTCACATGATAGTTACGCTTTTGTAGAAAATAATTTCAAAGTACCATGTCACATGATAGTTACGCTTTTGTAGAAAATAATTTCAAAGTATCAAGTCACATGATAGTTACGCGCTATTATAGAAAATAATTTCAAAGTACCAAGTCACATGATAGTTACGCTATTATAGAAAATAATTTCAAAGTACCAAGTCACATTATAGTTACGCTTATTGTAGAAATAATTTCAAAGTACCAAGTCACATGATAGTTACGCTATTGTAGAAAATAATTTCAAAGTACCAGTCACATGATAGTTACGCTATTATAGAAAATAATTTCAAAGTACCAAGTCACATGATAGTTACGCTATTATAGAAAATAATTTCAAAGTACCAAGTCACATGATAGTTACGCTATTATAGAAAATAATTTCAAAGTATCAAGTCACATGCAAAGTTACGCTATTGTAGAAAAATAATTTCAAAGTACCAAGTCACATGATAGTTACGCTATTGAAGAAAATAATTTCAAAGTACCAAGAAATTTAATTCAGGAAATTATGAAAAAAAATTAGACAGGGTTACGACCTTGAGAAAATTGCCTGATTATCGAAAAATGGGGGAAACATCCTCCAAAAGTCGACAGGAATGCCCCCCTCCAGCGCTTTCTCGGTTATATGAATAAAATATGCAAAGTCGACATAGAATTCATTTTTTAAGGTTAATTTAGACGAAGTTACGTGCGCGCACTTTCTATAATAGCGTAACTATCATGTGACTTGATACTTTGAAAATTATTTTCTATAATAGCGTAACTATCATGTGACTTGGTACTTTGAAATTATTTTTCTATAATAGCGTAACTATCATGTGACTTGGTACTTTGAAAATTATTTCTACAAAGCGTAACTATCATGATTGGTACGCTTTGAAATTATTTTCTATAATAGCGTAACTATCATGTGACTTGATACTTTGAAATTATTTTCTATAATAGCGTAACTATCATGTGACTTGGTACTTTGAAATATTTTCTATAAAGCGTAACTATCATGTGACTTGGTACTTTGAAATTATTTTCTATAATGGCGTAACTATCATGTGACTTGGTACTTTGAAATTATTTTCTACAATAGCGTAACTATCATGTGACTTGGTACTTTGAAATTATTTTCTACAATAGCGTAACTATAATGTGACTTGGTACTTTGAAATTATTTCTATAATAGCGTAACTATCATGTGACTTGGTAATTTGAAATTATTTTCTATAATAGCGTAACTATCATGTGGCTTGGTACTTTGAAATTATTTTCTACAATAGCGTAACTATCATGTGACTTGATACTTTGAAATTATTTTCTAAAAAGCGTAACTATCATGTGACTTGGTACTTTGAAATTATTTTCTACAAAAGCGTAACTATCATGTGACATGGTACTTTGAAATTATTTTCTACAAAAGCGTAACTATCATGTGACTTGGTACTTTGAAATTATTTTCTACAATAGCGTAACTATAATGTGACTTGGTACTTTGAAATTATTTTCTACAATAGCGTAACTATCATGTGACTTGGTACTTTGAAATTATTTTCTACAATAGCCTAACTATCATGTGACATGGTACTTTGAAATTATGTTCTACAATAGCGTAACTATCATGTGACTTGGTACTTTGAAATTATTTTCTACAATAGCGTAACTATCATGTGATTTGGTACTTTGAAATTATTTTCTACAAAAGCGTAACTATCATGTGACTTGGTACTTTGAAATTATTTTCTACAATAGCGTAAACTATCATGTGACTTGGTACTTTGAAATTATTTTCTACAAAAGCGTAACTATCATGTGACTTTACTTTGAAATTATTTTCTACAATAAGCGTAACTATAATGTGACTTTGTACTTTTGAAATTATTTTCTATAATAGCGTAACTATCATGTGACTTGGTACTTTGAAATTATTTTCTACAATAGCGTAACTATCATGTGACTTGGTACTTTGAAATTATTTTCTAAATAACGTAACTATAATGTGACTTGGTACTTTGAAATTATTTTCTATAATAGCGTAACTATCATGTGACTTGGTACTTTGTAATTATTTTCTACAAAAGCGTAACTATCATGTGACATGGTACTTTGAAATTATTTTCTACAAAAGCGTACCTATCATGTGACTTGTACTTTGAAATTATTTTCTACAATAGCGTAACTATAATGTGACTTGGTACTTTGAAATTATTTTCTACAATAGCGTAACTATCATGTGACTTGGTACTTTGAAATTATTTTCTACAAAACCCTAACTATCATGTGACTTGGTACTTTGAAATTATTTTCTACAAAAGCGTAACTATCATGTGACTTGGTACTTTGAAATTATTTTCTACAATAGCGTAACTATCATGTGACTTGGTACTTTGAAATTATTTTCTACAATAGCGTAACTATCATGTGACTTGGTACTTTGAAATTATTTTCTACAATAGCGTAACTATTATGTGATTTGGTACTTTGAAATTATTTCTACAATAGCGTAACTATCATGTGACTTGGTACTTTGAAATTATTTTCTACAATAGCGTAACTATAATGTGACTTGATAGTTTGAAATTATTTTCTACAAAAGCGTAACTATCATGTGACTTGGTACTTTGAAACTATTTCTACAATAGCGTAACTATCATGTGACTTGGTACTTTGAAATTATTTTCTACAATAGCGTAACTATCATGTGACTTGGTACTTTGAAATTATTTTCTACAAAAGCGTAACTATAATGTGACTTGGTACTTTGAAATTATTTTCTATAATAGCGTAACTATCATGGGACTTGGTAGATTGAAATTATTTTCTACAATAGCGTAACTATAATGTGACTTGGTACTTTGAAATTATTTTCTACAATAGCGTAACTATAATGTGACTTGGTACTTTGAAATTATTTTCTACAAAAGCATAACTATCATGTGACTTGGTACTTTGAAATTATTTTCTACAATAGCGTAACTATCATGTGACTTGGTACTTTGAAATTATTTTCTACAATAGCGTAACTATCATGTGACATGGTACTTTGAAATTATTTTCTACAATAAGCGTAACTATAATGTGACTTGGTACTTTGAAATGATTTTCTATAATAGCGTAACTATCATGTGACTTGGTACTTTGAAGTTATTTTTACTAATAGCGTATCTATCATGTGACTTGGTACTTTGAAATTATTTTCTACAAAAGCGTAACTATCATGTGACATTGTACTTTGAAATTATTTTTCTACAAAAGCGTAACTATCATGTGACTTGGTACTTTGAAATTATTTTCTACAATAGCGTAACTATCATGTGATTTGGTACTTTGAAATTATTTTCTACAATAGCGTAACTATCATGTGACTTGGTACTTTGAAATTATTTTCTTCATTAGCCTAACTATCATGTGACATGGTACTTTGAAATTATTTTCTACAATAGCGTAACTATCATGTGACTTGGTACTTTGAAATTATTTTCTACAATAGCGTAACTCATGTGATTTGGTACTTTGAAATTATTTTCTACAAAAGCGTAACTATCATGTGACTTGGTACTTCGAAATTATTTTCTACAAATAGCGTGTAACTATAATGTGACTCGGTACTTTGAAATTATTTTCTAGAATAGCTTAACTATAATGTGACTTGATAGTTTGAAATTATTTTCTACAAAAGCGTAACTATCATGTGACTTGGTAGTTTGAAATTATTTTCTACAATAGCGTAACTATAATGTGACTTGATAGTTTGAAATTATTTTCTACAAAAGCGTAACTATCATGTGACCTGGTACTTTGAAATTATTTTCTACAAAAGCGTAACTATCATGTGACATGTTTACTTTGAAATTATTTTCTACAATACGTAACTATAATGTGACTTTGTACTTTTAAATTATTTTCTATAATAGCGTAACTATCATGTGACTTGGTACTTTGAAATTATTTTCTACAATAGCGTAACTATCATGTGACTTGGTACTTTGAAATTATTTTCTACAATAACGTAACTATAATGTGACTTGGTACTTTGAAATTATTTTTTCTATAATAGCGTAACTATCATGTGACTTGGTACTTTGAAATTATTTTCTACAAAAGCGTAACTATCATGTGACTTGGTACTTTGTAATTATTTTTCTACAAAAAGCGTAACTATCATGTGACTTGGTACTCTGAAATTATTTTCTACAATAGCGTAACTATAATGTGACTTGGTACTTTGAAATTATTTTTCTACAATAGCGTAACTATCATGTGACTTGGTACTTTGAAATTATTTTCTACAAACCCCTAACTATCATGTGACATGGTACTTTGAAATTGTTTTCTATAATAGCGTAACTATCATGTGACTTGGTACTTTGAAATTATTTTCTACAATAGCGTAACTATCATGTGACTTGGTACTTTGAAATTATTTTCTACAATAGCGTAACTATCATGTGACTTGGTACTTTGAAATTATTTTCTACAATAGCGTAACTATTATGTGATTTGGTACTTTGAAATTATTTTCTACAATAGCGTAACTATCATGTGACTTGGTACTTTGAAATTATTTTTACAATAGCGTAACTATCATGTGACTTGGTACTTTGAAATTATTTTCTACAATAGCGTAACTATAATGTGACTTGATAGTTTGAAATTATTTCCTACAATAGCGTAACTATCATGTGACTTGGTACTTTGAAATTATTTTCTACAATAGCGTAACTATCATGTGACTTGGTACTTTGAAATTATTTTCTACAAAAGCGTAACTATCATGTGACTTGGTACTTTGAAATTATTTTCTACAATAGCGTAACTATAATGTGACTTGGTACTTTGAAATTATTTTCTATAATAGCTTAACTATCATGGGACTTGGTACTTTGAAATTATTTTCTACAATAGCGTAACTATAATGTGACTTGGTACTTTGAAATTATTTTCTACAAAAGCATAACTATCATGTGACTTGGTACTTTGAAATTATTTTCTACAATAGCGTAACTATCATGTAACTTGGTACTTTGAAATTATTTTCTACAATAGCGTACCTATCATGTGACCATCATGTGGTACTTTGAAATTATTTTCTACAATAACGTAACTATAATGTGACTTGGTACTTTGAAATGATTTTCTATAATAGCGTAACTATCATGTGACTTGGTACTTTGAAGTTATTTTCTACAATAGCGTAAACTATCATGTGACTTGGTACTTTGAAATTATTTTCTACAATAGCGTAACTATCATGTGACTTGGTACTTTGAAATTATTTTCTACAAAAGCGTAACTATCATGTGACATGGTACTTTGAAATTATTTTCTACAAAAGCGTAACTATAATGTGATTTGGTACTTTGAAATTATTTTCTACAATAGCGTAACTATCATGTGACTTGGTACTTTGAAATTATTTTCTTCATTAGCCTAACTATCATGTGACATGGTACTTTGAAATTATTTTCTACAATAGCGTAACTATCATGTGACTTGGTACTTTGAAATTATTTTCTACAATAGCGTAACTATCATGTGACTTGGTACTTTGAAATTATTTTCTACAAAAGCGTAACTATCATGTGACTTGGTACTTCGAAATTATTTTCTACAATAGCGTAACTATAATGTGACTTGGTACTTTGAAATTATTTTCTAGAATAGCTTAACTATAATGTGACTTGATAGTTTGAAATTATTTTCTACAAAAGCGTAACTATCATGTGACTTGGTAGTTTGAAATTATTTTCTACAATAGCGTAAACTATCATGTGACTTGGTACTTTGAAATTATTTTCTACAATAGCTCGTGTTTAACAAAAAAAAAACAACAAAGGAATTATTTAATGACCTTTAGTTGTTGTGATTTGATTTTTAAAAGTTCCGCTTTTATTTCAGCCAATCGTGTTTAAAAAAAAAAAAAAAAAAAAAAAAAAAAAAAAAAAAAAAAAAAAAAAAAAAAAACAAACAAACAAACAAAGGAAATTATTTACTGACCTTGAGTTTTGATTTTAAGAGTTTCACTTTTATTTCAGTCAATTGTGTTTAACAAAAAAAAAAACTTTTCAGACATTTCTTGTTAAAACTTTATTTTCAAGTAATTCATCCGGGTTTTTGAAAGCAATTCATGTACCACAGTACAGCACTATCACTAGTTTAAGACATCCACTCTGTCATCGTCCCATCCCCCCCCCCCCAAAAAAAAAAAAACTTTTCAGGCATTTCTTGTTAAAACTTTATTTTCAACTAATTCATCCGGGTTTTTCACAAGCAATTCGTACTACAGTACAGCACTATAACTAGTCTAAGACATCCACTCTGTCATCGCCCTCATTTCCCCCCCCCCAAAAAAAATACTTTTCAGACATTTCTTGTTAAAACTTTATTTTAACTAATTCATCCGGGTTTTCGAAAGCAATTCATGCCAGAGTACAGCACTATAAACTAGTCTAAGACATCCCCTCTGTCATCGCCCCACCCCCCAAAAAAATACTTTTCAGACATTTCTTGTTAAAACTTTATTTCAACTATTCATCCGGGTTTTCGAAAGCAATTCATGCCAGAGTACAGCACTCCCTCTGTCATCGCCCCCACCCCCCAAAAAAATACTTTTCAGACATTTCTTGTTAAAACTTTATTTCATCTCAACTAATTCATCCGGGGTTTTCGAGAAGCATTTCTTGTTTCGCCCCCACCCCAAAAAAAAAACTTTATTTCTTGTTAAAACTAATTCATCCGGGTTTTCGAAAGCAATTCGTACCACAGTACAGCACTATCACTAGTCTAAGACATCCACTCTGTCATCGTCCCATCCCCCCAAAAAAATACTTTTCAGACATTTCTTGTTAAAACTTTTTTAACTAATTCATCCGGGTTTTTCACAAGCAATTCCTACCACAGTACAGCACTATAACTAGTCTAAGACATCCACTCTGTCATCGCCCTCACCCCTCCAAAAAAAATACTTTTCAGACATTTCTTGTTAAAACTTTATTTTCAACTAATTCATCCAAAATACTTTTCAGACATTTCTTGTTAAAACTTTATTTTCAACTATTTCATTTGGGTTTTTCACAAGCAATTCATACCACGGTACAGCATCATCACTAGTCTGAGACATCCAATCTGTCATCGCTCCATCCCCCCCAAAAAAAAATACTTTTCAGACATTTCTTGTTAAAACTTTTTCTGAGGGGGAAGGAGGGGCCTCTGAGCCTTGCCCTTGAGGCAGATCCCATTTATTTTCGATTCTGAGTATTTTTGATTTTCCCTCCAAAATTGACCCCCCTCCCCTGCCCTCAGAAATGGGGGAACGAAGGGCCTCTGAGCCTTCCCCTTGAGGCAGATCCCATTTATTTTCGATTCTGAGCATTTTTTTTGGTTTTCCCTCCAAAATTGACCCCCCTCCCCTGCCCTCAGAAATGGGGGAACGAAGGGCCTCTGAGCCTTCCCCTTGAGGCAGATCCCATTTATTTTCGATTCTGTGTATTTTTGATTTTTCCCCTCCAAAACTGACCCCCCTCCCCTGCCCTCAGAAATGGGGGAACATAGGGAACGTTAAACTATTTTAAATTGACAACACTGTCCAAACATCACATGTGTATTATACAGTACACAATCACCCCATCTCCCCCAAAACACTTTTCTGCCATTTCTTGTTAAATTTTTTTATTTCAAGTAAATCCTTAATAGGATCAAATTCGCGAATCCTGCACTCCAAATCGCAAATCTCATTACCCCTTTTTAAATGTACCAGTTTTTTAAGAATGTGTATTTGAACTCATGACCTACATTCATTGTGTAATTGACAACAAAAACAGAAAAAAAATCTGTTTGAGGACATTATATTATTATGACCAAATAACTAGTCTGGTAATCTGCCAAGCCATGGAATGTGGAAATACAACAAATAACATGGTCCTATACAGATTGCTATACAGGCAGCAAATAACAGAAGTATAAGTATAAGGTACTACTCTACTCGTAGTGTATTTTATAATGATATTCATACTATAGCTGGATATGTCAAATCGGTTGTACTTTGGTCATGGAATTTGGCAGAGGGGGATCCACTCCAGGAATCCTTTAATTGTTTTAATCTTTATTTCCAGTATATAATTGAAACTCTGATTTTCTTATTTGTCACTGAAATGCCTAATAAGCATTGATAATAATATCTAATATAAGCCCCAGATTCTAATTTTGTAAGCTCCAAATTCTGTTATTTGTAATTCAAACGCCTAACAAGCGATGAGAGCATCCTATTCATTACATTTCGGATGTATATACTAATCCATAGAGGTAGAACTGCCCCTATGTATAATACCATGCTTACTTCTTGCTATTTTCGCTTTTTTAAACATTTCTTTTAACCAGCTCCAAAAAAAGAATTGACACAAATGTGCTAAGAACTATGACTGTAATTAGTCGCATTTTGTGCAACGCCAGTGCTACTTGTGGGACATTTATCTCTGCATCAGCATGCTATACGAAATGTATGCTGCGATTAGAATAAACTAAATTTAAACAGAGTATGAATATTTTTCTCACAGTTTAGACATTTGTGTGCACACATAAGTGGAACCAATCCATTCTTTTTTTTTATACTGTTATCAGTTTTATCCTGATGCACTAGCAGACTGAGCTTTACTTGTGAAGGGAATTATTGACATAAAAACGATATTCAGTGTAACCCCCCTCAAGAAATGTATACTCTGATTTACAGAAGAAAAGGTTATGTATATTTTTATTATAGAATTCGTTTTTAAACAAAGACACAAAGGGGAAGGTCATTTTCAAACTCTAGGAGTCACTTTTCCCTTCCAATTGGCATCCATGACAATTCTTAATTAATTTAAGGTATCTGCCGTAATGATGCTAAGAATTGTTCCGATTTTCTGGATATTCTTTGTCAAACAATGCCCAATGAATAAGTTAATAGTTCTAACTTTATTTTTGAATACGTTTAAATCTGAAATACAGTCGCTATTTAAATGTAAATAGCGACGAAGACCACGCTGCCTTTCCATAACAAACAACAAAAACACGAAGAACAATAGGGAAATCTTTTTGCAAGACAGTGGAGATAATTTGAATGAATATTTCGGCCCTATGATTAACTGGTTGAACTTCGCTGAAGTAAGGATGCTAGGTCTGCTTTGAAAAAATTTTGATTTTGTTTTTATTGGTCGCATGTTGTTGTGAGTCTTTTGTATATATATATATATATATATATATATATATATATATATATATATATATATATATATATATATATATATATATATATATATATATATATATTATATATATATATATATATATATATATATATATATATATATATATATATATATATATATATATCTGTCATGAGGACGGCCCTTGGATATAGGACCGAAAAGCGTTTTCCACTGTCTTGCAAAAAGATTTTCCTGTGGTGTTCAAGTGAAAGCGTTTTTCTGGAAAGCAACTTTCTTAGATGACGGAAATTTTATCACAGGAAGTGAAAATGATGCGTAAACTGTGTGTAGGAGTTTGCATTTGGTACGAGAGCAAAGATTTCACGTGAAAATACACAGAAAAAAGAGCAGTGTTCTACCCTTGAAAAAGTCGGCAAATTACGACGACATAGAAAGAAACTGTTGGCTCCCGTTTGCGGAAAAAAGCGCGAGTATTGGACCTGACTTTTGAAAAAGTGTTGAACATAAAAAAAATTTGGGAGGAAAAATTAAATAAAATAGACGGGATATTGATCAACCGAGAAAAAGCCTTTTCAAAACGATGTTCGAAAGAGTTCTATTTGTCAGTATATATTGCCTCACGCTATTATTTTATTAATTAAAAAAAGAAGTTTTTTTAACTGAAAGTAAGGAACGACGTTAAAACTTAAAACGAACAGAAATTATTCCGTATATATGGAGGCTGCCCCCTCCTCAACGCCTCGCTCTTTACGCTAAAGTTTTTTTTTAGATAGAGTTGTGAGAAAGTCAAACTTTAGCGTAAAGAGCGAGGCGTTGAGGAGGGGACAGCCTCTTCAGTTAAAAAAAACTTGTTTTTTTTATTTAATTTTTGAACGTTTTTTGAATTAATGCAGGTTTTGATTTTGGCTCACCGTACATGAATAATTAAAACAAAATTTGCATATTAACTTTACTTTTGTTTGGTTAAATGGCTTTCTCAGAACTTTTTTAATTTTATTTACAAACTTTTTTATTAGTAATATACGTAACTTACGAATTAACTTACGCAACGAACTTCTATATTCGTAAATTTTTAATACATATATTAGGGGGTTCGCTCCCTAGTCAATACCTTGCTTTTTAAGCTTAAGTTCAAATTTTGTTCCGATTCTTTAAAAATGACCCTTTAATCACAAAGGCCGTTAATTAGAATAAATAGCTCTTATAAAAGTACTAAAAAGTCTTTGGCTTAAAGAGCGAGGTATTGACTAGGTGGTGAACCCAATCATATACGTAATATTTTCTGTTCGTTTTAAGTTTTGATGTTGCTCCTTACTTTCAGCTGAAAAACTTGTTTTTTTTATTTAATTTCTGATCTTTTTCTTTAATAATGATGGGAAATCGAGCACCCCCTTCATAGCAATGTCCCTTCCCCATGAAAACTTCCTTCATGGAAAGATCCTCCCATATAACCCCCAACCCCCCCCCCCACCTACCAGAAAAAGTCCCCCTGAAAACGTCTGTATACTTCCCAATAACCAATATTATAAGTTAACATTGGGTAAAGTTCATAACTTTCAGCCCTCCCCCCGGGGACTTCGGGGGATTAAGTCATTCTAAAAGACATACATATCATATTTTTGACCATGCTGAACAAAATGGCTATCTCAAAATTTTGATCAGGTGACTTTGGGAAAAAATGAGCGTGGGAGGGGGCCTAGTTGCCCTCCATTTTTTTGGTCACTTAAAAAGGGCACTAGAACTTTTGATTTCCGTTCCAATGAGCCCTCTCACGATATTCTAGGACCACTGGGCCGATACGATCACCCCTGGGGAAAAAAAAAAATAATAAAAATAAAAAAACAAATAAATAAACATGCATCCGTGATCTTTCTTCTGGGAAAAAATGCAAAATTCTACGTTTTTGTAGATAGGTGCTTGAAACCTCTACGGTAGGGTTCTCTTATACGTTGAATATGTTGGTGTGATTTTCATTAAGGTTCTATAGCGTCTAGGGGGTCTTTCCCCCTTTTTTCTAAAATCAGCCAAATTTTCTCAGGCGCGTGACTTTTGATGGGTAAGACTAAACTTGATGAAACTTATATATTTGAAATCAGCATTAAAATTTGATTCTTTTGTTGTATCTATTGGTATCAAAATTCTGTTTTTTAGAGTTTCGGTTACCATTGAGCCGGGTCGCTCCTTACTTACAGCTCGTTACCACGAACTGTTTGATACACTGCTCCTGATTTCGCATTACCTGAAAACCTTGCCAAACAAATTGAAAGAGCCATCTGGAGATTTTTTTGGACGGGGAAACTGGAAAAGCTACAAATAAAAATGCTATACTTTCCTGTGGGATCAGGCGGAACTGGGGTAGAAGATTTCAGGGTTATATGCAAGACGCTCTTCCACAGAAATATTTGTGAACTTGTGGTTAAAGAAGAGCCATCAACTGCAATTATTAGGCAGTGGTTTCTCCCTATAGTGAATGAGGATGCAGAAGAAAAGGTGAAAAATTGAGCAAAAAAATTCCGACCCCTCTGCGATGAATTGTCAGCCCCCCTGAACAAAGCAAAGGAATTGGGAGCACTGAGATGTGACTTGGGAAAGGAGGAACTGAAGAAGGTATCACGGGATGTTTTTAGAAGTGAGAGAGAACCGAATTATAGAGCTAGAGAAAAGGAGCCGTTCATTGATTTTCAGTTATCTTTTGAAAATCTAAGTGAATTGCCATTTAGTTATGACCAGAAAGATTTTGTGTCCTGCATGATTCACGGAATATTACCCTTCAGTGATAGAGTTAGTCGCATATTGAAAACTCAAACGCCTACTTGTCCGATGTTTGGAGATGAAGTGCTTGACGGACTATTGCACGAATTGTTTCAATGCCCTCGAACGGTGGATTACCCCAAAGATTATTGGAAATATTAGAAAATGAAGGAATAAAAATAAAGTCTGTAGAAGAAAAGAAGAAAGCTCTAAAGCTGTCATTTTGTGTTAAAGGTAAGTAGAGGAATTATGCGCTGTGTTTGTATTGACAAGTGTTAGCATGCATGTGTGGAAAATGCGGAAACGTTAGAAGCAGGTCAAAATTCCTTTGGCGAATGTTTGGCTTGAAAGTTATGTGGATGACTTGAGACGGAATCGAGTATGGAGGGAGAGAGTAGATGTGGAATGGATGAGTAAAATTGAGTTTTAAATTTGAAAATTTTGATTTAAATGTTTAATTGTAAAAAAGTTTTAAATTGTATTTGAAAAAAAAGAAAAAAAAATTGAGGAAATGATGTTAGTATTAAGATCAATCATTTTAATTTATTTTTGTTGGTTTTTGTTTGATTTTTGAGCAGCCAAATGGGTATTAAAAAGGTTTTAGTAGTTTATTTGAGTGTTATTAAAGGAGGATTAGAATGGTGTGCATAAAGATATTGTAAGGGCACAGCTTTCTACTCCTCCTAGGTTTGTTTTCGGGTTGAGGGAAGGTTGGGAGGATGATGTATAGTTGATTGAGAATAAGGATTTATAAAAATTATTTGTCTACTATTAACGCGTTTCCACGGTGGAAGGGGTGCCCTATGGCAGAAGGGCACCCTGCTAAGCCCGGAATGGTACTTTTTTGCGGTTTTGAATTTTTTGTAGTATACCTTGTCTTTCTCAATTATGTTTGGCTACCTAAATCCAAATTTCACAAAATAGAAGTTGTTTTTTAAATTACTGTAGGCCTAGGTGACCTTAAAGTTTGAAATTAAGTGAAAAAGATTATTATATCACCGAGAGGAGAGGAGGTGGGATTACAAAAAAAAAAAAATCTTATTGTTCTTCGTGCTTTTGTTGTCTGTTTAAGTGTGGGGAATATGTCACATAATAATGCTACACAATAAGTGGTAATACTATAACTTATCATTTTGAAACAAAAATCAGCTAACCAACAAAAAAATCAATTTAATAAAAAATCATAAATAATATGTCAATAAATCACGTATATTGAAAGTTTAGCACAACAAATTAAATCTTACAAAGTCAAAATCCATTCAAAATTAGGAGCAAATGAATAACGCAATGCTCGAGGCTATTAGAATAAATTTTGGTTCAATTATGAGATTGAGCATTCTGTGCTGGGTGTGGGCCGTGGGGAAAATGGAAGGGAGATATATACTGCAGCATTAGTAGTGAATCTGGCTGAAAAAAGCCGAGTGTATACTACTTTCAACTTCAACCACCTGAAAGCTTGTTTATTCTATACAACTGCATCAGCTCATTGCTGACAATCAAACAGTTCGTGGTAACGAACTGTAAGCAGGGAGTGACTCGGCTCAATATAACTGAACTCAAAAACAGGAACTTTAATATCAATAGATACATCAAAGGAATCATATTATGCTGATTTCAATTATATAAGATTCATCAAGGTTAGTGTTACCCATCAAAAGTTACGAGCCTGAGAAAATTTGCCTGATTTTTGAAATAGGGGGAAATACCCCGTAAAATTAAAGGAATCTTGATAGAAATCACACCATAAGATTCAGCGTCACCAGAGAACCCTACTGTAGAAGTTACAAGCTCCTATCTGCAGAAATGTGGAATTTTTGCAGAAAACAGATCACGGATGCGTGTTTATTTGTTTGTTTGTTTCTTTTTTTTTTTCCCAGGGGTGACTGTATCGAAATGATTGTCCTAGAAGATCTAGAGAGGGTGCATACGAACAAAAATTAAAAGTTCTAGTACTCTTTTTAAGTGACTAAAAAGATTGGAGGGCAACTGGACCCCCTCCCACGCCAATTTTTTCCCAAAATTGTCGCATCAAAATTTTGAGATAGCCATTTTGTTCAATATAGTTGAAAAATCAAATAATTATGTCTATAGGCGTAAAATGACCCCCACAGTGTGTGGGGAGAGGCCTTTAAGTTATGAAATTCGCCCTTTGTTTACACATAGTACTGGTTATTGGGAAGTATAAAGACATTTTTTTTTTGGGGGGGGGTGCTTGGGGTGGGTTTCCATAGGGGGAATATTCCTTGGGGAGGGAAATTTCTGGGGTGTGAATGTTCTAGGGGAAATGTTACATTGGGGGGGGGGGGGGTTGACAGAATTACTATACGAAATTCTTCTTAATTGTCTTAAATTCTCTTTACCAAATTTGTCATGTGGAGATATTCCAGGGGAATTATCCAGCGGCTTTTTCCGCACGTCTTGATTTCCGGGAAATAAGTTCCATGGAAGGGGGCATTTCTGAAGTGATCGAGAAACTGCTTAGAGATTAAAGTCTTGTTCAAACGAAAGAATGCTAAGAAGAATTTTTCAGGCGGAATCGTCCGCAGGTAATTTTACAGGGAGGGGGATTCTTAGCAACGATGGAACTGTCTGGAGGGAATTTAACGGGGGAAGGAGGTGCACTATACGTTGGATGAAATTTCCACGAAGGAGCTTTCAGGGGGGGAGGGGTATATCTCATAGAGGGTGAACGAGATTTACCCGCGTTATTTACCTCCTCAATATCTTGCTCTTTATGCTAAAGTTTGACTGTTTGTCCCAATTTTTTAAGAGCGTCTGCTGAAACGCGGGGGCCGTTTAATTAGAATAGGAAGCCTTTTTTTAAAAGTGCTAACAGCTTTAGCGGAACGAGCAAGGTATTGAGGAGGGGGCAACCCTTCATATACGAAATAAATCTGCCTAAATTAATATGCAAATTTTGTTTTAATTTTGTATATAAGGTAAGCCAAATTCGAACCTGCATTAGTTGAAATTCGTTCAGAAATTTAATAAAAAAAAGAAGTTTTTTAACTGAAAGTAAGGAGCTACATTAAACCTTAAAACGAACAGATATTATTCCGTATATGAAAGGGGGCTGTCCGTTCCTCAACGCCTCGCTCTTTACGCTAAAGTTTTTGTTGTTTTAAAGAGCAGAGTTGTGAAAAAGAGTCAATTTCACGCGCAAACCTGCAGAAACTTTTTGAGGGAACAAGCTTTACATATAGTGTTTTGATAGAAAAAATTGTAAAATTAATACAGAGCAACATAACCTTTCACAATTCGTATTTGATTTTGGCGATTTCAAAGGCTGGGCTCCCTTCTGCTTCTCTTTTGGTAGACTTGTGTATAAATCTTATAAAAAAATATTATGGCCTGGTTAGTCCCTTTTTCCATTGGCTGACGTGTCACTACCAAGCTTGTCAGAAAAGCTCAAACAAGAGATCAGAAAAGAAATAAAGAGGGAACGAAAGCTCTGAAAAGTCAGAAATAGTTTCCGAGGATTCAAAACAAGGATAAACCTACTGTCATTAAATCAGTATTTATGATATTAAAATATAAAAAAATAAAAAGACATTGTTCCAAAATCTTTGTCTGGCTTGAATTTATTCCACTTTCATTTACATTATAAGCAAGTTTATATGTAAGCGAGTAAAAGACAAAATGAACATTACCGGAATCAAATTTGTCGGGATTATCAACTTCATCATAATTATTCGTTTATACAGGCCTTGTCAGCCTGAAGATGTCTCTGCATCCTAAGTGGCTTATAGTGTGATCTCTAGTCACATTACCTTAGAAGGTCTCAATTAGATCCTGAGAGAACACTGACCAAGTGTGATAATAAAAAAAGAACTTGCGACAATGAAAAACACGACAGCTAGTGAAAAGAAGAAAAAGATGCAAATGTTTCGCCCGACACCTCTGCTGAACCATCCTCAGTACAGAAACAATAAACCATAGAATGAAGTTGTTTGAGGTGATATGAAAATTCATACCTCAGAAATGGATAATCATCAAATTGAAGAGTCATCTTCACACGTGAGCTTCAAAAAGAGTTTTTGTTTTTTTACATCTTATACTTGGAAGCTCATTGTCAATTGTTATTTTAAGATTTGTCTTTTTACCTCGTTTTGTGATCTTCAGTCTATATTTTTATTCTTTTTGCATAGAGGACGGCTGATTGGAGTTTTCGGCAAAATATTTGCAATTTTCCTCGTTCCTTCTCGCTGCGAATTACCCTCATATATTTCATTGTCCTCAGTATTTTGTATGTTTAGTCTCCTCAAAGATCACTTCAATTCATACAGCATCAAATATAAAAACAATGTCTTCAAATTAAAGTAAAGAGCAACGATAGAACTTAAAACGGCTGCCATTCTCAACCCCCCCCCCCTCTATTTATGCTAAAGTTTGAGTGGTGCTTCAAAATGACTTCGCTTTCAAACTAAATGGCACTTGTGTTTTAGCCGTCGTTCTTTAAGAATTGAGATAAAATCGACTCTTGAATCACAATTTTTCTTTTGCGCAGCAATTCTTCGAGAAAACGAGCTCATTTAATGCATTTGCTCTTCAAAATGCAGTGCAATTATAAAAAAAAAAAAAACAATCTGCTCCACAATTTGAGGGAATCTAACCGTAGTACCAAGCCGCCCGATGCCAACACAGCTACGCACGCTCCTCCTAAATCCCAATCTATTCAAAGCCTCTCTCTTTACACCCTCCCAGGAAGTTCACATTTCCCTTACGTCTCTCCTTGCGACATCCTCCTACCCCAACTGAGGACAACCTGTTTTTTGTTTAACCATTGACGGATGGCCGAAAAGGGCAATCTTTGGCAATCTATAATCCTTCATCCACAGAATGTGTTCTACCCATCTCAACCGTTCTCTCACTATAGCCCTAGAAGATGGGTTTGAACCATACTTCTTTTACAGCCTACTATTTGAAATACGATCTTCTAACTTGGTGATTAACTCTCTCAAAGTGGTTTAAAATTTTAATTGGAGTCGTACAAATTGGCCTTTATATTTGGCAACCCTGATATGTAGCATTAAAGTACCGTATAACCTTTTATACTGCAGTGTCTTTCCTTCAAATGCTCGAGCTCACCTAAATATGTATTACTAGGAAATCGATTGCTTGAAGAAGACTGAAAAGGCTGCAGTTCCTGGAGAAATAGTTTGTTCCTATATTCTTAAGCCTATGTGCAATGTAGGAGCCAGCGTTTACCCCCTCCCCCCCCCCCGCCGGAAAATATCCCCCCTCATGGCAGATTTGTCTCCAATCACTTTCGAAATAAAAAAGGGACCAGAACTCTCAATTTCTGATCTAATGAGCATCCTCCGAAGTTTTCATGACCATGAGGTAAAGGTGTTGATGAGAAAAGGGCACTACCCCTCCTAAACGGAATAAATGCTCCTCATTTTGGGGTTTAATTTTATTCATAATTTCATTATAACAGCGTAGACCAATATCCACAAAAAAATACAAAATTTCATATTTTTGTAGATAGGGGGTCAAAACTTCTACAATAGAGTTCACTGATATACTGAATTCGATTGTATTATTTTCATTAAAATCACTCTGTGTTTGGCAATATTTATCCCTTTACAAAAAGAGTTGTAAAAGGGGCGAATTTTCTCAGGCTCATAATAGTTTGGAAACTTTAAACTTGATGAATTTTATTTGTGTAGATAAAATTCAATTTTTTTAATGTGCATATTTCTTCCAAAATCCTATTTTTTAGATATCTGGTTACTAATAAGCACGAGTCCCTCCCTACCTACAATCCACTGCTACGAACTGTTTAATATATAAAAATAGACATAAACCCCAATATTTACATTTAAACGTCGATAAAACAAAATTCCTGGGAAACTTGCTCCCCCCCCCTCTCTTGAGAAATTCCATGACAACACTCTTGATACCCCCACCCTCTTCCCCTTTTGAGATGGTAAGCATGTGAAAGTAATGATTTATGTTACAAATATATCTTTTTCTACAATAAAAATGAGCTGCCGCCCAGTAGCGCCTATGTTTAGGCTTAATCTAAATGAAGGGAGGCTAGAGATTAATTTATACCTCCCCCTCTCAGATCCTCTTCTATATTCGTCTGAAGGCTTACAGAGTTCTAGAAAATTTGGGCTTAAATATGCAAATTTCAGGCGACCAGCACCCCCTGCCCCCTACCCAATCACCTTCTCCGTAACATCTGATGCATAATGGTACATCACTGTAGATTAAATAATTGTACTAAGCATCAAGTGAATAAACGTAGTTAAATGAAGCTTTTAAATAAATTTCTGTATTAACTATTTATTTTATATGAATTAGGTGACTCTTTTTTTATAATCCCACTCCTCTCCTTTCAGTGGCACCAATAAATCAACATAAAAAAAAATATTTAAAACATTTACAAAAAAAACGAAATACCACCTAATTATTAAATTACATAAAATAGCAGCCGAATAGTGGTCTTTGCATTATTTTGCTACTACCTACAATAAAAAAATACTCTCCCTCAGACCGGACGTCCTCTCGCTACAAGTCCCCGCTTACTGTGGCCACTTTGCACCATTAAAAAACAAACATTATTTAAATTCCAATTCTACGAAGAGGCCAATAAAGAAAATTAAAATTAAATATTCATCTCCACACCCAAAAAAAAAATATACAAAAAAAAGAACAAAAAAAACATTACGGTGTCATTTCAGCTTATTTTTACAATATACAAAAAAAAAACATATTTTATACGAATCAAAAAAGCTGAAATGACGACGGCTGCTATCTAAAAAAAAAAAAATCTAATCTAACTTCCATTTACCTAACTGGCAACGCCGTTTTCACTCATACACGCACTCCCCCCACTCAGAAACTCAAAATCTCTTTTTTTCACTCCTTTTTTCCCCACAAAGATATTTTCATTTCCAATTCAAAATCACAAAAATATTTCCTCCACTTTTCCTTTGAATATAGTAATACAATTTTCCTTTTAATTTGACTCCTAAATTATTCCAAACTCACTACTTTCTTTATTTTTTTCTTCTACTCCACACATAATGGCACACGTTTCCAATAATATAAAATAGAAAAATTTCTTCTTGTTCACCTCTAACTCCAAATTTATATCAAATCTCTCCAACCTCTTCTTTTCTTCATCACTTTGAACCTTAATTCCGCACCTTTCACTCAATTTAAAAACAAACTGAAAAATTCCTTATTTTCTTTGCACTTGACGAACTCGTGGTCTGAAGCTTCATCCACTACTTCAAAACAAAACGAGCACTTTTTATCTTCGTTTCTCAAGAAACGTGACGTTCTATTTCGATATGGCAAAATCATATGTATCACTTGAAACATAAGCTCTCTGACTTTTGGCTCCATAGGGAATGAATGTAGACTCGTGAATACACTTTCAAAATTTACAAATGGTTCTTTTTCTCTAACGTGGTACCCCCATTTTCCTCTTCGGGAGTTAAGAGTCAGGTAATCTTCATTTTAATTCTTTGCTTTATGTCATGAGTAGCCCTTTCTGATGCAGTTGCTTCAATATCTGGACTGAATCTTTTATGAAAGCTGGGGCATTTGTCTCCGAATTAGTTGGGGTAATCTCATTTAGTATGGGTAGCAACCAATTCTGTGTCATTTTTTTCAGTTTTTCGAGCTTACCGCCCCCATATGAAACGCCACATATAAGTTTCGATTTTTTTACTATAGGTTCCGGGAGGGGTATTACTGGGGCCAGATAGAGTATTCAGGATACGCAATACATGTTGACGAAAGCTGATTTTGAAACAAGGTAAGATTTCGGCCTCTATCGTCACCACATAGAAGATGCTAAATCTCGAGCAGTTTCTTGCCCCATTCACTTTGCCAGCAATTCCCTCTGCCTGATAATTCAATTCCAAGTATCTCCACTTATGGACTGACTTCTATCCAAGTCTCTTTTTCAAAGTCTCTGGTCCAGCTCGCCTTTGGGTTTTCATCTAAAGGGAGGATGTTGGTCTTTTTTTTATGAATCCTTACACCAAAGATTTTCTCATACCATTCTAGGCCTAGCCTTACTGTTTTAACGTCACTTACTCCATATGGCGAAGAAATTGGCATCCTCCATAAAGGCTTCTGACATGAGAACTACAATTGACAGTACATGATGCCCGTTATTCGAGCTTCTATGTATTTTGTTAGCTTGACTCTTTAGGCACAAATACAAGACCATGCCGTTACTGCCAGCATATAATTTTTTAAAAATTTTAAATGGATTGGCTACCTCCGATTTTTTTTCAATAGTAGCTTCTCTAGGTTTGGGGCAAAATTGTAGTCTTTTGCCACAGAATGGCAGAAAATGCCACCTTGCTGTGTGGCATTTGGCTACTCAAAAAGATTTTTTGGCTACTCAAAAAGAGATCGAGGTTTGACCCCCCTGGAATTCAGCTTATGGGCGCCCATGCATCAGAACGCCAATTTTCAGACTTTTTGGGTACTATTAGCCCAGGTCACTCCTTACTAACATCACTATTACAACTTATGCTTCTAATGCTACTGCTATTACTAGCCTACCTACTATTACTGACGTTGACATAGCTGTAAACTTACTGTACGTATTTGCAAAACTTCTCCTTTGCCCTCTCGTGGTTAAAGAAGTTTCTCTCACCATTGCTCAACAAATACCCCAATACTTTATTTCATTATTTAAGGTATCACCCTAATCTGGGCTAGCAGTATTTTCTTTCCCTGTTGTGGCCTATTTTTCTGCCCTATGTGTAGACAAAGCAGCCTAGTATGCAACTCCAGACAATTTTCTAATTTCCAAAGAAAATATTGGCCCATTCTATGGCAAATCATGCAAAATTGCTAATATCAACAGCCTAACCGTTTGTCACGAAAGCCAAGTCATATAACTAATGGAAGAGGAAAGCATTCCTTTTCAAAGAGGCAATTAAGGATTTAAGTTACCTTTTAATACTTGGAGCAAATTTTCTCTTAGGAAGCTTGATTAAATCTAAACGGCTCAGAAGCGAAGCGATGTGAAAAGAATATTTGATTTCAAGGTAAGGAGCTACTTATCCATGGATGATCAAAGAAGAGTGTCCTACATGTAAGAAAAAAAAAAACTTTTTTTATATTTATGAGAAAATTTTATCACACTTTAAGGTAAATAGCTTCTCAGTATTTGAAACGCATCTGTAGAATATAATCACACCCATAACCAAAGGGTGTCTCACAAATTCTTTTCTGATAATAATTAATTGTGGTCCGAAAGAGTACTAAATTGTAGGGAGAAGGGTCTTTATATACTAGTCAAACTTACAGACATGTCTACTTCGTAAGACCTGGAATAAGTTGATTTGCAATTATACAGGGGGGGGGGGGGCGGGGGTACACAATTGTCAGCTCAAAGGCCACTGCCAAGGTTATTTGATGAAATGTAGTAATATAGTTTTTTATATTTCTTTATGTGTTTTAGTGTTGAAGATATTTCGAAGGTGTTGTCGATGACAAGTTGACAAGGCTTTGTGGTTTTGATTTCACTTAAAGACTTATTGACAAATGTAACAGGTAAGATGAAAATGTAAATATATAGGAATGCTGTAGAAAATATTAAGTAGATACAGGTGGGAAATATCTTAGCTACCAGTTGAGCATAGAAATCATAATTCATTAAGAGAATGAATTAATAAAACTTATCTGAAATTTAGCTGGACGGTATGAAAACCAAAAATTAGCTATGCAGAAGAGATCTTACCGTACAAAAATGGAACAGTTATCTTTTGATGAATATAAACGGGTTTAGAAGGCGGTCCTTATCTTAACTCAGCAAAATTGGAATAGCGGGGTTTCAAGCTGTCACCTGATTTTACAAGACAAAATCGCAAAAAAAAGTGGACAGATTTGAAGAATTTTATTCGCTCTCAGCACTAGCCTTTAGTCAAGTTGAGGAAAGACTAGTAATTTAAAAAAAGAAGAAGAATCAATTAAAGAAACACGTAAGGACGATTGATAAAACATTATATAAGAAAGGATACGCTTATTTAGGGTAAAACTATTTGACAATTTATGGATTATACAATTTTTGATTGTTTACACAGGATGTGTCATTAGGAAAGAGAAAAATGTTCTAACCTGGTTGTGTTACAAAAGAGCACGAGTCTAAATGTGAAACTTCAGTGGATGCTGAGGGGTATTTCTAGCTAAATAAAAAACCACTGTGTGCATCCTGGTTATGTGGAAGGGGGAATAAAATTTGAAAATAATTATTTAGAGAAAAAAACATAAGGATAATTGATAAAATATTGACAATAAAGAATACGGTTATTTTGGGGCAGGCATTCGGCAATTTAAAAATTATACAATTTTTCGATTGTTTACACACAGGATTTATCACTGAGAAAGGGGGGGGGGGGACGTTTCAATCCACATGTGTTCCAAAATAGTAAGGGTGTCAATGGGAAACGTTAGTGAATGTTGAGGGGTATTTTTTTTTAACTAAATCAAAGGACACTATGGACAAATGGCTTATAAAAAAGGCGTATCTGTAATACCCTAGGAATAGCTAAGGGTTTTAACTTGAAACTTTCAGGCCCCCTACTGTTGCCACTTGTGCAACAGCTGCGACCATTCATTGATTTGATTGCAACTACTTAAGATTGTGACCACTCCCAATTGGGACTGCTTTCAGGTAATTTTAAAAGGGTTATTGATCAACATCAGAGCATATTATTTGCATGCGGGTTGTTTAAAATTTCTATCAGCAACAGCCTTAGAACAGCCGAGGGTATTAAGTTGAAACTTTCATGGCTTGTTGAAAGGGATGTTGGAAAGTAATTGAGGGGGGGGGGCTACAGATCTAACAACTCAGATTCATATATCTGTGGTGCCTCGTCCCCAACAGACCCTGGGGCAAGAATGAAAATTTACACAATTTATCGATTTTTTTCCGTGTAGTTTTTATCATTGAGAAGGGGGAGGGCTATATCCTGGGTATAACAAAAAAAAGGATGGGGGGTATTACGGCGAAACTTTATGACTTTTTTACCATTTTGAACAAAATGCCTAATTTTGACCAAATATCTTTGGAAGACGGGTAGCGAAAAAGGGCTTCGGAGGGAAACGGGTTGGAATCAATCCCTTTGACTCTTATAAAAAGCACTAAAACTTTCAATTTTCAGCTGAATGAGCACCTTCCAAAGTTTCTACGACAACTCCTTCCATGCTGAAACAGATTAATAAATTGAAACCCTATTGCTCTCTACTTATATTGCGTTTCAGAAATTCTCTTACTGAAAAACCGCCAACAATTTCATTATTTCAACACAAAATTTAAAGAGGGTTAATCAAAAGGTGATAAAAGGATTTATTCTGGTACGCAAAAATTGAACACAGTGAGTGGAGAGAAACGACACACCCTATAGAAATGAAAATACGTATATCATTAGGTCGTAACGGAAAAATCATGCGCAAAACACATTTTATACCTCTTTCCCGACATAGCATGATCAAGTAGAAAAAAAAAACATTAGTAACTTAAAAAAAAATATTTTATTAGTATTAATTATTCGGTATGGCATGAAAAAAAGATATAGAAACAGTAAAATTCGTCTTTTCTTCTAATTGAAACACTTTACGAGGAAATTCTTATCACACTTGGAAAATTTATACATATTGAGTTTTTAGAGTTGCTTCCAATTTAGCTCTGTCCAAAATAATGTGAAAATAGGGGTACGCAAGGATTCTACAGTTGAAAATATCCCAACAGAGTTAGCTTTGGGAAAAGATATGAGTAAATATAATTATTCAGCAAAAAACATGCTTTATGAATGATGATGAATTAGAAGAATCGTTCCTCTCCAAGGTCACAATTTCTTTCCCATTCTTGGCCTTCTTGAAATCTTTGCCTCCCATGAAATGCTAGTGTCTCCTGAGGTAAAATTCTGTTAACGTCCTCAAGGAGGACCTAGCTATTATTGTTTATCCTCTTTTCATACTGAGGATCAGGATAAAAACTAAAATGTCAAAGTTGGCTGTGAAGTTCGCTTAGTTATTAGGCTTTTAGGTTGAAACTTTCAGGGCAAGATGAGGGGGCTGTTCAAGTGATATAAAGGCAATATTTACATACAACTACACTTTAAAAAAAATGTTTGAGATTCGACAAAAATTTATTGTCATGTTTATCAGCAAAAATCTCACAAGGGTTCTCGGTATTAGTTAGAAAAACATTGGATTCAGAGGGTAAAATATGTTAAGAATTGGTATTTTTAAAAATAGGGTTGCAGCTTCACAAATTTTTCTAGTTAAGGAAAATCACAAAACAAATGTATTACGAAACAAAATCGCCTATAAAAATCTTATGCAAATCTAATTTTTGTAGACAAATTTTTGTGTAAGCACTTTCTAGACGTGTAAATTAAACTTTTTTCAACTCATATCAACCCAAATTTTATACTCTTTTTTTTACTCAAAAAGCCAATTAGCTTCTTTTCTTCTGTCTTAATTCCAACCTTTGATTCGAATTACTATATAACATACTAATTTAAATGTTACCTTAATCAAATTCAATATGATATTCTACAAAATTTGATCTAGCATACAAATCCAAGCAATACGGATTAATAAAGCCTATTTTCGTTGGGAATTACATTTTTTCTGCTGAAAACTACACAAATCTTAGTAATTTCAAAAATTTGATGGACCCGAAACACAAATCAAAATTTCAACGAAAAAATTGACCGGTTTAAAATTCCAGCAAAAAATTAGTTGGAAATCAAATTTATTTTTTAGAGTGTACTACCACTCCTACTGTCGCTACTCCTACTAATACTCTCTTACTGCTACTAGTTAGGCTATTACGGTATTATGGTGGCATAAAGGTATTACGGTGAAAGTTTCAGGGAATATTGAGAAAAAAGATTGAACTAAATCAAAACACACTATTTGCATGCAAGCTGTCAAAGGAGCCTATCAGTAATACCACAAGACCGATGTCGGGTATTTAATTGAAAACTTCTGGGATATGTTGAGGGGGAGGTTTGACTTACTCAAGAGCACTATGTACATGCTGCAACTGCTTTTTCTACTGATACTACTAGTGCTATTGCTACTACTGTTATTACTATTACGAATACCAACTCTTCTACTACTACTGTCAACGTCTCCTGATCTTGTACATGACCTCCTTGTACCCTCTCCCCCTTTCAGGAGCCCTGTATATGTGTGAAAGATAGATCCCTAAAATTTATATTCAGATGATATTCCCTTTTAATAGTCATATTAATCATTAGAAAAAGTGTGCTGAACTGCAGCGTAAAGCATTGTTTAAAAAAAAAAAACATACAAAGAGGTGAAATAAATTATTGGAAAGGCCAGACAGAGTATATTTCTTCAGATGCATCCCTTGTCCCTCCAAAAGAGCAAACAATGCTGTCCAAGAAATATACTGTCTCCCTATTATCCCAATTATAACGTAAAAGTCACACTATAGAATCGATCTATTGATTTTAAAAAGCTTCCAAATTCTGCAAAATAAAAATGAACATGACAAATACTAAAAAAAAAGAAAAGATAAGGAACTCATTTTCGTAAATGACAACATCTTGTAACAATAATCTTAATAAAACAAAAAAAAAAAAAAATAGGCAAAAACAGCTGCTTCCTCACTTATGTTGAAACCTTAGTTAAACGAACTATAATGATCAAATAGTAAGAATTGTGGAGGTACGGCTATTAAATTTTTTTATATGCTGGTACTTGGTACTATCATATGATAGTAAATATTAATTCAAGGTGATAGTAAAAATGCTTTATATGATAGTAAAAATTAATTCAAGCTGAATTCATTGAACAAAAAATCATTTATCTATACGAAACTAAGTTAATTGCTTCAAAGGAATGGTTCCCGAATGTCCATGCTTCTTGGAACTCTACCATCAACTATTTCTGGCAGAAGTGTTTCAAAGAAGAATCTTTCTAGCTTTGGTAGCATTTTCTGTGACCAAAAACTCCTTGTCATGAACTATTCGCTCCGTATATATTGAACCTTTACCAAAATGTAACACAAAATATGCAATTTCAATGTCTGAGCACGAAAAGATTCAAGGTAAGAGCTTAAAGGGTGTATGATAAGTTTCTGGATCATTATAATTCAGAATTTCCCTATCGGTGACTGATTAAATGGGAAGATATTGACAAGGTTAAGCTCAGAGAGGTGGCCAAAGTAAGAATAGACTGATATTTTGGCTGTAATTTTGAAGCCGAAGCTAAGCCGATAGTTGGCTAGAACCCGGGAAGTTTAAAAAAAAAGGTTTGAAACCAAAATCAAACCCTATTGTTTGTTTTTGCAAAATATCCATTGTCCACAGCTATATTTCACTAGAAAGGGCAGATATGTTTGGCCTTGTTTACCCAACCAGCCTGGAATCATTGAATATCGTTTGCTATGTCAAGGTTTCCCAGAGTTCACCAAGGATTATGCTGCTGAAACAACACGCGAACCTGAGAAGATAAAAAAAAAAAGCTGTAAGTACTTTAGTTTTCAAAATATATTATCTGTAGCATGTCGGGGATGACTTGGCGGATTTAGTTGAACTTTAATATAGTTTTACGTAATTTGTTGAATAATACCTGCCGTATCTCGGAAAAGTTTTAAGTGATCAAGCAGACACTTATAGGGAACGTTAGGGGGGGAGTCGCCCTCTAATTATGACATGGGATGAGGGGTCAGAGGGCAGGGGCTAAAAATTAACATCTCTAATCACGAAAACCAGTTGGAAATTACAAGCCCCATGCGTGATTGGAAGCTATTTACGGCAAAGTAGTGGTCTAAATCAAAAGACATTATTGTTCCCAGGTTATCAAAAAGGTGTATAAGCTTAATGTTTGTGGTGTATAGTCAGATACTTTAAGTAATAGTGAGTTTTGGTTGTGAAAACTCACCATAAAATGGCAAAATGTTCGCGGAAACTGTTTAAAAATCTCCGTGCGGACATAATTTTGAACCATAGAAATTCACTATTTGTAGGCTGATCAAGAAATTTGACGAAAAAAACGGGTCAACAAAAGCCATCAAAAGCCCAAGTTATGGTTCAGTGTACAACTTGGAGTGGGGATTAATCGATCTTTATTTTCTGGATAGGACCAAGGAAGGGCTTTCAGAGTGAACGGAGTTTGCTATCGGACGATACTCACTAATTTCCTTTTCCCCCGGTGGATCTGCTCCCGAGATTTTCAACTGCGTCATAGACCATGTTGTGACCAGCACGACGAGAATCTCCTTCAGTTCGGTCCTCAGTTTGGAGACCGGCTACTCTCTGATGCTGACTTCGCCGACGACATAGTGCTAGCTGTGAACACCGTCGAAAATGTCATCAAAACTCTCCAGGTGCTCTCAGAAGAAGCCTCGAAAGTTGGACTGAAGATCAACTGGCCGAAAACCAAAGTTATGCTCCTTGAGCCCCCCACGTCCCATTTTACTGTAAAGAAAGTCAAAATCGGAAGCAACCAAGAAGATATGGTTGAAGACATCACTTACCCGGGATCTATTCTGTCGAAGGATGGCTTGATCACAAATGAGCTTATATCTCGAATAGCCAAAGCGTTGCCACTTGTTGGGAGGCTTAGCAGCATCTGGCAAAAGCAGAATTACCAAAATGCGCATTTACAATGCGTCAGTCAGCATCGGACTGCTGTATGGAGCGGAGATGTGGCCAGCTGCAAGATCTATCCTCAGCACCGTCAATGTCGCCCAGACGAAACATCTCCGAAGAATCGAGGGACTTCACTGGAATTACTTCGTTAGCAACCAGACCTGTCAAGTACGGCACAAACTCCTTTCTCATTGCAGCTCGCCCAGTGCACTGTTCGGGGGTACGGCCACCTCCTTCGCATGTAACACGACGCCCCAGCACGGGTCACATTTGACTTCGACCCCACCCTACACGGATGGAAGTGACCCAGAGGACGCCCTCCCCCCCCCACTAGGTGTAAAGACAAGCCTACATCCCAGTGGGAGAAGCTGCGAGCCTGGCAAGTGATAGGTCAATCTGGAGGCACCTGGTCTCATCGTTCATTACGCCGAACCCTCGGCAGGAGCCTTGAGTCAAGTAAGTCAAGTAAGTCCGGTTGGATCAAATAGATATCGGGAATTTTTAGTTCCAAACAGACGGTGAAACTTCCCTCACTTCAGGAGACGCAATTGCTCTTCTGCATGAAAAGTTCCCAAACAAACTAGTGTCGTTATGAGAAGAACAAACCTATCTATTTCGAACTTGTGACCTGACACCTCGTGATTTTATCCTATGGAGGTACATTAAGTCACGAGTTTACAAAAACCATCCTCTTAACTAATAGAACTCAAACAGGAAGTTCAACGGATTCTCAACGAAGTTGATGGGGAAATCTGTGAGTAAGTGGTGGTTAATTTGATGAACAGAACGAGTGATTGTAGGGTTAGCATGGAAAGGGGGGTTCATATGCATGACATTGTCTTTCACGCATACCCTCAACATCTCCTGAATATAATGGTATGCTCCTTCTTTCAAAAAACAAATTCGATTTATAGTAGATTTCAAATCTGGCGTTTTTTTAGGCGCCCATTATATTATACAATAACTGTATATAAAAATTTATTTTCATTACTATTGCTCAAATTTTTAATAATGCTTTAATAGTATTAAAACTTTATTGCTATATTAAACCATTATCAAATGGAGCCAAGTGTGCTTGTTATTAATAGTGCATTGAACTACACGTTACCAATAATTATCTTGAGTTATATATCATTAATAGTACTAATACTACTAAAAACTCACCGCAGCACCAAGCCGCCTGAGGCCAGCACAGCTACGCATGCTCTCCATTCCAATCCATTTAAAGCCTCCCTTTTTACACCCGCCCAAGAAGTTCCCATTTCGAAGATCCACTAAGTCCCCACGAAGACCCCCTCCCTACACGGATGGAAGCGAACCAGAGGACGCCCCCCTCCACTAGGTGGAAAGAGAAAGCCGATGAATTCCTCGCCCTAGCCCACATCCCGGCGGGAAAAGCTGTGAGCCTGGCAAGCGATAGGTCAACCTGGAGGCGCCTGGTCTCATCGTTCACTACGATGAACCATTAACAAATGCAGCTAAGTGTGCCTGTTATTAATAGTACATTGAACTACACGTTACCAATAATTCTCTTTAGTTATATATCATTAATAGTACTAGTACTACTAGCAACTCACGTCATCACTGTAGCTTCTAATATTCTAATCTTGGTTTGCAGACTTATCTTCCTATTCTTCCAAACTTTTTTGACGGTGAAAAAACACCCTGAGCCTTGGCTATTCTACTTTTAGCATCTTCACTGCTCCCACCATCTTTACTAATAATGCTACCAAGGTAAGTGAAGCTGCCCACCTGACCAATCTTTTCATTACCCAACGTCACCTTTTCATCTTCACTTATTCCTAGCCTTAGTGACTTAGTCTTCCTAACATTAAAGTTCAAACCAATTCTACCACCCTGAACTCGCAAAACCTCTGAAACTCCATTCATTTTGCTAACACTTTCATCTAGGATACTTAAATCATCAGCATAATCCGAGTCCAGGAGACTGTTTCCACCCCATTTGATTCCGTGGTCTCCCATTGCCTTTCCTGTGCTCCTTAAAACAAAGTCCATCAAAATAATCCATATAAAGGGGGATAGAACACAACCCTGCTTAACTCCTGATTTAATGCAAAACCACCAACTGCTAACCTCATTTCTTTCTTAACCGCAGGACTGTTATTCTCGTACATAGCACTAATCACTTTAATGTATTTGTCTGGTATACCATAAAAGCATAAAACCTTTTACTAAAGCTCTTCTATCAACAGAATCGAACGCTTGCTCATAATCTATAAAACTGAGGACCAAAGGTGTTTGAAAACTCAGGCACCTCTCAGTTACTAGTCTATGAGTGATAATTTGGTCGATACATCCTCTACCTTTTCTAAAACCGCACTGTTCTTCTCTTAAAACTTTACTTCCCGACTGTGCTCTGTATATTACACAAGTACCATTTAAGCAGTGTTGTCAATATAAAAAGTTGATACCAATAAAGATGTAGATGCCAAGAAAAGAATTTTAATAAAGAAATTCAGAACAATCCTTAGAAATCCTTAGAAATCAACTAGTGAGACGATTATGGGTTTGAACATCAAGGACCGCAACCACCAATAACCCTAGACAAGGACCTCAACCTCCAATGTCCCCTCTCCTGAACCTCCAAGGGCTCCTTCCTACTTTTTTGAGGAATCCTCCCAATTTCAATACAGAGGCTCCATTAAGAGTTATGAATGTGTAAGAAAAAAGTTATCAGAACGTCATTTCTGACCTCATCTTTCGGGACTTGGACAAGCGAATGCTTTGAAAATCCAATTCTGAAACTTTTTGCATACCCCAACACCAAGCAAACACCTTTCAAAAGGCTTTATTATATTATTTCAGAACAAGTTCTTTTCTTAATATTCCTCCTAAACATGTTTTACAAATTGAAGTACTCATCTTTTTATACTCCCAACATTACTCTACGACTTTTTGCATGCCCCAACACCAAGCAATACTTTTCAAAAGGTTTTATTAGCTGTACCTATCTCAATTTCTTCTCCCTCTAAAGGGAAGTGACCTTTGATTTTCCTTCACTTCTTAAGAAATCAGACCCTTTCTCCTTTTTTACTTCTTCTAAGCATTTAAAAAGCATTCAAAAATAATGAAACTACATTATTCATAGTTTGAAGACACCCTACCAAATGCTGCTTATCATTTTTTTCAGGGTAGGGGGATGAATAAGCTATTTCATCTGTCCAAAATAATTTTGGACACTGACCATCTCTTGATTCAAATGTTGAACTTCCAAACAAAAGCAATAGCTTCTTAAATTGAAATATATGGCTTCCTTGTACAGTCTATAGTACAAGTTTAAAGACGAGCATTTGTCATGTGAAACCACACAAAATTAGAAAAAAAAATGTTAAATGTTCCTTCATTACCTATGCAATTGAACTGGAAATGAAGAATTTATACACAGCTTCAACTAGTTATTTTTTTTGTCTTGCATAGTCAAAAGGTCCGTACCTCAGACAAACTAAGAGACTTCTTTTTGACTTTGTTTGCCAATTTACTTCTTTTTCAGGTTTCTACACATATGCATGGATGGTATTTATAGGGTCGCTTATTATATTCCCTGCCATCAGTGTATTAAAAAGGATCAACCACCATGCCCTACCAAATGCTGCTTATCATTTTTTTCAGGGTAGGGGGATGAATAAGCTATTTCATCCGTCCAAAATAATTTTGGACACTGACCACCTCTAGATTCAAATGTTGAACATGCAAAAAAAAGCAATAGCTTCTTAAATTGAAATATCTGGCTTCCTTTCACAGTCTAAAGCACTGGTTTAAAGACGAGCATTTGCCATGTGAAACCACAAAAAATTAGAAAAATGTAAACGTCTCTAAAAATGTTAAATGTTCCTTCATTACCTATGCAATAGAACTGAAAATTTTATGACTCTTCCCTACAATGAATTCTAAGGGTTTTATGACTCCTCCACACAATGAATTTAGATGGTTTTAGGAGTCCTTCCCCTTAGTCATAAGTCTTTCTAACCTTGAGCAAAGATATAAAAGTTTGGTGAAGTACTTCTCTGCTCAAATATTACGATAAAATAAAAGTTCAAAATAGGGATAAAATCCTTTTTAATAGACAGTGTATAGAAACATCACAAAAAATACCAGATATTTCGGTCACATATACAGTGACCGTCATCAGTAGTAAAACTCAGTTTTACTACTAATGACGGTCACTGTATATGTGACCGAAATATCTGATATTTTTTTGTGAATTTTCTATACACTGTCTATTAAAAAGGATTTTATCCCTATTTTGAACTTTTATTTTATCGTCATGGAAAGGCAGTGTGGTCTCCGAATTATCTACCTCAAATATTACATTAATAGCTTTCAGAATTATAGGACTATATGACACAGAATTTATTGGTTTGAACAAATCATCTTGTGTGTGTTATATTTGAATCTGCATTTTTATTATTGTCAATGGAACTCGAAGAATTTACTGTTATCATTGGATGGTGAACTATAATATGTTTGATTATGATAAAACCTTATGAAGTACTACATTACGCCGTATAAACAGACTAGGATTCTACGATAGAGTGATTACACCATATAATAAAAGTGGTCAAAAACTCAAAAATTTTCAGGAAGAAGTCAGTGAAAATTGCAGCTTTTTCGGGGTTGAAGCACTATATGTAAAGGGTAATGTACCTACAGATAAAGTTTTAATTCAAAACTGTGACCCTAGGATTCCACTTTTCAATTTAGAAAAATTTAAGTGTCCTAAATTTGAAGGGGCTTATCATCGTCCTGAAGAGGAGGTTATGTTCTTTGCGTAGTGGTTACTTTAGTGATAGAATATTTCATCTCCATGAAAATTATACTTTCAGATTCAGTATATCGGGGAACACACTTTCAGGTTCAGTGTGTTGGAGAACCCTAAATGGTCATCTCTAAAAGGGTAAGTTAACCCTAAAAGGCTAAAGAATCTCTATGAAATTACACTTTCAGATTCAGCATGTCAAAGAACTCCAACACTACTTTTCGACTTTATGTATATCCCAACACCAAATTTTCTCAATGAAAAAGAAATAAGTTACTGATCAATTCTAATTTTTTCCCGAAGAAAATAGAAAGGTTCCAGTTCATTTCTGATTTTTCTCAAAGAGATGAAAAATTTCAAGTCCTGTTCCAAATTTTTCATGGAAGATAGAAAAAATTATGCTTTTGATTGTGAATATTCGCCATGAAGATAAAGAGTTCCACTTTAATCTTAGTTTTCTCAAAGAAGTGCTAAAATGTTCAAGTTCTCCTCTGAAGATAGAAACTTCCGCTTTAATTTTGAGTTTTCTCAATAAAGTGAAGAAAAGTTTAAGTTCTCTTCTGAATTTTCTCAAAGAAAAAAATAAGTTACAGATCAATTCTAATTTTTTTTTCCAGAGAAAATAAAAAAGGTTTAAAAAATCAAATATTATTAATAAAATCACATGTATTTTAAACGTGGGTTTTCTTATTTCTGAAAACTAAAACCCAACTTCATTAAAATAAATTAAATATTATTAATAAAATCGCATGTATTTTAAACGTGGGTGTTCTTATTTCCGAAAACTAAGTCCCAACTTTATTGGAAAATCAAATATTATTCATAAGACCAGATGTATTTTAAACATGGACGTTCTTATTTCTGAAAATTAAAACCTAACTTTATTAAAAAAAAAAAAAGCAAAAATGTATCCCAATTATTAAAAAAGAATCAAATATTATTAATAAATCAGATATTTATAGTTTTTCATAATTTCATGAATGAAATTTCCATGCTTTGTATCCAAGAGGCGAATTTAAGAAAGAGTTTGTTACCTACTTACAATTTTCTCATAATTTCATAGATGAAACTTCCGAGTTGTATGTCCAAGAGGCGAATTCAAGAAAGAGTTTGATACTTGCTTACAATTTTTTATAATTTTACGAATAAAATTTCTGTATTGTACATCCAAGAGGCGAATTTAAGAAAGAGTTTGTTAAGTTTGTCATGACTTTATTAAAAACAAATACTTTTAATAAAATCAGATATATTTTAAACGTGGATGTTCCGGTTTCTGAAAACTGAAAACTCTCTCTGTCTGTGGGTCTGGACGGGTGTTTGCCTGTGGGTGGAGATTTTCACGTTAGAAAATTTAGTTCATCTCTCTCTCTCTCTCTCATAGACTTTGGTAAAAGTTCTTTTAACCTATCTCATTTTCTAATATATCCGCTATGAGCCTGTTAGTGGTAGTAGTATATCTATGTTTCTGAAATTCCTTTTCTTGCATCTCCAACTTTTTTAATAGATATTCTAAACGTTTGTCGTTCTAGCACACCCTAAGAAAATAATGGAGATATGTCAAAGTAATGCATAAAATATATCTATTGGAATAATGACATGTAGAATATTAACATAAAAAATATGTTGCATACATTATTAATGTCATTGAACAACTTTGGACATTTTAGATATGTTTCATAAAATACTTCATCATGTTCTCTCTTGATGGTGTAGCTATTGTCTTCTCTTAGTTCGTAATCAGTAGAATAATCATTATTCCATTTTGTGTCATACACTATTTTTACTGGGGTGTCACCTAAATGTTCAATATACATTTTGTCTTCGCTATTATTAGGTTCATTGACTATATTATCAATAATAGTAATAACGTTTGGTGGCACTTTGTTTTTCATCGACTCATCTTTATATTCCTTAGTGATTAATTCTGCCAATGCCCGTTTTATTTTTCCAGTAATTTCACTGTCTGTTACCACATTATTTTTACACAGGTGACAGTTCTTGCACGTAGATAAGATATGGTTTATAATATTAGTAGAAGAGTATGCATGTCTTCTTTTGATCTTCCCTTGAATGCTAATACCCAAAAGCTGACGATGGGGTGTAACACTGGGTAACATGTTCCCACAAGCACTAGCAAGAAGATGCCCCTCTTCATCAACAATTATTTTTATGTTGGCATTCTCTTTGAGTGCAATCATCTCCGGAGATCCCAATCTCGAATATCCGCCATCATAAGAGTTGAATTTTTTGGTACTCCAAAGAAATTTAATTCCTTACTGTCATGACAATGCACGCATACATTTCCAATAATGCTACCACTTGTACTTGTTTCATAGTTCAAAAACTTCTCCTTGTCAGCATTCAATGCTACAATAACACTATCATGTGAAAATACTTTCTTAAAATGCTCCATCTTCACTTTTTTAAAGATACGACTTATGTGTTTATCCTTCCACTGTACAAAGATTAATGACCTATAAACATGTAATAAACTAGGTAGTGTCGATAACATGCCATAGAGTACCACTGGGAAAGCCGCATCATGTCTATGAGCAGGCATAGAGTACGATTGGTACGGCCGCAAGCATATTTCATGTCATTTTAAGATTCATAAAAAAATTCCAAGTCAAATAAGTAGTGTTGGGAGAGGAAAAAGATGACGAATGGTACGGCCGAAAGCATATTTCATGTCATTTAAAGATTCATAAAAAAATTCCAAGTAAAAAAAAGTAATATTGTGAGGGGAAAAGATGTGTACTCAAGCTTGAAAAATGGTTTTTTAAGGTTAATTTAGACTAGGTTACGTGAGCGCACGTAACCTAGTCTAACGTAACCTTTAAAAAACCATTTTTTAAGTTAATATTCTACATGTTCAAGTTAATATAATTTCAATTATAATATTCTACCTGTCATTATTCCAATAAGAATATTTTATGCATTACTTTGACATATCCCTATTATTTTTTTTGGGTATACTAGAATGTCAAACGTTTAGAATATCTATTAAAAAATGGGATATGTAAGAAAAGGAATTCCAAAAATACGGCTACCACTCCTACTAACAGGCTCATAACGGACATATTAGAAAATGAGATAGGTTAAACGAACTTTTACCAAAGTCTAAGAGAGATAGATGAACTGAATTTTCTAACTTAAAAATCTCCACCGACAGGCAAACACCCATCCAGACGCACAGACAGAGAGAGTTTTCAGTTTTCAGAAACTGGAACATCCACGTTTAAAATACATCTGATTTTATTAATGGTATTTGTTTTTTATAAAGCCATAACAAACTTGACAAACTCTTTCTTGAATTCGCCTCTTTGATATACAATACAGAAATTTCATTCAAGAAACTATAAAAAATGTAAGTAAGTAACATACTCTTCCTTGAATTCGCCTCTTGGACATACAACGCGGAAGTTTCATCCATGAAATTATGAGAAAATTGTAAGTAAGTAACAAACTCTTTCTTGAATTCGCCTCTTCGATACACAGCATGGAGATTTCATTCATGAATTTATGAAAAACTGTGAACATCTGATTTTACTAATAATATTAGATTTTTTTGAATAATTGGGATACACTTTTGCTTTTTTTAACAAAGTTTGGTTTTAGTTTTCAGAAATAAGAACGTCCATGTTTAAAATACATCTGGTTTTGTTAATAATATTTGATTGTCCTAATAAAGTTGGGACTTAGTTTTCAGAAATAAGTACACCTACGTTTAAAATACAGGCGATTTTATTAATAATATTTGATTTTTTTTTTAATAAAGTTGGGTTTTAGATTTCAGAAATAAGAACACCCACGTTTAAAATACATGTGATTTTATTAATAATATTTGATTTTTTAAACCTTTTTATTTTCTCTGGAAAAAAAATTAGAATTGATCTTTAACCTATTTTTTTGAGAAAATTCAGAAGAGAACTTAAGCTTTTCTTAACTTTACTGAGAAAACTCAGAATTAAAGTGGAAGTTTCTATCTTCAGAGGATAACTTGAACATTTTGGCACTTCTTTGAGAAAAATCAGAATTAAAGTGGAGCTCTTTATCTTCATGGCGAATATTCACAATCAAAAGTATAATTTTTTCTATCTTCCATGAAAAATTTGGAACAGAACTTAAAATTTTTCATCTCTTTGAAAAAAATCAGAACTGAAGTGGAACCTTTTTATTTTCTTTGGAAAAAAATAGAATTGATCAGTAATTTATTTCTTTTTCATTGAGAAAATTTGGTGTTGGGATATACATAAATTCCAAAATAATGTTGGAGTTCTCCGACATGCTGAATCTGAAAGTGTAATTTCATAAAGATTCTTTAACCTTTTAGGGTTAATTTACCCCTTTAGGGATGACCATTTAGGGTTCTCAAACATGCTGAACCTGAAAGTGTGTTCCCCGACATACTGAATCTGAAAGTATAATTTTCATGGAGATGAACTATTCTAAAGAATAAAGACGGGTAAGGCTTAAGATATTTATTGCTTAAACATATTAAAAAGATTTTGAAAAAAACACGTATTTACATAAAAATAATACTTAAAGTTCACTGCTAAACATCCAAAAACGAGGATCCCATGATATAGAATACTTTTTACCATGCCTTATGCACTTATCACGATCAGGTATGTCCCTAGGTAAACACTGCACAAGGAACCTAACCTCCTTTTTAGGACGGTGATAAGCCCCTTCAAATTTAGGACACTTAAATTCTTCTAAATTGAAAAGTGGAATCCTAGGGTCAAAGTTTGGAGTTAAAACTTTATCTGTAGGTACATTACCGTTTATATATAGTGCTTCAACCCCGAAAAAGCTGCAAATTTCACTGACGCCTTCCTGAACATTTTTCAGTTCTTGACCACTTTTATTATATGGTGTAATCACTCTATCGTAGAATCCTAGTCATTTTATACGGCATAATGTAGTACTCCATAAGCTTTTATCATAATCAAATATATTATAGTTCACCATCAGTGATAACAGTCAATTTCTTCGAGTTCCATTGACAATAATAAAAATACACATTCAAATATAACACCACAAGATGATTTTTTTCAAACCAGTAAATTCTGTGTCATATAGTCCTATCATTCTGTAAGCTATTAATGTAATATTTGAGCAGAGAAGTACTTCATTAAACTTTTATATCTTTGCTCAAGGTTAGAAAGACTTATGATTAAGGGGAATGAGACCTAAAACCATCTAAATTCATTGTGTGGAGGAGTCATAAAACCCATAGAATTCATTGTAGGGAAGAGTCATAAAATTTTCAGTTCTATTGCATAGGTAATGAAGGAACATTTAACATTTTTTCTAATTTTGTGTGGTTTCACATGACAAATGCTCGTCTTTAAACCAGTGCTATAGACTGTACAAGGAAGCCGGATATTTCAATTTAAGAAGTTATTGCTTTTCTTTGGAAGTTCAACATTTGAATCAAGAGATGGTCAGTGTCCAAAATTATTTGAGAGAGATGAAATAACATATTCATCCCCCTCCCCCCGAAAAATGATATAATAGCGTAGATTTCGACCATAAATGCAACCATCTTTTTCAATATGAATTCAAAAACATTTTGAAACGAAAGAAAGATCTTAAGCCGAACCGGCCAGCCATGACAAAAAACCAACAAAGAGAAAAATCTCTAAAAAAAAAAAAAAACAAACGAGACTGTGGCCAGTGGAGAGAAAAGGAAAACAACAGAAACAAAACAACGCGGATATTTCGCCTGTATACAAACAAGGCGTCTTCAGCACGAAAGACACAAAAAAAACAAGATAAAACTAAAAAAACCAATAAAACCACCACCAAAAAAAAACAAAAATGTACAATCTGCGCAAACTAATCCACGTAGGGAAAAGATGCTAAAATAGAGTTACTTCAGTGAGGACACCAGAGTAACTGAGGAAAAATAAAAAAAACTGTAAAATATCCGCGTTGTTTTGTTTCTGTTGTTTCCTTTTCTCTCCACTGGCCACAGTCTCGTTTGTTTGTTTGTTTTTTTTTTTTTAGAGATTTTTCTCTTTGTTGGTTTTTTAAACTAAAGAAAACCTTAAAAAAGAACTAAATTGGCAAACAAAGACAAAAAGAAGTCTCTTTGTTTATCTGAGGTATGGACCTTTCAACTATGCTGGGCAAAAAAATAACTAGTTGAAGCTGTGTATAAATTCTGCATTTTCCGTTCTATTGCAGAGGTAATGAAGATACATTTAACATTTTTTCTAATTTTATGTGGTTTCACATGACAAATGCTCGTCTTTAAACCAGTGCTATAGACTGTACAAGGAAAGCAGATATTTCAATTTAAGAAGCTATTGCTTTTCTTTGGAAATTCAACATTTGAATCAAGAGATACTCGGTGTCCAAATTATTTTTGACAGATGAAATAGCTTATTCATCCCCTCTCCCCGAAAAAATGATGTAATAGCGTAGATGTCGACCATAAATCCAACCATCTTTTCAATATGAAATCGAAAACATTTTGAAACTAAAGAAAACTTCAAAAAAGAAGTAAATTTTCAGACAATGCCAAAAAGAAGTCTCGTAGTTTGTCTGAGGTATGGACCTTTCAACTATGCTGGAAACAAAATAACTAGTTAAAGCTGTGTATAAATTCTTCATTTTCAGTTCTATTACATAGGTAATGAAGGAAAATTTAACCTTTTTTATAATTTTGTGTGGTTTCACATGACAAATGCTCGTCTTTAAACCAGTGTTATAGACTGTACAAGGAAGTCAGATATTTCAATTTAAGAAGCTATTGCTTTTCTTTTGAAGTTCAACATCTGAATCAGGAGATGGTCAGTGTCCAAAATTATTTTGGACAGATGAAATAGCTCATTCATCCCCCCCCCCCCCCCCCAAAAAAAAAAAAATGATAAGCAGCATTTGGTAGGGCGTGACGATCCCTTTAATACACTGATAACAGGGAATGAAATAAGCGGCCCTATAAACATCATCCATGCATATGCGGAGAACCTTAAAAAGAAGTAAATTGGCAAACAAAGTAAAAAAGAAGTCTCTTAGTTTGTCTGAGGCATGGACCTTTCAACTATGCCAGACAAGAAAAATAACTAGTTGAAGCTGTTTATAAATTTTTAACTTTCAGTTCTATTGCATAGGTAATGAAGGAACATTTAACATTTTTTTCTAATTTTGTGTGGTTTCACATGACAAACGCTCGTCTTTAAACCTGTGCTATAGACTGTGCAAGGAAGCCATATATTTCAATTTATGAAGCTATTGCTTTTCTTTGGAAATTAAACATTTGAATTAAGTGATGGTCAGTGTCCAAAATTATTTTGGACAGATGAAATAGCTTATTCATGCCCCTACCCCCGATAAAAATGATATAATAGCGTAGATGTCGACCATAAATGCAACCATCTTTTTCAATATGAAATCGAAAACATTCCGAAACTAAAGAAAACCTAAAAAAAGAAGTAAATTGGCAAAAAAAGTCAAAAATAAGTTTCTAAGTTTGTCTAAGGTATGGACTTTTTCAACTATGCTGGACAAAAAAAAACTAGTTGAAGCTGTGTATAAATTCTTAATTTTAAGTTCTATTGCATAGGTAATGAAGGAAAATTTAACATTTTTTCTAATTTTGTGTGGTTTCACATGACAAACGCTCGTCTTTAAACCTGTGATATAGACTGTAAAAGGAAGCCAGATATTTCAATTTATGAAGCTATTGCTTTTCTTTGGAAATTCAACATTTGAATAAAGTGATGGTCAGTGTCCAAAATTATTTTGGACAGATAGAATAGCTTATTCATCCCTCTCCCTCTCCCCCTCCCACAAAAAAAATATAATAGCGTAGATGTCGACCATAAATGCAACCATCTTTTTCAATATGAAATCGAAAACATTTTGAAACTAAAGAAAATCTTAAAAAAGAGTAAATTGGCAAACAAAGTCAAAAAGAAGTCTCTTAGTTTGTCTGAGGTATGGACCTTTCAACTATGCAGGACAAAAAAATAACTAGTTGAAGCTGTGTATAAATTCTTCATTTTCAGTTCTATTGCATAGGTAATGAAGGAAAATTTAACATTTTCTCTAATTTTGTGTGGTTTCACATGACAAATGCTCGTCTTTAAACCAGTGCTAAAGACTGTACAAGGAAGCCAGATATTACAATTTAAGAAGCGATTGCTTTTCTTTGGAAGTTCCATATTTGAATCAAGAGATGGTCGGTGTCCAAAATTATTTTGTACAGATGGAATAGCTTATTCATCCCCTCCCCCGAAAAAATGATGAGCAGCATTTGGTAGGGCGTCTTCAAACTATGAATAATGTAATTTCACTACTTTTGAATGCATTTTAATAGCTTAGAAGAAGAAAAAAAGGAGAAATTGTCTGATTTCTTAAGAAGTGAAGGAAAATCAAAGGTCACTTCCCTTTAGAGGGAGAAGAAATTGAGATAGGTACAGCTAATAAAGCCTTTTTAAAAGTATTGCTTGGTGTTGGGGTATGCAAAAATTCGTAAAGTAATGTTGGGAGTGAAAAAAGATGAGTGCTTTAATTTGTAAAATATGTTTAGGAGGAATATTAAAAAAAGAACTTGTTCTGAAATAATATAATAAAGCCTTTTGAAAGGTATTTGCTTGGTGTTGGGTAATGCAAAAAGTTTCAGAATTGGATGTTCAAAGCATCCGCTTGTCTAAGTCCCAAAAGATGAGGTCAGAAATGACGTTCTGATTACTTTTTTCTTACACATTCATAATCTAATGGAGCCTCTGTATTGAAACTGGGGGATGTCCTCAAAAAAAATTTGGAGGGAGGGGAGCCTTGGAGGTTGGGAAGAGGGGACATTTGAGGTTCATGTCCTTGTTGGCTAGGGTCATTGGTGATTGCAGTCCTTGATGGTCAAATCCATAATCTTCTCACTAGTTGATTTCTAAGAATTTCTAAGGATTGTTCTGAATTTCTTTATTAAAATTATTTTCTTGGCATCTACATCTTTATTCGTATTATTTTTTTATATTGACAACACTGCTTAAATGGTACTTGTGTAATATACAGTACACAGTCGGGAAGTAAAGCTACGTCAATTCAAAAGGTCATCTTGACACCAATTACTCTATTACTTTCGACTTTTTAGCATAGTCCATTGCCAAAAATAATATCCCCACATCCCATATTGTGTATATGTCTATTATAGCGACTACAGCCGAGAAGTAAAGCTAGGTCATGTCATATGTCTCAATCTGTTTCACCCCAAACAATTCCCCTAAAATGTCAATTAATCTCTGACGTTTCCTTTGTTCTGGCAACTGTGCTAAGATAAATTTTTAATTCCGATGAATTCTATTGGTTTTTCTGTCATGATTTCTTACACAATCGAAGTACATAATAAGTTCAAAGTAATTCATGTCTGTATTAATTACAGATCATCCTTTCTGGAAATTAATGATAGCAGATAAGTTTCGATAACATCCTGTTACGTAAATACAATGCTGAAATTCTCAGAAAGTCTGATGATATCACATGTCCCGGTCGTGTTCTAACCCTGTCATGGACCTAGACAGAGGTGTGGTCTTGTATACTTAGTATTGTAGCCCTCTGATTGGCTGTGATCTTGTCCTCCCCTGTATTAGTAGAAAAAGGACGTGTAATCTTGTCCCCCTGGACTGGCACTACTTTTTCTACTTATGATTCCATCTATCCCTATTTCTACGTACCTGGGCGTTAAACCCTCCCAGTAATAAAATCATATTTCTACCTGGGACCCTGTCTATTTGTTCCTGTAACTATATGTAAAATTCATCTGAGTCACTAGCATCTCCTTCAGTCGGTTCTATAGGGGCGTACACTACTATAACTAATACCCTGAGCTTTTTAGTCATAAAATGAGCAATTAGTATTCTATTCTTAATAGCTTCCCAGCCTAAACAAGACTTGGCAGCTTCCTTATTCATCATGAGCCCTACTCCCTGTCTATTTACCCCATCCTTCCTGCCTGAGTTAACAAATTCTATATCACCTAATTGCATGTTTCCTACCCCTGGGATATGAGTTTCTGAAACTCCTAATAAATCCAGTTCGAATTTTCTGAATTCGTCAGTCAAAATATCGATACGATAGTCATTTTTTAACATCGTAACATTCCAAGTTCCAATTTTATGTTCTTTAAATCATTGAAATTATTTTTGCCTCAGGAAAAGCAATGACCCCGGATACCAGTGCAAGACGGGGATCATATATCTTCTCAAGTCTACATCGATGTTCTTAAGCCGGCTTAGAACCGGAAAGCAAGAAGTCTCTGGGACCTCCATGAATAGAGGCTTTTTGCAATCCTGGGCCCATCTTGGTCACAACATGGTTTTCAGCACTTGGCGATGATCTTCTATCAACAAGAGTCAAAATCCTGCACAGACAGTCTCAAGCCCATTACCTTCGACTCATTATATATTCATGCCTACAAATATTATGCTACTACGGGGAGGCATCCCATAATAGATAAATTAGCTCGGAAGAGATTTTTTCAGCCCGAAGATGCCCGTCAGAACATAACAAGCCCAAAATAATTGTCCATTAGTCAGAATCCCGTGCGAATGCTGTGTCGTTTACTAGGCTATAATTTCCTCGAGGGGTGCCACTCCTCAAGAGGGAATAGAGTTGACCGCAAGGTCCCCTGTCTTGCAGGTACCCCGAAAAGGTCGAAGCAGCCCTTTTAAGAGGCCGTTGTCCATAGATCTGGATCTTGCGCCCTGCCGCAGCTATCCTCCTATAGAGGATCCTCCCGCGATGGTGTTCTGCATAACCATGCAATTTAACCTATTACTGGGAGAAGGTTTGTATCTCATGGGACTTGTGAACAAACTATTGGGCCCTTTTGAGTGTACATTTGGGGAGCCTTTTTCCTCCTCCGCCTGTATTTATGACCCCGGGCGAGGGTTCCCCTTTTTCTATTATGGGCCCCCAGGGACAAGGTTCCCCCTTGGTCCGTGCCTGCTATGGAAGTACCCTACATATCTGTAAGGCGTTCCTTATCACCACCTGGGGACATGCTGAATGGCCTGGGGGAGGCCAGATGCTTATCTCCCTTCCTATATCGTTAATAGTGCCTCTATATCTTTATAATATATTCTACCCTGATAATCTTTAAATGTCAGATATTACTAATGAAAAAAGAAAAAGCTTCCAAAACCGCTTCTGTAAATTTCTAAGTTTTTCGGTCATTTCTTGCTAAGCCCTGTTAAATCAAAGGAAAGAGATACATCGCTTGAATAAACAAAGGATTCACCTTTCTATTCAAACGATCTGCAATTTCCTGGAAAAGAGAATGCAGGCTTTGTTCTATCTATTGTGTACCAAGTCAAGGATAAAATTTAATGAAAGTAAAAGGAAGATTTCCAACTGAAGTGTACCATCTAGCCGACTAGCCAAAGTATGCCTTTGAAGCTATATTCTAAATATTTCCAATCCTCCAGCGTTTAATAGCGTCTTATTAACTGTAGAAAATCACATTGCAGCCAAGGGTATAGTTTGAGTCAGGGGTAGCGGAGTTAATCCTCCAGCTAATTTCTTGGTGGAAATCAAAGGGTACAGGGAATGTTGTTCAATATGAGAAGAATGATAGTTTAACTGCAGTATCTTAAAAAAGTCAAAAAAGTCTTCCTTAACAAATGTCAAATAGAATTTGGATAATTGTGGTTATTCAACAGCAGTTATACAGGATTAAAGCTGAAATCATACTCAGCGCAATAGCGCTGCCTAAATAAAGAGTGACGTGGGCACAATGCATTATTTTTTTATTTTTTTTTTTAGGGCTGATAACCCCCATGCCTTGTCAAGACCAGAACATAATATACACTTTTCTGAAAAAAAAAAAATAAATGACTGTGGATTGTCTATGTGGATTGGCTATCTCAAAATTTTTATCTGACGCATTTGGGGACAAAACAAAAAATACTTTTTACAAAAAAAATACTTTTTACAAAAAAAAATAATTTTTACAAAACAAAAATACATCCAAAGAAGTCATAAATTCTTCTTACATCATACAAAATACTTCGTACGAAACAAAAAATTCTTACAAAACAAAAAATACATCCCAAAAGATCACAAATTTATTCTTACATCATACAAAATACATTTTACAAAGCAAAAAATAATTCTTACAAAACAAAAATACAACCTAAGAAATCACAAATTCTTCTTATATCAAAACAAATACTTCTTACAAAACAAAAAAAAAATCTTACAAAACATCCCAAAAGACCAAAGGTTCTTCTTACAAAGTGCAAAATACTTCTTACAAAACAAAAAATAATTCTTACAAAACAAATTTACATCCTAAAAAATGACAAACGGTTTTTACAAAATACATCCTTAAAAATCAGAGATTGTTCTTATAAAATATAAAATACTTGCTAAAAACAAAAAATACTTCTTATAAAGTAAAAAAATAATTCTGCCAAATCAAGAATGCAGGCTAAGAAATCACAAATTCTTATTACAAAATAAAAAAACACTTGTTACAAAACAAAAATTACTTCTTACAAAGCAAAAAACATTCTTACAAAACAAAAATACATCCTAAGAAATAACAAATTCTTCTTACATCATATGTCTTCTTGCATTCTACGTTAATGCAAGAGTTTTCTGTCTCTTCAAAACCGTCCTATGCAGTTATTCTAAAAAACCTACCTACTGACCTCAAAGATCCTATTGAGCACAAAGAGACCCTTGATACCCTGGATGGTCATGATGGTATCGTAAGTGTGAGATCTGATCCTGTCAAGAAAAGGTTGGTAGTCCATACCCGAGAAAAAGCCTCAGCCGTCTCTCTCGCCGCCACTGCAACTAGTCATCTAAATGTATCCTCTCGTGTCCTTAATCAAAAAGTGTTTGGTATTGTGAGTAACATCCCTGTTCTTCTGCAAAAATCAGAGCTTATTAGTATGATTCCTGGTCTTGTTGATGCAACTAAAATTGGAAATTCCAGATCCTTCCGCCTTGAATTTCTAGACGATACTGCCTTAAAAAAGCTATAAATGAGGATTTGCATTTGGGATACGAGCTTTTTAAAATTAGAACTTTCCAAAAGTTACCTCCTAGATGTTACCGTTGTCAATCACCGAACCACATTGTCAGAAATTTCCCACTCCCATCGACTAATCAAAAGTGTTCACGGTGCGCTGGTGGACATTGTAACACACGTGATAATCCTTGCAATGAAAGCCCGAATTGTGCCAACTGCGGGGGAAATTATGTTACCCATAGTCTCAGATGCCCAGTGTTAAAAAAAAGCTCTGAATAAGGATAAAAAATGATTGCTACTGGCAACATATTTCGCTTTGTTTCACTTAATATTAACGGAACCAAAGACAAAGATCTTCTTATTGATGAGCTTCTTGATTATAATATAGTTTTCCTACAGGAACATTTTCAAACTAAAGCCAATACAGATACTCTGAAACGGTCACCCACCCACCACACGTGTGTAAGTGAAGCTAAAAAACGCGCGGTTGACCCTCTGGGGGCCTTGCAATTTTAGTTCGCCTCGCTAAGAAACCTGAGCTTATCTCTTCTGATCATAATTTAATGGCAATAAAATACGGTAATATGGTCCTCGTCAATGTCTATATGCCATGCAATCACAAGAACATTCTTCCCTACCTGTCTTCGCGGGTTCTTGTAATCGACTCAGGACTCTTCTGCTAAGAGTGACCAATCAGGGATTAAATTGGATTGTGGCTGGTTATATCAATGCCAATCTTCTTTCCCAATCTAATAGAAGTGACCTGTTTTTGATGCTTTACCTAGTGGCTATCAGTCAGTCAATAAAGATAAACAGTTACCTACATTCATAACCGTGATGGTTCTAGATCAAACCTTGATCATATTATAGTTTCAAGTGGATCACTCGTGATTCCTCCTGTCATTGTTTTAGATGATAAAATTGAGGATGATCACTTGCCTTTAACTTGCGAAATTGAGTCGTCTGCTCTACTGGCTTATAACCGTTTTTCTTAAAACGGTTATAATAAATGGTTTGATAAGCCAAATTGGAAACGAGTAAATTCTGAAGTTTATTTGTATTTTCTTTGCTCGTTATTATCAAGCCTGAAAGTGCCTTTTCACCTTTTACCAACCTCTATAAGGTCATCGACAGCTAAGATTGATTTAAATTGTTACTATTACCAGATTGTACATTGTTTGAGGGCAGCTGCTTCAGTTTCAGTTCCTGTTGAACGTGTTAGATTTGGCACCAGAAAACTATTATGGAATATATGCCCAAGAGTGAAGAAAGCTAAACAATGCGCCAAGTTTTGGCTTCGCCTTTGGATTCCTTGTGATCGGCCCAAGTCTGGTGAAGTATTTAAAATTAAGCAAAATTCGAAACGTCAGATTACATCTTCTTTGCGTCAAGCCCGCCTGAATGGTTTGGACGGCCCCTCGGATCGGAAGTCTGGGTCCAATGTAATTATTAGCAGCAAGTGTGTGCCTGCTACCGTTTCGATTATCAAAATAAGTGATTTTGTTGCTCATTTTACTCGTGCTTTTTCTACATTTAATCATTCTATCCAGTCCATGTTTTCTTCCTTATTGCATAAAACTGTTCCTCGAGTTCTTCGACAAATCCATATATTGTCAATATCTAGCGGTGATATCTATCGGGCTTTTAAGAGAAATCAAGTGCTCCTGATATGGTTGGTCTATGTTACAATCACTTCACCATTAAGTGTCCATTATTGTTAACGCACATTCAGCTCCTATTCCAGATGTGTTAGTCCAATCTTTAGTTCCAGATAGTTTTCTTTCGGGAATGGTAACATCAGTTTTGAAAAAGGGAAAGGACACAGATCAGTGTTCCAGTTATCGACCAATTACAGTATCCTGCTTCATGAGCAAGCTGTTCGAGTATGCCGCATTGCCTGATGTTTTGACTAAATGTGATTTTTCTGATTATCAAGTTGGGCTCAGAGCCGGTTTTGGTTGTTCTCAAGCCCATCATATGCTTGGTCAGTTGCTAGTCTCGGCAAAAATGCAAAAAAAGGCCACTTTATTTTTGCTCGGTTGATATCTCGGGCGCTTTTAACAACGTTTTACATTCGCAGGCGCTTCACTGTTTAGTTAAAGCAGGAGTTAATTCTTCCGTAGTAAAAGTTCTACAATATTGGTATTCAATTCGTTGGTTCGGTTAAAATGGTTGTTCGGTTAAATGTTGGTTCGGTTAAATTACATTGGACCAAAAGTCTTGGTCCAATGTAATTATTAGCAGCAAGTGTGTGCCTGCTACCGTTTTGATTATCAAAATCAGTGATTTTGTTGCTCATTTTACTCGTCCTTTTTCTACATTTAATCATTCTATCCAGTCCATGTTTTCTTCCTTATTGCATAATACTGTTCCTCGAGTTCTTCGACAAATCCATATATTGTCAATATCTAGCGGTGATATCTATCGGGCTTTTAAGAGAAATCAAGTGCTCCTGATGTGGGTGGTGTATGTTACAATCACTTCACCATTAAGTGTCCATTATTGTTAACACACATTCAGCTCCTATTCCAGATGTGTTTAGTCCAATCCTTAGTTCCAGATAGTTTTCTTTCGGGAATGGTAACATCAGTTTTGAAAAAGGGAAAGGACATAGATCAGTGTTCCAGTTATCGACCAATTACAGTATCCTGCTTCATGAGCAAGCTGTTCGAGTATGCCGCATTGCCTGATGTTTTGACTAAATGTGATTTTTCTGATTATCAAGTTGGGCTCAGAGCCGGTTTTGGTTGTTCTCAAGCCCATCATATGCTTGGTCAGTTGCTAGTCTCGGCAAAAATGCAAAAAAGGCCACTTTATTTTTGCTCGGTTGATATCTCGGGCGCTTTTAACAACGTTGTACATTCGCAGGCGCTTCAATGTTTAGTTAAAGCAGGAGTTAATTCTTCCGTAGTAAAAGTTCTACAATATTGATATTACAATTCGTTGGTTCGGTTAAAATGGTTGTCTGATATATCCGAACCTATCTCAGTAAAGAAGGAGTCAGGAAAGGTGGTTTGCTGTCTCCATATAGTTTTCAAACTGTGCTTGCGGACAGTTTGCGAATGCTGTCTCCTACTGTGTTTTTAAAAAATACTGCTGTTAGTCACATTGCCTATGCTGATGATGTTCTGCTAGTTAGTCATACTAGGTCAGGCGTAACAAAAAAATCTAAATGTTCTGATTAATGCTTTGAGTATGATTGGGCTTTCTGTAAATGCTTCAAACTGCAAGTTTTTGTGTTTTAATATATCTAAACCAGCTCCTCCTTTAAATGTGGGTACAATGCTACTCAAGTGTGTATCAAAGTTGAAATGGCTTGGGATTACATTTTCTGATACACTTTCGACTACATTCTCATCTCTGGCTGCTAGTGCTCTGCAGTGTATTCGTTTCTCATATGGTAAAATCTCGCCTAATAGAAGGAGGTACAGCCACCGAGGCTTACGAGGCTCGTATGTAAACTTTACCATAGTTTTTGTTCTCCTAAAAATTCTTTTTCTTTCCGGTTTACAGCCTCTAATGCGCAAAAAAGACCGTCTTCAGCTAAGGAGAGGCTATTTTAAATATTGTAAATTCCTGCTATATTTACCAAGGTGGTACAGAAATCACAAGATTATTTCTCACTTTGGACTTATCGACCCCCTAGTGCTGCTTGAAAACATCGCTAAAGGACCTGAGGACCAATACTCCCGGGAAGATGTTTGCCAGTGACCCCCTCACTTATTTTTTTTCAGATTAGAGACTTATAAATATTGTTATGTTATTTATATTGTGTTTTTCTTCTTATTTCCTTGTGGATAATATTATTTTGTTTTTTCTTTTTACTCCGCATTTATTTTATATTGCGGGTTATAAATAAAATTACTTATTAAAATAGGCTACTTATTATGAAACAAAAAATAATTCTTACAAAACAAAAATACATCCCAAAAACTCAGAGAATCTTCTTACAAAATACAAAATACTTCTTGCAAAACACAGAAAAAATACATCTTTCAAAACAAAAAATAATTCTTACAAAACAAAAATACATCTTAATAAATAAAAATTCTACAAAATACTTCTTATAAAAAAAAAAATTATTGTTACAAAACGAATATACATCCTAGCAATCACAAACTTTTCTTACAAAATATAAAATACTTGTTATAAAACAAAAAATACTTCTTACGAAACAAATACAATTCTTACGAAACTAAAATACATCCTAAAAGATCACAAATTCTTCTTACAAAATACAATATACTTCTTACAAAATAAAACGATAATTCTTACGAAACAAAATACATCCTAACAATCACAAATTCTTATTACAAAACAAAAAAATCCTCTTTCAAAACCAAAATAATTCCTACAATAAAATACATCCTAAGAAATCAGAGATTGTTCTTACAAAATTTCACATTCCTACTGCTGTAATCCATTCAATTTCACTCATAGATGACGGCGCATTTTTGACTATCACAAGTGTTTAGAGCTAGAGACATACGAAGTGGAAATTTATCAAGATTCAAATAATAGCATTCAAGTTAGGTACATTTAGGTTCGCTTAGCGTAGCGGGGGCACAACCTATTATAAAAAAATTATCTTGAAATGTCTTAGGAAAGATAATGGGGGTCCCAGAGGGTGTCACATGCTAGCCATTGAATGTCATAGACTGGGAATTGGCATGTAACACTGCAATATAACAATGAAATGGCAAGGTTCTGGTGTTCAAATAGAGAATAGTGGTCATTTTTAGTTTGCAAATGCTAAGTTCTGCTGTTCAAATAAAAACCGTGTTCAATTTGGACTATTGTTTGGTGGGAAAAGGTTGAAAATGTCCTAGGGGGTGATAAGGGGGTGCCTCGTGGATGGTAGGGGGAGTTGTGTAATGGCGTGGTGGTTTGAGGTGTTTTTTTGGGGGAGGGGGCATCATGAAAGGTTTGGCCTGCGAAAACATGAATCAATGGATAAAATTTGTGATTTTTATCAAAAAATGTATGAAAATGTCTTGTGGGTGATGAAGGAGGCGTCAGAGGGTGTCATGGACCAGTCATAGTGTGGTATAGGCTTGGGAGTTGTTGGAAAATAAGAACAATAAAAAAAGAAAATAAATCCATTGGGGTATTCAAACGTTAGGAAAAAAAAAAACTTAAATGATGATGGCTGGTGTCGCAGGGTGCCACCAAGCAGCCAATTTTTATAAAACCCATTGTAAAATAAGGAAAAGGGTCATCCAGGAAATGTTTTTAATTTTAGGTAGTGTGAATTGTCTTGGACTGTCAAATTCTTTAAATAGAAAGAAATAGGAGAAAGGCTCGTTCAAGAAATGTTTAAAATCTAAGTGGAACAAATTGCCTTGGACGATCACATTCTAGTAATGAAATGCTATGTCCCGCTGTGCAAAAAAAACAGTGTTCGATTATAGATTTATAAGCTTATTTTGGAGGGGGAATAGAGGTTAAAAATGTCCTAGGTGGTGATGAGGGGGATGCTACGTGAATTGTGAGGGGTAGTTGCTTAATGGCGTGGTGGTGTGAGGTGTTTTTGGGGCATCATGAAAGGGTTGGCCTGCGAAAATACGAATCGGTGGACTTAATACATGATTATTAACAAGAAAATATCTGAAAAATGTCTTAGGAATGATGATCGGGGTGCCAGAGGGGGGGGGGGTAATATTGTGGCATGGTGGTTTGAATTGTCATTGTATCACGGAGGCTTGGGTTACTTTTTCTGTGATTTCATGATTTTATAACATTTATATCAATAAATTTTGTACTACAAAAAGACTGTGTTTTTTTAGGTTCCTTGTTTCAGGGAATTTCTTCATTACATAAACATTCACGTAATTTAAGCATCTTGTAGCCCTTCTTGCTTTTATTACTAAAAAATACGCTAACAGCAAGCCACAATATTATCCGGTAATACTCTCTAAAAGCATTACTTAATGAGCACGTGATAGCAGATTTTCAGTAATTGATTTTCCCCCTCTGCGTGTCAATTATCGCAGCCGTAGGGAAAAACAAAATCGTAATTCTAAAATGAGCGAAAAAGGGGTCTCTCCTTGCGTGCAAAGGGTATTTCCTAGAATATATTAGCCAAACCATAATATTAGAAATAAATTGCTGGTCAACTCGGTAAGGCAGAGCTTCATTGGATAAAAATGGCCTTTCGAGTTCTAGTGGGGACAAAAAAACATTAGAATATAATGGCCCCCTATGAAAAATGCATTGAAAGAAAAATTAAATCTCAAAAAGTACTATCTAACATCCCCGTGTGTGTGCTCCTCACTTACAACCACGGGTCCCCCACGGGCACTGAAGAAACAGGTAACGTTAGAATGTGTCATCCGTAAACATTCCCCATTACATAAGAACTAAAGAAATGTTGAAAAACGTCTTGGAAAAAATGTCTTGAAACAAGTTGAAGAAAAAATGTCATAGAAAACGTCATGAAACGACTTGAAGTGTCTTGAACGATCTTGAAGAGAAATATCTTGAAATGTCTTGAAACGTCTTGAAAATAAAATCCATTGGAAAAAATGTCTTAATAAAATTCTTCTGCTTGGCGCTGTCATTACATAACGCCCACGTGTGTGCCGTGCTCAGTTAAAAGCGGAGGTCCCCCACTGGCTCTTAAGAAACAGGTCATGTTAGAATGTGTAATATGAAATTATTCCCTATGGCATAAATGCTGAAAAACGTCTGGGAAAAAATGTCTAACTAAAATTCCTCTGCTTTGCGCTGTCATTAAGCAACGCCTACGTTTGTGCCGTGCTCAGTTACAAGCGGAGGTCTGTCCCGGGTTCTGAAGAAACAGTTAACGTTAGAATGTATCATCCTTAAACACAGTCTCTAGTACGCAAGAACTAAAGGAATGTTGAAAAAGGTCTTGGAAAACGTCTTTAAAAATATTTCTTAATAAAATTCCTATGCTTGGGGCTGTCATTACTAACACCCATGTTTGTGTCGTACTCAGTTACAAGCGAGGGTCCCCCATGGGCTCTGAAGAAAAATAGCTTAATAAAATTCCACTGCTTGACTAGTGGACTCTAACATTCTCTATTAAATAACGTCCAAAGTAAACATTCCATTCTCAACTCCAATTACGTAGCAACCAAATGTGAGCATTCTCTATAATTAGTCTTGATTTAGTCTTGATTCAGTCTTGAAAGTGATAACACCTTTTCTGGATGTTATGAACTTGAAACTCGGTAGGATCTTCAATTAATTCAGTGACCGGTGTTAATTGCGTGACCATTCTTTCAAAACATTTTTATATGGATTAAAAATGTTATAATCTACTAACCTAGTTTCTGGATATTTATTTATATTTTGTAAAAGTGGTTTGAAATTGAGTTATTTCGATGATAATATTGGAGAATAGCCATCGAGCAGCAGTGCGAACTTAAATAAATAGGACATCTGGTACTTAGAGGCAATTACGCTGCGATTGTGGTGGTGAAAGAAAAGTAAGCAGAAGAGGGGTGGAGAGTTTTTAACAAGAGCCGTGGTACCCACTGGGCTTGCCCCTTAAATTGTGGGGACAATGTAGACAGCCTTCAATGCTTCTCTTACTTCTGTCGCAGTGAAATCACCAGACAAATATTAATATAGTTCAACCCGTAAACATCGGTCTAGAATAGGATATTATTAATTATCAGACCAGTAGAACCAGTCATCCCGCGCTCGTCACGTGTGCTCTGCGTGTGCTAAATCAATTTTCGTGAAGCTGTTTGACTGCAGTGTTTGACCTTGGAACAAAATTGGTGAATGTATTTTGGATGTGATCCAGATTAACGCAACGAAAACTGTGCTAGTCTTGAACCCAGTTTTAAACTTTGTCTCTCAATACATGACAAAGGGTATTAAGACGGATATGTTCGTTAACAAAGGAATAGAGATTTTTGATCATGCCAGTATTATGGAAGCCAAAAACTGCTGTGGACTTACTATGAGGGTGAATTCGGATACAACGAACGATAACGCGAATGCAAAAATGACTGTGATAACTTGACGGATATTGCGAAAGCAATATGGTGCTGTGCTAAAGACGGGAAAGAGCTTCCGACTTTCGTTATTCGGGAACCGGAGTCTGTTCCCACGTGCGGTGACAAAATTGCAGTTTGTATTACTACCAAAGTGAACGAAATGACGAGAAAAATGGACAGTGAACTGCAACAGTTTTTCCGCAAGTTAGATACTCTGAACAGTGGTTTGAACGTTACTGCTGATTCCAGGAATCAGCCTACAGCCTCCTCGTCAGTACCTAAAATTCCAAATGTGGAAGAACCCCTGTTCTCGGTTGTCTTGAAGAATATGCCTCCTGAGTTACACGATCCAGGAAAGTGTAAGGACTTTATAACAGCTTGGCACCGGGTGATAAAACATTAGCGGATGCAGTGCTCAGGCGGAGAAATAAAGAATGGCAACTGTCAGTCTCTTCCAAGCAGGCAGTAGAAAAGTCTCGGCAGCCCTCAAAAGTACCTATAAAATTGACAATCAACTTGTTAATTCCAAGTTCATTGGTATAGTGAAACGTCTCCCCAGCAACGTGACGGAGGACCTTCTTAAAAGTCTATAAAAAGACTGTGAAAAAGCAATGAAGTGCGGTAATGCGCAACGTTTAAAATGTATTACCCCTCTAAAAGTGCATTTTCCGCTGCCTTAACGAACCCGTTTAAATTGGTTTCGAACTTTTTCGTCTAGAAGAATTCTGCTTTTTGCCTCGAAGGTGTTATCGGTGCCATCGTGTCGGGCACATAGCGGCGGACTGTAAGGAAGCTGAAACTTGTAGCCGTTTCGGAGAAAGTGGCCACACGAACTCCCCTGAGAAACCCGTGTGAAAATCCTACTCGGTGCCTGAATTGCAATTCGATTAGGCACAGATGTTATCACTATGCCTGTCCTGATAACAGAAAAAACTTGAAAGTTAGATCACGCTCCCAAAATGTGTAGTATTCTGTCTTGGAATATAAATGGGAAAGCACTTAAGAAAACAGTTCTGCTTGATTCTATGAGCCAAGCCAATGAAGTAATTTGTATACAAGAGCACCTGCTTTCCGAGGACAATACTAACGTGGAAAAGCTCTCTAGTTGACTCTAGTGTTTTATTCGGACAGCTGAACGCGTGAAATCCCGAGGTCAGCCATCTGGTGGCTTAGCCCCTCTGGTGAGAAAGTCTCTTCAAGCTGAACTTTTAGCATCAAGCAAACACTTCCTCGCTGTTAAAGCTCACGATACTGTGATAATAAACGTCTATCTTGCTACTAATTATTGATCTAGCCTCTCGGAAAGCAAGTTCACGGCTTCATGTACTCAGCTAAGCCGTTTCGTGAAGACTAAAATTCCTGGGAATACGAAAGTTCTATTGATAGGGGACTTCAACTGTGATCCGCTTAATACCGAATCTGAAAGGACTCAAATCGTTATAGGTTCCCTTCCTGATTAGTTAAATGTCGTTGATAAGGACAAAGCTTATACATTTATCAGTGTTGCCAACACCGTCTCAAATCTTAACCATGTGTTAACGAACTTCCCGGTGAGTGGCGAAGTAAAAGTTGTAGCTGATGGTTCATACTCTGACCATTTGCCCTTGTCATTGTCAATAACACTAGACTGTCTAAAGTTCTCGGGTCCGTGCAAATCCCAATGGAGAGTATGCAGTGACTGGAAACAAGTGTCGAATCTCTTTGCGGCTACTTGTGGTGATATGCTGAGTAAAATAAAAGCTGCCTTCCATCTGCTGCAGAGAAATGCAAACTCGTATTGCAGTGAAAGTGAAATACGTCTGCAGATAAACATGTACTGTGCAGAAATATCGCATGCTCTGAGTGTCGCGGAGGGTTTAGCAGTTTCTATGAAGCGTATCTGTAATAGGTCGCAGGTGAAAGGGTGGTCTATAAATCTGGAGCTAGCAGTGGCTTGTGCGTCAGTGACGCTATGGCTGAAAGCTTGGCATGATAACGGGAAGCCACGGAGTGGAATAGTGAACGAGATTCGAATCCATACTAAACGAAAGTTCAATAAAGCGTTAAATTCCCACCGTGCAACCTTCAAAGAATTTTTTTGCAAAAGATCAGTAAGAATCCGAACCTCATTTGGTCACTTCAGTCTAAGCCTGAAAAAGCTAATCCTACGTCTAATATTTCTGCTAATCGGCGGAGTGCTTACTTTGATTCCGAGTTCAAAGCGCCTGATCCAGTGCTGCAGTCTAATTACAAAAATGAGCTGGTTTCAATGCTTACCAATACCTTCGACGATTTCTCAGTGTCACCGGTCTTATTTTGCCAGGCCGTTAAAAAGCTGAAAAAGGTATACTCGAAAGGCTGCGATAGTATTTGTGCTCTACATTTTTCTTTGGGAGGCTATGTTCTTTATCATCACATTGCACTTCTGTTTCAGATGATTTTGACACAAGGGATAGTTCCGAGTTGCTTTAGTGTGGGTATGGTTATCCCGATATTAAAGAAGGGGAAGCCAGCCGAACAGCCTTCTTCGTATCGGCCAGTAACGATATGTTCAGTATTTTGTAAACTATTCGAGACTGTTGTGTTTGATGAGATTTATGATAAGTGTGAGATGCATCCACGCAAGTTCGGTTTTCGAAAAGGCCTCGGGTACACCCATGTACTTTATCTTCTTGCTAACATATTACTTGACGCTCATCTTTCGCGAGAAACTTTGATCTTTGGTCAATATGATATCAGGCGAGCTTTTGACTCTGGGATTCATGCCCAGATTTGGGTTGAACTGTGTAAGCGAGGCGTGCGTTCTTCTATTGTAAAGTCATTACGTGATATGTATAGGAACCTCAAGCTATGTGTTCCTTGGAAGATGGTAAGCTTAGTGGGGAGATATCCGTACATAAGGGATTATAACGTCTCCTACTTCGTATAAAAACAGTGTTAATGATGCACAATAGGTTTTCTCTCCGAGTTATATATGCAAGCATATTGACTTGTCACTTCTGGTTTTGCATATGATCTGTTAAATCTGTCTCGGTTGCTTTCGTCATTAGAATATAATTTCTCGCGTCTTGAAAAAATTTATGCTGATATTGGTTTGCAGTTTAATGTAGTCTGCTGTTTTGGTTTTTAATTGCCCTGATGATAATGCTACAGTCAGGCTTGGTGGAATTACCGTAACACTGTCTAGTCACATTACGTACCTTGGCCTGCCGATTGGTCGTAATCTTCGAGAAACCCAGTCTTTGCTTATTTAACACCTTTCTAAAAAAAAAAATGCGCATTGCCTATGTGGGTGTTGTCACTAGCCATCACAATTCAAGCCGTAAATATCCGTAAAGCTTTGCCTCAAGTCTTGGACCTGTATCCTTTTTGGAAGCTCCTGAGAGCACGAAACAAGAAAGACATAAGGTCGGTATTTTCAAGTATGCCCGATATCTGCTTCAAGTGCCGCTTTTTGTTAGAAACCGCCTTATTGTTGCAAAATATGGAATTGCTGAGCCTCTGAGTGCCATGGAGGAGATAATTCAGAATTACGCTAAAACACTAGAGCTTCTGGACCGCGAGTGGGCCCACCTTCTCAAACAGTTATGTTATTATGTAGTTTTTTTTGTATAACAAATACTGCTTGTATTTGTGTTTCTTGTCACTTTTGTTTTTTCTTTATTTTCTTGTTTGCACTCTGTCTTTTTCTGTTGATTTTAAGACGGGCTATTAATAAAATTCTTTCATTCATTCATAATGTAACATACACCTGCGTCTCTTAGTTTCCATATGGCGTAGCTAACACCTGCTCTCATGACCGGTCGTATTGCGGGTTCATTTAAAACAGTGCTGTGTTTAAAACTAGGGGTGTGTCTTCCAAAAAGTAAACATTTACTAACACACATGTTGACCATTTCAGACAGGGCTGCGTTTAAAATTAAGCATAGGGCTACGTTTAAATAGAGTGAGGGGATACTATTTGAAAATAAAGAGGAACATTAAAACTTAAAACGAACAGAAATTATTCCGTATATGAGGGGTTGTGGGCTGCCCCCTCCTCAATCTCCGCTATTTAAGCTAAAGCTTGACCTTTTCTCCCAATTCTTTAAGAAAGATTCCTGAAACACAAGGACCGTGGAATTACAAGCAAAACCTTTTTTGAAAGTAGGTCATTTCAAAAACTTCACTGTGAATAGATACGTAATATCCAATACCTTCTAGGATTTCATGATTTTATTGCGTTTTACATCCTTTGTAGGCCTTTTTATGTTTAGTTTTTTCTATTTGTCGTGTTTTTAACTTTTTTTCAGTGATTTCATGATTTGATATAGCATTTTTATCAATAAATTTTTATATTTACAAAAAGCCCTGTGTTTATTTTAGATTCCATATTCCAGGGGGAATCTTCAATGCGGTACGTAAATATTTACGTAATCTAAGCATCGTGTAGCCCCTCTCGCCTTTATTACTAAAAAATACTCTAGCAGCCGCAGTATTATCTGGTAAGACTCCCTAAAAGCATTACTTAATGAGCAGGTGATAGCAAATTTCTAGTAATCGATTTTCTTCCTCTGTGTGTCAATTATTGCATCCGTAGGAAACACAATCGTAATTCTAGCATGCGCCAAAAGGGGGCTCTCCTTGCGTGCAAAGGTTATTTCCTAGAATGTATTAGCCGAACAATAATAATAGAAATACATTGCTGGTTCACTCGGTTAAGGCACAGCTTCATTGGATGGAAATAGCCTTTCAAGTTCTAATGTGTACACAAACCATAAGAATATTATGACCCCCTTTGAAAAATGCATTAAAAGGAAACTGTTGGGGTTTCACCCCTGTTTCTTATCTTTTTCAGTTAAATGACCTGTTTTCGTTTCCGTAATTAAATTTGCTTAGATTTACCTATAGAGTAATTTTCAATGATAAGTTAAACTCTCGTTGCTAATCTATAGTTGTTTTGCAATAAATAAGCTTTCAAGCTAAATTCTATTTTTGTCTTCCAGACCTGGGCCATTGAAAGATAATATTATGCAAAAAGAAGCCTGGGATTTCAATTCTAATCCATTGGATTAGTCTGTGCCATTCTGGGGTCCACCGCAACACAAGTTTACCTTCTATGAAAACAGTGATTTCGGATTTAGTTCATTGATAGACTTCAGAATCTATGTTACTATGTAATATTGTGAGTTTTATTGGATTTGACATTGGAAAATGTAAGTAAGCTATTTTTCTATAGCCGTGTGAGATTATTTTTCCAGGAACCCAGGTAGAGTAGAGAAAATAGTTTGCGAGAAGTACCGACTCTAGAATATTGACAGGGGGCCGTTTACCCTCCAATGAGATGGCTAGAGATAGTAGGGGTGACCCAAGTGGTGGTACTCTTGACGTGGAGAATTAGCCATTTGACCGTTTGATCAAGTTACCTAACCCTGGAAAAGGGCATACCGTAATAGGATTTTAAAATACCCTATAGATATTTACATTACGGTAGTGGTAGCTGCGAGCCATTCCATTACAATATTTCGCACCATTGAAGTTTTCCCCTCCAATAAGTAGTGCAGCACCATTTTCCACGCCAATATCACGTGGCAGCCATTATTATCAGTACAATAGTGATGGCAGCGTTGGTGCCATTACAATAGTGGTGGCAGTGTCTACTACAATACAATAATGGCCCCCTGTGAGAAATGCATTGAAAGAAAAATTAAATCTAAAAAAGTATTATATAACACCCCATTTGTGGGTTCTCCTCAGTTACAACCGCGGGTCCCCCACGGGCTCTGAAAAAAACAGGTGACGCTAGAGTGCGTCATCCGTAAACACCCCATTGGGTAAGATCTAAAGAAATAATGTAAAATGTCTTCGAAAAAAGTCTTGAAATGTCTTGAAACATGTTGAAGAAAAATGTCTTAGAAAATCTCATGAAACTTCTTGAAGCGTCTTGAAGATCTTGAAGAGAGATGTCTTTAAATGTCTTAAAACGCCTTGAAAAAAAGTCTTTGAAAAAATATCTTAATAAAATTCCTCTGCTTGGCGCTTTCGTTACGTAACGCCCACGTGTGTGCTGTACTCAGTTAAAAGTGGAGGACCCCATGGGTTCTGAAGAAACAGGCCACGTTAGAATGTGTCATACGTAAACATTCCCTATTACGCAAGAGCTAAAGAAATGTTGAAGAACGTCTTGGAAAAATATGTCTTAATAAAATACCTCTTCTTGGCGCTCTCCCTACATAACGCCCACGTGTTTGCCGTGCTCAGTTACAAGTGGGGGTCCCCCTCAGGTTCTGAAGAAACAGGTCACGTTAGAATGTGTCATCCTTAAACATTCCCTATTACGTAAGAATTGAAGAAATATTGGAAAATGTCTTGGAAAACGTCTTGAAAAAATGTCTTAATAAAATTCCTCTGATCGGCCTTGTCATTACGTAACAACCATGTGTGTGCCGTGCTCAGTTACAAGCGAGGGTCCCCCATGGGCCCTGATAAAACATGGCTTAATAAAATTCCGCTGCTTGACTAGTGGGCTCTAACACTCCCCATTAAATAACATTAAAAGTAAACACTCCATCCTCAACTCAATTACTTAGCAGCCAAACGTGAGCATTCTCTATACTGCAACATACACCTGCTTCTTTTAATTTTCATATGGCATAACTAACATCTGCTCTTGTGACCGTTTGTATTGCTGGTCCATTTAAAACAGGGCTGCGTTTAAAACTAGGGATGTGTCTGTCCAAAAGCAAAAATTCCCTAAAACCTGCCGACCATTTTAAAACAGGGACCACTTGTTATACAGGGGTATGTCTTCCCAAGTGTAAACATTCCCTAAAACCTGCTGGTTATTTTAAACAGGGCTGTGTTTAAAAGTAAGGATAGGGCTGCGTTTAAATAGATTGAGGGTAAATTACTTTTTCAATAAAAAAAAAACTTGTTTTTTATTCAATATCTGTTCGTTTAAATAATCCCAGGAAATCCAACCCCTCCGTGGAAAATCCCCTCCCCCGAAAAAATTGCTCCATAGAAAATTCCTCCAACGTAAAATTCTTCCCCCGTGAAATTATCCCTAGAAAATTCCATCCTCGCTGCGAATTCCACTCAGATAATTTCTTGCTTACGATTCCGCCTGAAAAATGCTTCTTAGTATTCTTTCATTTTAAGAAAGACTTTTTTTTAATTTCTGATCGCTTTCAGATCATGCCAGAATCCTTTTGTGTGAAAAATATTTTCCGGACCCCCCCCCCCTTCCCTCAATGGAAAGTTTCTCCTACGGAAAATTTCCCAATGGAGAATTTCCCCTTGTGCTATTTCCCGCATTAAGAATAACTCCCGTAGGAACTCCTCCCCTACCCCACGTAAAAACTCTCAGAGAATTCCAACTCCACTGAAAACATCCCCGCGGACAATTCCCCCCAGAAAATATCCACATTCAAAATGAGTCGCCAATGAGAACGTAAGGCAAATGAAACAAATTTCGTATATGATTTCTGGCAAATTCTCCCCGTATAAAAATTTTCCGGGTAATTTTCATCCCCGGAAACATCTATCCCAATGGAAAATTCTCCCCGTAGAAAATCAATCGCCAGAAAATCCCCCTTGAAAAATATCGGTATTCTTCCAAGTAATAAATGCTATATGTAAACAATCGGCAAATTTCATAGCTTCAGGCCCTTCCTCCGGGGGCTCTGGACGGCCCTGTCATCCCCAAAGACATAGTTATTGAACTTTCCAACTGTTCTGAACAAAATGGCTGTCTCAAAATTATGATCAAACGACTTTAGTGGAAAAGGTTGTATGAGGGGGGTAGTTGCTTTCCAATTTTTTGGTCACTTAAAAAGGGCATTAGACCTCTTAGTTATCTTTAAAATGAGCCCTCTCCCAATTTCCTAGAACTTTTCGGTTCGATACGATCAACCATTGGAAGAACAAAGAAAAAAAAAATAAATCTAAAATAATCTAAAAAGCATGCTTAATTAGACTTGCTCAAGATTCTCAAAATCTTAATGTTGCTATAATCAATTTACCCAGCGTTCAATAAGATCGTCGGAATAGATATTTGTAACTTGTATCCTTGATCATTCTTCTCGAATAAAATACAAAGTTTTACATTATTTAAGATGAGAGCTTGAAAACTGTACAGCAGGGTTCTCTGATACGTTGAATATGATGGTGCAATTTTAAATAATATTCCTTGAGTTGTTTTTATTTTTTTTTGGGGGGGGGGGTGCCTGTCTCCTTTTTCGACACTCAGCCAAATGTGTGTATTTTTTTTTTTTTTTTTTTTTTTTTTTTTTTTTTTTTTTTTTTTTTTTTTTTTTTTTTTTTTTTTTTTTTTTGAATAGCTGGGTGGGCATTTTGTATATTCTTTATAGCCTAATGGGCTAGTCTCGTTTTCTTCTTCTTTTTCCTACTTCTTCTTTTGACTTCTTCTTCAATTTTGAATGTGAAAACTAAGCAATCCTTTAATTTCTAACTCCTTTTTCCCTTGGTAACTGGCAATCTGGCCTTATAGGGATCAAATAAAAAAAAAAACTAAATTTTTCATTGTTCCTTTTGATTCCATTTAAAAGTATAAAAACTAATAACTGAATAGAACTTTTACAACGTCAATTGTAATTTTTAAAGCAATGGTGTTAGCTTGCTGATGCGATATCTTGAATGGGCAAATCAATAGATTAAATTAAAGAGAGAAATTAAAAATTGGAATGAACGGGAATCTTCTATTTACGAGGGGAGGAGGGGACTGGTGTCCTATCGGCCCTGATTATCCATACGAAAGTTTGATTTATAGTTTTCTGAAATGATCTAGAGCAGTGTTTCTGAAACTGTGGTACACGTGCCCCGGCCAGCCAACAAAAAAAAAAATAAAACAACCCTTTAAATCTAGGACTGGCAATTTTATTTACATTTTATTAGCTATAGTGTACTTAGTACCGGTAGCTGAGAAGGGGTACCTAAAGCGTTTTGTGGGTAAAAAAAGGTACAGTGTCAAAATAAGTTGAGAACCACTATTCTGGATTATAACAAATGTAGGAAATTCGTAACTACGTGTATTTTATTTTCTGAGTGCCTTTCAAAACACTTGAACTGAGAATGTTACTACTCAAAGGAAATGCGAGTATATCAGCTTTTTAATCCGCGAAACAGTGAGAAAAGGAAATGAAATTTGTAGCACAATTGAGTGTGAGAAAGCTAATTCTTAGATTATTGAAAAAATGCACAATTTCGTGCCAAGAGCAACAGGTGTAGAAAACCTATATTCCCAAGTATAGAATGCTTCATTTGAAAAAATTACTTTTAGTGTAACTCATTTTTCCTTTTAACATAGCATTCAGGGTGTCCTAGTACAAGGGGGGAGGGGCTGCTACAAACATTGTGTTATGAAGGGTGAGGGGCTAATCAAAATGGGGAAGAACATTTTAGATTTTTAAGCAAAAAATCATTTTTGTTTTGACATGTTTTGTGTCTTTCCAAAAATTAACAAACAAATATTTGTCCAATAAGAGAGTCATACTTACTCCCGCCATTTACCCGTGCAGCCATTTAAACATTTGCCTCTCAATTACTCGGACTATCTGTCTTGGCTTTTCTCTTTCTACAATTAGCCATGTCATGATGCCCACTACTGCAAAATACTTGATTTTCAATTCAAAATCAACGGATCCAAAAAAAAAAAAAAAAAAAAAAAAAAAAAAAAAAAAAAAAAAAAAAAAAAAAAAAAATAAGACCGTGGTTGCAACAAGTTTCATCGCCGAGTTGATTTTGTGTATCGATTAAATTAAAAGAAAACAGATTATAGAAAAAAAGTAAAAGATCTACTTTAAAACTGAAAACGAAGGGATTTACAAGTGTTCTATTTACTGATTCTATAAGAATATGAATTGATAAGTTTTACACTTTTGAAATAAACAACCTTGTGGCTTTCTGTTAAGAACAAAAATCAATGTCTTAGCTGCCAAAATCTGCTTTTGAAAACACAAAACCATACTTAAAACTATGTTGTCTAACGAACGAGTAATAATCTTGTTATTTTTCATTTTTTAGCTCTGACAAGGACTTTAAAGTATTTTACTGCATAAGTCGGAAATATATTATTTGGTGCTTGTTGAGCCCCTGTGGCCACGGTGTTATATTCACTCATACATACAATAACATTCAAAGGCAGGTTGGCACTAACGACTAAAGAAAATCATCTGCGCCTTTACATGTTTGGTAAAAAGCCTTTAAACTTAAACTTGAGGTTTGTTCCCTACACTTCCACAGGTAGTTTATTTTTGGGACACCTCACATTTCGAGACATTGGTGGCAGCGATTTCCTGACAAATTTCAAAAAGGATAGGTAATGATTTGATTGGTCATGTTTCCGCTTTAATTACATATAAGTTGGTCATTTTGTATACCTAAGCACTATCAAATTTGCTAGTTGAGAAACACAAAGTGGATTCATAGTTTCTTCCATTCATCTTATCCCATCGCCCCCTCACCTCAGCCACTATACTCATCGCTGGTGTAAATTTCAAAATAGAATCATGGATATTAATGGCTGTCAGGCAGAGGCATAGTACTGACAGATTACTTATAAAAAGAGATACTCAGCACTGAGTGCTTGTAGAACATCTTCTTAAAACGTGGATCCTCCATTTGGAATGGTTTCTCCAGAGAAACTATGGCTGAAAACCCATCTGTTGACAAATGTAAAAGATAGTCCAGCAGACGCAACTCTCTGAACAAAATCAAGATAAATGGTTGACAACCAAGAACAAATGGTTGGCAAATTAGGTTCCAAGTTTTTCAAAGCCCTTGTGCCATGAATTTTATCAGCCTAAAAAAATTTGAAGTAGTTGTTTAAGATATTCTAAATTAATATGGACTTATCTTACTAGATGCAAATGGCCTATTTTAGGTCCATATGTGTGAATTTATTTCAGAGGAGACAAAACATACCAGAGAGAGGATTGAAGACACAACAAAATTAGCTGTCAAAGTTAGTTGTCTTATGTATGTGTAAATGCATAAGAAATAACAATGCAAACTCAAGATTTTATGGAGACACGGTACCGGGGACCATCACCATATCTATGGGCCAAGCCTATTGGTTCCAATATTTCCTCATCAAGCACTCCAGTATACCATTACTGAACAGCGGAAGCATCAAATCCATGTTTATTCAATTAAATCCTGTCTTTATAAGTTTCTATGAAAAATAAATAAATGAGTGACACATTCGCTCTTTTTTAATCTACGTCATTGTCCAGAATATATTTTTTTGGAGAATAATGCTGATAATCAATAGTTACAAAATATATGCTTTTTAGTGAAGCAAAATTTAAAGTCAATAAAGGCTAAATTTAATAGCAAAAACTTGATATTCTTTCAAGAGTATGTTTCTCTTGAACCAAGGAATATATTTAAGGCTTACGCAGTTAAGACGCAAAAATTCCAATTTTTAAAGGTTGACTGAGAACCTGTCCGGGGGCACCTTTTATATTTCAAATTTTACTCGTTATTTGAAATATTTACCACTCGTTATTTACCACTTTTTTTAATGTGAATGTTGAATCTTGAATGTTGGATTCTTTTTTTCTTTCTTTCTTTCCTTCATTCTTTAACTTGTCAGATTTTCTTTTTCATTATTCTTGCAGTTTGCTTCTCGGTTTAAGGACTTCGGTTCTAGGCATATTCTCCCCAGAGAATATCCCCCCCCCCCTCCTAGACAGAAAATTACACTGGAACCTCCGCCCCTCACGGAAAATTCGTCCGCAGCAAATCCTCACCGGAAAGTTCAATCGGTGGAAAGCTCCTGCCTGTGGAAAATTCCCCCATGTTCAAAGCTGAGCAGCCAAAGAGAACGTATGACAAATAAAAACGATGAAGAAAAACATGTGTGTGTCCTAGAATATGTCCTGGAGTGTGCAATTTCAGACCACTGCCCTCTGATGGAAGGGCAGAGAGATAACATACTGGGACTAATAAGCACGAGTAATTACATCCCGTGGACTTGGTCTGAACCGACTAGAGGCGTTATTAGCCATTTTGGGTAGGTATTTAATTTCAATACAGATTGGTCATTTTTAATTGCTAATTCGAGTGATATTGCTATTGAAGTTCCTTTGTTTTTTGTTCTTTACCGACTGAATTTGATCTTATTTGATTAGTTTTACTTCACATTTCCATCAGCCCATTTGTCCCAACAAAAAAAATGAGCCAATAAAATAGTGGCGAAAAATAGCCGTTTGCGAATCTTCGAGTACTTGCCTTTTTGGGGTGTTTTCCACATTTTTCAAAAAAGGCATGTTTTCTCAGGCTCTTACCGTTTGATGTGTAACAATAAACATAATGAACTTCACATGTTTGGAATCAATATGAAAAGCCAATTTTTTATATGTTTTGATTGTTAGAAAAATTCCTTCTTTTCAAGTTTTTGCTACTATTGTCCCGAGTTGCTCCTTACAGTTCGGACCCACGAGCTATTTTATTCTACACCATATGCTCTTTTTTCTTTCATAATATTTGTCTTAATTTCCCTTCGGCTGCTCAATCTTACATTCGAGGAGAATTTTCAAGAGAGGAACTGTCGGGAGGGGAAGAGATTTTCTGGGGGTATTTTATGTGGAGGGATTTTTCTTTAGGAGGGAAATTTTCTCTGATGGGAAATTTCTGTGGGAGGGAATTTTCTATGGGGTGGGAGGGGTCTTCTGCTTTGAGTTTTTCACCGTAAGGGGAGGTGTACACTGGATCCTGAGGGCTTAAAGCTGTCGAAAGGAGTGTTTTTCAAAAATAAATTCAAATTGTTTTAAATGTAAACAAAATTAAATTTAAATGTAAACAAAATTGTTTTAAAATAAAACAAACCTCTTTTCCTTTGCAGATTCCAACATTGTGATGTGCGATGAGGCGGTTTTGCATTAAAAATTTTTAGCCGTTTGTTCAGTCAAATGGTTGCTGGAATAGATGAAGGGGAATCGAAGGCGCTTCAGAGTTAACCTTCTTAAATCGTACAAAATTCACAACTCTTTTCCCTTGTTTGAATTGTATAGAAAAAGCTATTTATGACAGGCTAAATATGATTTAAGGAGATTGAATGCTACAAACTGGAAAAGAATAACAATGCGATCTATTTTATGTAATCCTTTTCAAGTTGTTTTTTGCTTAGTTTTTTCAAGCTTGAGCTATCCCTAAGAGCTGTTTTTGAAGGGCTAAATACAACTTCAAGAGACTTAACGTTATAAAAGTAAATAGACGCTATCTATTTTCTATGTAAGATGGTCGATGAGCCAAATAATTACTAATTATAAGAATCGACATATACATTCTTAGCAGAAGTTTTCAGCTCAATCATTAAACAGGTTTGTTTTATTTGTACTGTGAATCAGAGGAGTAATTTCGTCCAAATCCTAGGGGGGGGGGGGGGTAAAGTTGAAGCCTATTTCCCAAGTCAAGTGAAAATGACCAAATAAAAATGAGCCATATAGTACCATAAAGACAAAGATGTACGAAAGAAAACTCGTCTGTTTCTGCGGATGCTTGAATTATGTGGGCCTATCTTTGTTTTGACAAGATTTCTGAAGATGCTAAATTTCAGCTGGGGGGGGGGGGTGAACAAAGTAATTTTTGTCACTTCATATTATTGACTTATGAATAAAGTGAACATGCTACTCGATACCTTTTCTTATGCTCTTTATGAATATAATAATCATTTTTGTTGGAAATGAATTTTACCCCCACCCCTATATACACCAATTCAGGGTATATTTGTGCGCATTAGGGGGGGGGGGGGTAAAATTTAAACTTACGTCTCATTTGCATCATAAATAAACTTTACCCCCACCCCCTAATGTGAAAATATATATACCCTGAATTGGTATATATAGGGGTGGGTGTAAAATTTATTTCCGATAAAAAGGATTGTTATATTTGGAAAGAGCATAAAAAAAAGGCGTCGAGTAGTATATTTACTTTATTCGTAAGTCAATAATATCAACTGCCAAAAATTTACCGCAAACTGAGGTCTTGGGGTAGTTTCCCTCCTTGCCTCATAGCAACTTACGCCCCTGGTGTGAATACAGCCACTCCTTGAAACGTTGAGGATTTTCCAGCAAGCCTTTCGCTCTTCTTTGTTGGCCTCGGGTGGCTTTGTGATTTGAAAGTATTTAGTTTTATTGTACAAAATTAAAGTTAGAATTTGTACATTGGTTGAAATATCTAACAAACTGCTAAATGCTGTTAAACGCTGCCTGTGCTTAACAAACTTCTAAACACAAGCTCTTGATTGGTTATACAAAATAATAGTAATAAAATAATTTATAAACGTAAAGTATTTAATTGAATTATTTAAATTCAGCATTCTAAAAAGTTACCTTTCCTAACCTGGTCGGCTTTAATAATAAATTATCTGAACGTATATTGCTTAATTTACCATCAAAATTCTTCTTCTTTTCTCCTTTATATTATATTTGATTCATTTTCAGTAGTGTTTCTATATCCATGCTTTTGCCTGAGAGGAATTTAGAAGCAAGTTTATCACCTAAAACAAGCCATTTGATAGATGACCTCGAATTTTCGGACCCTTTTTTATTTATCTTGGCCAGATAATTTATTTGATGACTCGTGACCTTTAATTCCAACTACCAATGGGTTAACAGAGAGTGAAGTGTCTGACTAAACACTTTCTTTTGCGTGCTTAATTTTCTTTAAATATACTTCACTTTTAAACCGAAAAGGCTAGACTGCAGCTCAACCTCGGCTTGCTCACAAAAAAGCACCTTCACCCAGAGACCTGCAAAGAAAATTATGTATCGGAAACCCCCCTGCGTCAATCAGTTGACGCATGTAAGTATTTTTCATACCCTTGGTATAATTAATCTACAGAATCCTATCTTTATACTCCTTAAAAATCAGTTTTATTTATCTCAAAATTTTTACTTGTGAAGATTCACCATAACGAAAGACTTTCTAGGGCTATAATCATAGACAGCGATATTGCACTGTCATAGGCAGCGCGCTAGCGCTGCCTAAGTAAAGAACGATATGGCCACAATGTGTTTTTTTGTTTTGTTTTTTTTTTTCTCCATACCCGGGCACTTTGTATCGAAAGAGTTGTCGTAGAAACTTCGAAAAGGGCTCATTCGATTGGAAATTGGGATGGCTAGTGCCCTTTTTAATAGTCGAAAGTGATTGGAGGGCAACTAGCTTCCCCCAAGCCCACCATTCCCCCAAACACATCCAATCAAAATTTTGAGATAGCCATTTTGTTCAGCGTAGTTGATTTCCACAAAAAAATATTTTTGAGGAGGACACTCCCCCACAACCCTCGGGGCAAGGGTTTTAAGTTATGCCCTGAGGGCATATAAGAACAATGTTGGCGCAATGTGCCATATATTTTTTTTTTTTTTTTACTTTGGAGCAGGGCACTTCATATGGAAGGGGTCGTCATAGAGACTTCAAAAGGGGCTCATTCGATTGGAAATTGAGAGTTCTAGGGCTCTTTTTAATAGTCGAAAGTGATTGGAGGGCAACTAGCCCCCCCCCCCCCACGCCCATCATTCCCTCAAACACATCCAATCAAAGTTTCGAGATAGCCATTTTGTTCAGCGTAGTTAATTTCCAGATAAAAAATGTGTTTTGAGGAGGACATTTCCCCACAACCCTCAGGGCAAGGGTTTTAAGTCATGCCCTGGGGGCATATAAGGTTTTTATAGAAGGTATTTGTCGTAAAAACTTCAAAACAGGCTCATTCGATTGGAAATTCGAAGGGCTAGTACCCTTTTTAATAGTCAAAAGTGATTGGAGGGCAACTAGTCCCCCCACGCCCATCATTCCCCAAAATACATCCAATCAAAATTTTGAGATAGCCATTTTGTTCAGCGTAGTTGATTTCCAGATAGAAAATATCTTTTGAGGAGGACACTCCCCCACAACCCTCGGGGCAAGGGTTTTAAGTTATGCCCTGGGGGCATATAAGGTTTTTATAGAAGGCGTTGTCGTAGAAACTTCAAAAAAGGCTCGTTCGATTGAAAATTCAAAGGGCTAGTGCCCTTTTCAATAGTCGAAAGTGATTGGAGGGCAACTAGCCCCCCCCCACGCCCATCATTCCCCAAAATACATCCAATCAAAATTTTGAGATAGCTATTTTGTTCAGCGTAGTTGATTTCAAGATAAAAATATGTTTTGAGAAGGACACTACCCCACAACCCTCAGGGCAAGGGTTTTAAGTTATGCCCTGGGGCACAATGTATTATTTATTTTTTCTTCTCCCTACCCGGGCACTTCGTATCAAAGGAGTTGTCGTAGAAACTTCAAAAAGGGCTCATTCGATTGGAAATTGGAGTGGCTAGTGCTCTTTTTAATAGTCAAGAGTGATTGGAGGGCAACTATCCCTCCCCCCCCCCTCATACCCATCATTCCCCCAACCACATCCAATCAAATTTTTGAAATAGCCATTTTGTTCAGCGTAGCTGATTTCCAGATAGAAAATATCTTTTGAGGAGGACACTCCCCCACAATCCTCGGGGCAAGGGTTTTAAGTTATGCCCTGGGGGCATATAAGGTTTTTATAGAAGGCATTGTCGTAAAAACTTCAAAAAAGGCTCATTCGATTGAAAATTCAAAGGCCTAGTGTCCTTTTCAATAGTCGACAGTGATTGGAGGGCAACTAGCCCCCCCCCCCCCAACGCCCGTCATTCCCCCAAAAAAATCCAATCAAAATTTTGAGATAGCCATTTGGTTCGGCGTAATTTATTTCCAAATAGAAAATATATTTTTGAGGAGAACACTCCTCTAGAGCCCTCGGGGCAAAAGTTTTAAGTTATGTCCTGGGGGCATATAAGGTTTTTATAGAAGGCGTTATCATATAAACTTCAAAAAAAAGCTCGTTCGATTGGAAATTCAAAGGGCTAGTGCCCTTTTTAATAGTCGAAAGTGATTGGAGGGCAACTAGCCCTCCACGCCCATCATTCCCCCAAACACATCCAATCAAAATTTTGAGATAGCCATTTTGTCCAGCGTAGTTGACTTCGGATAGAAAATATGTTTTTGAGGAGGATACTCCCCCCCCCCCAACCCTCGGGGCAAGGGTTGTAAGTTATGCCCTGGGGGTATATAAGGTTTTTATAGAAGGTGTTGTCGTAGAAACTTCAAAAAAGGATCATTCGATTGGAAATTCAAAGGGCTATTATCTTTTTAATAGTCGAAAGTAATTGAAGGGCATCTAACCCCCCTCTCACACCCACCTTTTCCCCCAAACATATCCAATCAAAATTTTGAGATAGCCACATTACTCAACGTAGTTTTTAAGTTCTGTAAATTATGTCTTCGAGGATGACAACCCCCTCACAGGCCTCAGGACAAGGGTTGTAAGTTATGCCCTTGGGGCATATAAAGTTTTTATAGAACGCGTTGCCGTAGAAACTTCAAAAGGGGCTAGTTCGATTAGAAATTGAAATAGCTAGTGCCCTTTACAATAGTCGAAAGTAAATGGTAGACAACTAACACCCCTTCCACGCCCACCATTTCCCAAAAAACACATCCAATCGAAATTTTGAGATAGCCATTTTGTTCCACGCAGTTAAAGTTCAGGAAATTATACCTCTGAGCAAGACAATCTCCCCACAGTCTTCAGGGCAAGGGTTATAAGTTATGCCCTGGGGGCATATAAGTTTTTATTGAAATCTTTGCCGTAGAAATTGAATAAGGGCTCATTCGATTTGAAATTCAAAGGTCTAGTGCCCTTTTTAATAGTCGAAAGTGATTTGAGGGTAACTAGCCCCCCTCTTTCGCCCATCTTTTCCCCATAAACATCCAATCAAAATTTTTAGATAGCCATTTTGTTCAGTGTTGTGGATTTCCGGATAGAAATTATGTTTTTGAGGAGGACACTCCCCTACAGCCCTCAGGGCAAGTGTTGTAAGTTATGCCCTGGGGGCTTACAAGGTTTTTATAGAACGCGTCGTCGTAGAAACTTCAAAAAGGGCTCAATCGATTAGAAATTGAAATGGCTAGTACCCTTTTTAATAGTCGAAAGTGATTGGAAGGCAACTGACACCCCTTCCACGCCCACCATTTCCCCAAACATATCCAATCAAAATTTTTAGATAGCCATTTTCTTCCAAGCAGTTTAAAGTTCGGGAAATTATACCTCTGTGGAGGACAGTCCCCCACAGTCTTCAGGGTAAGGGCTATAAGTTATGCCCTGGGGCATATAAGGTTTTTATTGAAATCTTTGTCGTAGAAACTTGAAAAAGGGCTCATTCGATTTGAAATTCAAAGGTCTTCAGGGCAAGGGTTATAAGTTATTCCCTGGGGGCATATAAGTTTTTATTGAAATCTTTGTCGTAGAAACTTGAAAAAGGGCTCATTCGATTTGAAATTCAAAGGTCTAGCGCCCTTTTTAATAGTCGAAAGTGATTTGAGGGCAACTAATCCCCCTCTCACGCCCACCTTTTCCCCAAATACATCCAATCAAAATTTTAAGATAGCCGTTTTATTCAACGCAGTTGAAAGTTTTGGAAATTAGGTCTTTAAGGATGACAAACCATCCCTCCCCACAACCCTCATGCTCCCAGGGTTGCAAGGGTTGTAAGTTATGCCCTGGGAGCATGTAAGGTTTTTATAGAAAGTGATGTTGTAAAAAACATCACAAAGGGCTCATTCAATTGAAAATTAAAAAAGGCTAGTGCCTTTTAATAGTCGAAAGTGATTGAAGGACAACTAGCCCCCCTCTCAAGCTCACCATTTCCCCAAACACATCCAATCAAAATTTTGAAATATCCATTTTGTTCAACGTAGTCGAAACATCTGGAAATTAGGTTTTTTAGGATGATAACCCCATCAGATCCCTCAGTGCAAGGGTTTTAAGTTATGCCCTGGGGGCATATAAGGTTTATATAGAAAGTTGTTGTAGAAATTTCAAAAGGGGGTCATTTGATTGGAAATTGAAATTGCCCTTTTTAATAGTCGAAAGTGAGTGAAGAGTAATTAATCCCCCTCTCACGCCCACCATTTTCCCAAACATATTCAACCAAAGTTTAGAGATAGCCATTTTGTTCAACCTAGTTGAAAGTTCTGGAAATTATATATTTAAAGATGACAAACTCCCCAGAGTCCCCAGGGCAAAGGTTGTAAGTTATGCCTTTCATGTCTCTCATGCCTTTCATATTTCTTATGTAGAGTTGTCGTAAAAAAATTCAAAAGGGGCTCATTAAATTGGAAACTGAGAGGCCTAGTGCCCTTTTTAATAGTTGAAAATGATTGGAGGGTAACTAACCCCCTCTCACGTCCACCATTCCCCCAAACACACACGTATCCCCCATGCCCCCAAAATCCAATCAAAATTTTCAGATAGCCATTTTGTTCAACGTAGTAGAAAGTTCTGGAAATTAGGCCCTTTGGGGATGACTACCCCCCTCCCAGCCCTCATGGCGAGGGTTGTAAGTTATCCCCTGGGGGCATATAAGGTTTTTTTGAAAGTTTTGTCATAGAAACTTCAAAAGGGCTCATTTGGTTGGAAATTGAAAGGGCTAGTGCCTTTTTTAATAGTTGAAAGTGATTGGAGAAAGATTAACGCCCCTCTCACGCCCACCATTTTCCCAGACACTTCCAATCAAAATTTTGAGATAGCCATTTTGTTTAACGTAGTTGAAAGTTCTGGAAATAAGGTCTTAGAGGATGACAACCAAACCTCACAGCCCTTAGGGTAAGGGTTGTAATTTATGCCCTGGGGACATTTAAGGGTGTTTATAGGAAGTGTTGTCGTAGAAACTCAAAAAGGGCTCATTCGATTGGAAATCGAAAGGCTTAGTGCCCTTTTTAATAGTAAAAAGTGATTGGAAGGCTTGACATTTTTTATAGTAAACATCGATATGGGTATAATGTATTAATTTTTTGTTGTTTTTGTTTTTTAGACAAGGGCACTTTGTATCAAAGGGGTTGTCGTGGGAACTTCGAAAAGGGCTCATTCGATTGAAAATAGAAAGGGCTGATGCCCTTTTAAATAGTCAAAAGTGATCGGAGGGAAACTAATCCCCCTCCCACGCCTACCCTCCCGTTTGACTTTATGTTTAAAAACTAAATGTTGCCATAAGATTAAATCAAAACGCACTGTGTTAAAGCTAATTCCCCAAAAACGTATCTCAGCAGTATCCCAAGAACGACTGAGGGTATTATGTTCAAACTTTCGGGGCTGCTTCTACTCTTAAAATTTAACCAAATCAAAATAGCGTAAGTGTATCCTAGCTATCTAAGAAAGTAAACAGATTTTTTTGCGAATGGTATCAAGTTTTCCATTTCAGGTCAACTAGAGGTGGTATGAAACTAAATTAAACACTACTATTTTGTGTCCAAATTTTTAAGAGAGTGTATGTTGTTAAAAATTGCTGAAAAATTTTCTCCAGCACACAAATAGCAGGCCAAACTATAAATTCTTAGAAAAACGAAAAAATTTTAAGTATTATTTTCTTTTTCTCTGAAAAGACTATGTCAATATAAAACAAACAGAAATTAATTAAAAAAACTTTTTCCACAAAATAAGTTTTTCAAAGAAAAGTAAAAACTCCATTGAACAAAAAATGAGCAAAAAAAAAAATGAAATAATCTACCAAGCGTGAAACTACCACAAATCAGCATCGATAAAGAAATGAAACCCAAAACGAACACAAATTACAATAAATAACCGAGTCAAACTCAAAACGAGCAGAAATTAACATAAGTTGGGCTCAAAACCCCTATGCCTTCCCAAGTTAATATAACATATACTGATATTTAGTAATCAAAATGTTAGTATTATTTGATTTATTAAAGTTATACAAGTTAAAACATTTATATTTTTTTCAGTAGTGCAAGTTATGTTCTGGCCTTGGGAAGGCATAGGGGTTTTGAGCCCAACTTATGTTAATTACTACTCGTTTTGAGTTTGACTCGGTTATTTATTGTAATTTCTGTTCGTTTTGGGTTTCATTTATTTATCGATTCTGATTTGTGGTAGTTTCACGCTTGGTAGATTATTTCATTTTATTTTTGCTCATTTTTGGTTTAATGGAGTTCTTTACTTTTCTTGGAGAAACTTATTTTGTGGAAAAAGTTGTTTTAATTATTCTAAGTAAAGAGTGGTGTCGGAAGAATGTATTAATATTATTTATATATTTTTTTTTAGACCAGGGTACTTTGTATAAAATGAGTTATCTTAGAAACTTCGGAAGGGGCTCATCCGATTTGAAAATGAAAGGGCTTGTGGCCTTTTAATAGTCGAAAGTGATTGGAGGGTAACCAGCCCCCCACGCCCTTCATTTCCCCAAACTCATCCAATCAAAAAATTTTTAAAGTAAAAACTGATTGGAGGACAACCGACCCCCCCCCCCCCCTCCTACCCTCGTCCATCATTTCCCCAAACACATCCAATCAAAGTTTTTAGATAGTCATTTTATTAAGCATATTTCAAAGTTCCAGTAATTATATCTTTGGGGATGACAACCCCCCACCCCAAAGCCCTCAGGGTTATAAGTTATATTAGTTGCCCATTGTTAAAATTTCAGGTTTTTATGGAAAGGGTGGTCATATAAGACCAGAACATAATTTGCACTTTACTGAAGACAGAGTACGTTGAAATTGTTTCACTTTTTACTTTAATAAATGAAAACATTATTAAAATTTTAAGGAATATATATCAGTATATATATATTAAACTGACAATCCGTGGTCACTTGAGGTTTTTTTTTTCAGTAAAGCGCAAATTACGTTCTGGTCTTGAGAAGGCTTGGGGGTTGTCAGCCCTATTCATGTTAGTTTTTGCTAGTTTTGAGTTTGACTCGGTTATGTAGTGTAATTTCTGTTCGTTTTGAGTTGCATTTACTTATTGATGGTGATTTGTGGTAGTTTTAACCTTGAAAGGTTATTTGACTTTATTTCTGCTCATTTTTGGCTTAGTGGAGCTCTTTACTTTTCTTTGAAACACTTGTTTTGTGGAAAAAGTTTTTAAAATTAATGAAAACAAGGTTGAGATGACTAGGGCACGTTAGCCTATACAGAGGAAGGATGACAGATTGCAAAAGAATTTGCTTTTTGCCCAGACATCTGGGGCCAAATAAAAAGCAGATCGTCCTTGAACTGGATGAGAAGGGGTCATAAAGAAGGATTTGAAGAAAATAGGAACTTCATGGAAGGAAGTAAAGCTTGAAGCTTTGAATAAATGAGAATGGAGGATAAGCATGAACTGCAGTGTTGGTCTAAGGTGGCTTGATGGTACAGTGAGTAGTTAGAAGTAGTAATACCAGTGACAGGGCCTTTCCTGGAGTGAAAATCATGGCTGAAGGATATCAATAAAGAAAAGATTGAAAGGTCACTATTTCAGTTTTCTATAAATGCACCAATTCAGGCGGAAAGGTAAAAAGCTGGGTTTTCTATCTAAAAAAAGAATTTTCTAGATAGCGTTATTAACTGATTAGGGGTAGATTTAAACCAATTTGTAATAAAACTGCGTAATTTCAGCTGAACTAGGTTGTCACATTTTCAGCAACAGCTATTTCTGAATGATTCTGTCCATGTCTGAATTTGGTTTTAATTTCAGAAAAAAAAGATATCTTTAAACAAGCAGCCTTAGAATTCTAGTATAGAACAAAAAAAAATACAATCTGAGTGATCCCTGTGCTAATGACAAAATATTATAACCATTCAAAACACTGCGTCCATCTTCTTCGAAAAAGCTGTGTTTTAAACCGTGACACTTCACTACCGTAGAGCGAATATACAGTGCACTTCACAATGCGTATCCACCGTTGCCACAAAAAAAATAGGTGCATTGCCTGTTAAATACAAGACATCTGGCCACCAGGGGAAAAAACATATGAATTTGAAATTTATGACTAGCATTACCTAGGCATAAAACTTTCCCATCTAGTAAACGAGAGAAATACTTAAGTGAGGCATGAATAACTTAAAGATAATGCAATGAATGATATGACAAGAGTATTCTTTCTTTGTATTCTTTGAGGAAATTTTCTACATATAGCCTCCAAGGAAAGTACTCCCTCTCTGAAGCTAGCTGCTAGGAGAGAAGCGCGAAAGAAAGATTACGGTTTCCCAATAATGAACAAGATTATAAAACAACACTCCGCTCATTTCTGTAACTTGAAAAAAAATTGTTTCATATTTGTGTGTTTTTTTTTTTTTTTTTTAAGAGAATGAAGTTGGCTATTCATTGAAATAGCGCGTCTTCAGTTAAAGATTCCGTTTTTCAATTTGTTGGGTATTTTATGTTTGTTTACTTTGTTTTATCATTATTACTAATAGCAGTAAGCCTTACTGCTTGGCATGAACACTTCGTTCATTTCTGCAACTTGAAAAAAAATTATTTCATATTTGTTTGTGTTTTTTTTTAAGAGAATGAGGTGAGCTATTTATTGAAATAGCGCGTCTTCAGTTACAGATCCCTTTTTTCAATTCGTTAGGCGTCAAATGTTTTGTTTACTTTGTTTTATCATTATTACTAATAGCAGTAAGCCTTATTCCTTGTCATGTTGGACTTTGGAAACAAGAATTTCAGCTGAACTACAGACAATTAGAGAAAACTATTTCTAGAACTCAAATTTAAAGTCACATTAACAACATCTATTTGAAAACTAACCTGTTTTTTTGACATTTATTAAGGTTACTTTAATTAAAGTTAAAGTTTAATCAGAAACAACACTCTAGCACTGCTTTTTGAAAAAAGCAATAAGCCTTCAGTGTATTTGTTTGTTGCTTTTTATTCCAGAGCCACTTTATATATAAGGAGATGAAGCATAAGCTTGGAGGTTGGAAGTTTGAAGTTATAGCGCACTTTAAGAGTCAAAAGTGATCGGAGGGCGCTCAGTCCCCTCCCAAACACTTTTCTCTCCCCAAAGACATCCGATTAAAATTTTGAGATGGCCGTTCCTTTTTTGTTTTTTTTTTTTTATAGTCCAAATGGCAAATAATGACATAACTCTGGGGCAAGCGATGTAATTTAGGCAAGTTATCCGTTGTTTGTATATAAGGCTTTTTTATTGGGAAATAGGGGGGGATTTTTTATCCCGGGTCTCCAAAGAGGCTTAGGCTATTAAGGGGGAATTTTCAGGAAATAGATGTCGAACAAAATCAAAACACAGAATGTGCATGTTGATTATTAAAAGGGTGTATCAGCAATATGTAAAGAACAGCTAAGGGTATTAAGTTAAACATTTCCAAAGTATGTTGAGAGGGATGTTGAACAAAATCAAAAGACACTATGTGCATCCAGCTTATCAATAAACCGTATTTGCAATATCTTAAGAACAGATGAGGATATTAGATTGAACCTTTCAGGGCATGTTTAGGGGGATATTTAAAGGGGGCAAAAGGGCAGCCAGCCCCCATTCCATGCCCTTTTTAGCTGCCCTCTCCCCAAACCCGTCTGATCAAAATATTGAAAGAGCCATATTGTTTAAAATACTCTAAAGGCCAAACAACTATCCTTTCGGGAATTACATAGCCCCCCCCCCTATATAACCCCTGAGGCAAGAGCTATAAGCTATGAAAGTTACCCATTCTTTCAACATAAGGTTTGTCATTGGGAAAGGGGGGTGTAATTGATCCTGGGTCTCCAAAAAAGCTTAGGCTATTAAGACGAAACTTTTAGGCAACATCGAGGGGGAATTAAAAAAAAAAATCAAAATCCACTACATAGCCTACAGGATGATTGTCGAAAAAGTGTACCAATAATCTCCAAGGACGGGTTGAGGATATTAGTTTAAGCTTTCATGGCATGTTGAGGGGTTTGTTTAAGAGTGGTCAGAGGGTAACCAGAAAGCTATCTTTTGGAAAGCAAAATAGTTTGCTCAAAATAGTCAAAAGGTCTACCAATTATGTCTCTGGGGATGCCATTCCTCTACAACCCTGGGGCAAGGATAATTAAGTATGAATTTTAACCATTTTTTACCTGCAGGGTTTAAAATTGGGAAAGGGAAGAATGTGTGATCCTGTGTTTGTCCGGAGAGGCTAAAGTTGAACTAGATTGAAAGACACTCTGCTTCTAGGTTATTAAAAAGGGCGTATCTGTAATATCTTAAGAATGAATAAGTATATTAACTTGGAACTTTAAGGGCACTACTACTACTACTAATACTGTGACTGGTTGCGACTACTAATACAACTAAGATAACTTGCGACGGCTACTAATGGCAACTGTAACTTATTGCGGCTTCAGCTACTACTACTTGCAACGGTGACTGCGACTACTTGTAACTGTGACCACAATTACTTGCTATTGCAACTCCTTTTAATCGCGACTAGTTTCAGAAAATGTTGAGGGGGATATTGAACAAATTAAAAGATGTTGTGTGCATGCTGGCTGTCAAAATGGCGTATATCAGCAATAGCTGAAAGGGAGGCATATTCGATCCCGGGTCCTCAAAACAGGCTTAGGGTATTAAGGTGAAACGATTAAGAAGTGTTGAGGGGGGATGTTGAAGAAAATCAATACACACTATGTTCAGAAGGGTTTGTGAAAAAAAATTTCACAGCAGAGTTGCCGAATTTGAATTTCGTGTCTTAAGTAGCACTAGTACAAATTTATCGAAGCGAAAAGTTTTGTCATCACTGATTTCCACGTCGGGTGAATTTGACCTTCAGGTCAAACGTAATCCATTGCACAAAATACACAAAAAAATGAGTCAAAACTTAGTTACAAAAAAAAACATAAAATTAATGACTATTTTTTTTCTGGCTATTACATAATTTAACAAAACTCGGAAAAACTCTTGCGATATCTTTTACGTTTAGCAGGGACGGGAGTCAATTTGGGGACATTTTAGAACTTTATACGGGACGGTCTGTTGCAGGCGGGAAGGTAGGGTTCGGAGATGATGGAACATAATCGGGGAACAGAGAGGGTCTTGATACCGAAACGGAGGCACAACAGATTCCTTTTCGCGGCCAACGTGCTAAGTTTGAACCTATTTAGTAGATAATGATATGGAACCTTCCTTTCATTGTTTATGATTCTAAGTGCTCTTTTTTGCATTTAATATTTCGTCAACAAACCTCAAGTGCAGACAGGTCATCCACATACTTCCATTTGATATGTGTGGTCAGTCATGAGACTATTAACCATTATAAAGAATAAAATGGGACCCATCAGGGTCCCCTGGGAGACCCCCACAAAAGATAGGAAGGTGATCGCAATAATCATATTATATTTAAGCACTTGAGAACAATTTATTAAAAATGGCAACAATTTTAACTAAAAAAGGACTAAATTAACACTCCGTCTGCAGTTTATTTACACGAATATTGTGGTCAATTGCGTTGAACATTTTCCGAATAATGATTCAACCAAGTATCGGGGCTTACCAGGTTCTTAAGAATGGTGTCAAGAAGACTAACAAGGTAATGTGAAGTATATGTCTTCTTCAGGTTTCCAAACTGCGTATGCGAATAAGTTCAAGAATCTCTACCTTTAACCAATTAGCTAAGAAACCCTCGCACATTTTTGAAAAAACTTGGTTCAAGGTGATTGGTCTTACTCCATTAAAATCGTTGAGGCCTCCCTTCTTTTGGATTGGAGCAATTTAGCCGAGCTTCCAGCACGACGGGCAACATCCGAAATTACTAATATCATTAAAAATACTAACAAGGGGTATTGATAGTTTATCAGAGAATGCTTTTATTAGATCAATTTGGATATCAATGGGACAGATAGTCTACTATTTTTTTTCAGTTTCTGTATTTGTTTAAAGTTTCCTTCACTGAAACTTTCGGAAATATATCTTTGGGAGTTTCAGGGATTAGATGGCTTTCTGAGAGAATACGGAATGTTTGCACAATGTTAAGGAGATGTTTATTAAGCTCATTGTCTGTCAATTCAGGCGGTTAATCCAGTAGAAAAACAAGGTTTTTACACGAACTCACCAGCATTTCTTTCATTTTCTTAAACCATTGCGGAGGTCTGCTCTGTTTTAAGCAATTTAATTTATTCTTACGATCATAGGTAGCGCGCTAGCGCTGCCTAAGTAAAGAACGATGTGGGCACAATGTGTGTGTGTTTTTTTTTTTTTTTTTCGACAGGCACTTCGTATCGAAGGAGTTGTCGTAGAAACTTCGAAAAGGGTTCAGTCAATAGGAAATTGGGGTGGCTAGTGCCCTTTTTAATAGTCAAAAGTGATTGGAGGGCAACTATCCCCCCCCCCCCCACGCCCATCATTCCCCAAAACACATCCAATCAAATTTTGAGATAGCCATTTTGTTCAGCGTAGTTGATTTCAAAATATTAAATATGTTTTTTAGGAGGACACTCCCCCACAACCCCCGGGCAAGGGTTTTAAGCTATGCCCTGAGGGTATATAAGAACGATGTTGGCACAATGTACCATATATTAATTTTTTACTTTAGAGCAGGGCACTTCATATGGAAAGGGTCGTCGCAGAGACTTCAAAAGGGGCTCATTCGATTGGAAATCGAGAGTTCTAGGGCTCTTTTTAATAGTCGAAAGTGATTGGAGGGCAACTAGCCCCCCCCCCCCCTCCCGCTCATCATTTCCCTAAACACATCCAATCAACATTTTGAGATATCCATTTTGTTCAGCGTAGTTGATTTCAAGATAGAAAATGTGTTTTTGAGGAAGACACTCCCCACAACCCTCAGAGTAAGGGTTTTAAGTTATGCCCTGGGGGCATATAAGGTTTTTATAGAAGGAGCTGTCGTAAAAACTTCAAAACAGGCTCATTCGATTGGATATTCGAAGGGCTAGTACCCTTTTTAAATAGTTGAAAGTGATTGGAGGGCAACTAATCCCCCCCCCCGCCCATCATTCCCCCAAACACATTCAATCAAAATTTTTAGATAGCCATTTTGTTCAGCGTAGTTGATTTCCAGATAGAAAAAATATTTTTGAGGAGGACACTCCCCACACAACCCTCAAGGTAAGGATTATAAGTTTTGCCATGGGGCATATAAGGTTTTTATTGAAATCTTTGTCGTAGAAACTTGAAAAAGGGCTCATTCGATTTGAAATTTAAAGGGATAGTACCCGTTTTAATAGTCGAGAGTGATTTGGGGGCAACTAACCCCCCTCTCACACCCACCTTTTCCCCCAAACACATCCGATCAAAATTTTTAGATAGCCATTTTATTCAACGTAGTTGAATGTTTTGGAAATTAGGTCCTTATGGATGACGACCCCTTCCCCACAGCCCTCAGGGCAAGGGTTGTAAGTTATGCCCTGGGGCATATAAAGTTTTTATTGAAAGCGTTGTCGTATAAAATTCAAAAGGGCTCATTCAATTGGAAATCGAAAGGGCTAGTGCCTTTTTTAATAGTTGAAAGTTTTATATAAGTTTTATATAGAAAGTTGTTGTATAAATCATAGGCAGCAGGATCACGCTGCCTAAGTAAAGAACGGGGACACTCGAGAATGAGACAAGAAACGGGGACTAAGTAAAGAGGAGGACACTCCCCCACAACCCTCTGGGCAAGGACTTTAAGTTATGCCCTGGGGGTTATATAAGAATGATGTTGGCACAATGTATTATTTATTACTTTTTTCCTTTAGAGCAGGGCACTTCGTATCGAAGACGTTGTCTTAGAAAAGCGCTCATTCAATTGGAAATTGGAGAGGTTTGTGCCCTTTTTAATAGTCGGAAGTGATTGGAAGGCAACTAACATCCCTCTCACGCCACCATTTCCCCAAACACATCCAATCAAAATTTTGAGATAGCCATGTTGTTTAACGTAGTTGAAAGTTCTGGAAATTTGGTCTTAGAGGATGACAACCACCCTAACAGACCTTAGGGTAAGGTTTGTAATTTATGTCCTGGTGGCATATTAGGTGTTTATAGAAAGCGTTGTCGTTTCCAAAAGGGCTCATTCGATTGGAAATCGAAAGCCCTAGTGCCCTTTTTAACAGTCGAAAGTGATTGGAAGGCTTGACATTTTTATAGTTAAGATCAAGGTGGGGTATAATGTATTATTTGTGTTGTTGTTGTTGTTGTTTAGACCAGGGCACTTCGTATCGAAGGAGTTGTCGTGGGAACTTCTAAAAGGGCTCATTCGATAAAAATAGAAAGGGCTGATGCCCTTTTTAATAGTCGAAAGTGATTTGAGGGCAACTAATCCCCCTTCCACTCCTACCCTCCGACGCCCATCCTCCCATTTCTGCTCTTAAAATTTAACCAAATCAAAATAGCGTAAGTGTATCCAAGCTATCAAAGAAAGTAAACAGATTTTTTTTGCGAATGGTATCAAGTTTTCCATTTCAGGTCAACTAGAGGAGGTATGAAACTAAATTAAAACAGTACTATTTGTGTCTAGATTTTTAAAAGTGTGTATGTTGTTAAAAATTGCTGAAATATTTCGCCAGCATACAAATAGCAGGCCAAAACTATAAAGTCTTAAAAAAACGAAAAGATTTAAAGTATTATTTTCTTTTTCCCTGAAAAGACTATGTCAATATAAAACGAACAGAAATTAATTTGAAAAAACTTTTTCCACAAAATAAGTTTTTCAAAGAAAAGTAAAGAACTCCATTAAACAAAAAATGAGCAAAAATAAAATGAAATAATCTACCAAGCGTGAAACTACCACAAATCAACATCGATAAATAAATGAAACCCAAAACGAACAGAAATTACAATAATTAACCGAGTCAAACTCAAAACGAGTAGAAATTAATTGGCGTGGGAGGGTGGGCATGGGAGGTTGGGAGTGGAAGGGGGAAAAACCCCTATCTGCCTTCCCAAGGCCAGAACAAAATTTGCACTTTACTGAAAAAATACAAATGAACGTGCATTGTCAGTAAATACAAATGAATGTGCATATATACATAAACTTATAATTAGTAATCAAAATGTTATTATTATTTTATTTATTAAAGTTATAAAAGTAAAAACATTTATATTATTCTTAGTAGGGTTCTAAACCTTAGGCTTTCTATAAGCTAGAATATAATTTTGTACTTTATTCAAATTTTTTTCTAGTGTTTTCACTTTTATAGCCTTAAGGAATCAAAATTAATTAAGATTTTATGGAATAAATATCAGCATATGTACATTAAACTGACAATGCATATTTTTTCAGTAAATTCATTTGCATTTTTTTCAGTTCTTTACTGAAAAACGTTTTCAGTAAAGAGCTCAAAATCCTATTCTATGGCTAAAAAAATTTATTCATAATTAATTATATTTCTAAAAATAACCTTGAAAGCAGTTGCGTTGTTTCAGGCGGGCAATGATTTGGATAAAAAATGATTCTATAGCCCATGGTCTTGACTTTTTCGGATGGCAGGGGCGGATTCAGGATTTTTTTGGGGGGGAGTGGTGCAAAATAGGTTGATCCTATAGAAATAATTTAGGGGGGCGCAAAATAGGTTGATACGATAAACTTGCGTTAAAAGCAAGTTAAATCAACGCAAACTGGGGTTATTTAAGTAAATTACACTACTTTAGACTACGCTAGGGGCGCGTACCCCCCTCGCCCCCCTGGATCCACCACTGTCAGATGGAGATCCATCTTGCCCCCCCCCTAATAAAGTGTAGTAGCTACATACATGCTTGAGAGCTCCGATTCATCTTTGTAATTCCCAGTAATTTTAACATGACTGCTAATAGGGTAATTTTTAACATGAGAAGAATTATTATTGTAAGTTAATTATCTTTCGAGCTTAAATTATTATTAAACGCCCACCAATATATGTATTTATAATTAGTCAAGAAAACGTGTCAAAAACGGTATTATTTTTTTCTTTTCATTTTAATTTTTCAATTGTGTTTTTATTCCACATTCACAGAATTTTCATTCAAATATTTTCTAGGGAAATGCTACATTTTCGTCTAAATTACTACGTTGCAAAAAATAAGCAAAGCTAGTTCATTAGATTCGGCGCGTTCTTTCGTCTTTAACAGCTTAGACTTTAATAATTTGATGAGTCCAAAGACAACCTAAGCAATACTTTAATTGCTTAGGCTATTATCTATAGGTTTAGTTGTTTTCTCTTGGAAAATTCTCAAACCCCATTAAGTATACTCCCTGAGGAAAATTACCCTCTCCCTCAGTCATAGTTGAAAATACTTTTTTTTTAATTTAATTTTTTTTTTTTTTTTTTTTTTTTTAATTCAGCCCAGGCTTAACCAGCACATGATGTAACCAAGACTTAATCTGAATAGGGTTCTAAACACTATGCTTTCTAAAAGCCAGAATATAATTTCTACTTTACTAAAAAAAATTCAATTGACTTTACTGAAAAAAATCTGCATTGTCAGTTTAATATACGTATGCTGATATTTATTCCTTAAAATCTTAATTAATTTTATTTCTTAAAGTTATAAAAAGTGAAAACATTAAAAAGAATTTTTTTAAAGAATTGCTATATAAGAATTAAAAAGAAAAAGAATACATTTTTTTGGCCATAGAATAGGATTTTGAGCTCTTAGTGTCAAACGCTTTCAGTAAAGAACTGAAAAAAATTCAATTGAATTTACTGAAAAACAAATATGCACTGTCAGATTAATGTACATATGCTGATATTTATTCCATAAAAGTTTAATTAATTTTTGATTTCTTAAGGTTATAAAAGTGAAAACATTAAAAAAAAATTTGAATAAAGCACAAAATTATATTCTAGCTTTTAGAAAGCATAGGGTTTAGAAACTCTACTCAGATTAATATAAATGTTTTTTTACTTTTATAACTTTAATAAATCAAATAATATTAAAATTTTGATTATTAAATATCAGTTTATGTATGTAAACTGACAATGCACATTCATTTGTATTTTTTCAGTAAAGTGTAAGTTTTGTTCTGGCCTTGGGAAGGCATAGGGGTTTTGCGCCCAACTTATGTTAATTTCTGCTACTGACTAGCAGAAACTAGAAGGCTACTGTAACAAAAACAAGCTGTTTAAGGGCTCATTTAAAAGCTTATATTTATACTTAATCGCTTTTTATAAATTTGACTTGATAGTACATTCCTAAAAAGTGCACTTTCGGTTGTTTCCCCCAACTTTTTTAAATGAAACAAGTGCCTTTTCCAAAGAAATGACCAAAAAAAGGTAATTTTAAAACCTAGGCAAGAGTAAAAACTAAGGGGGCAAGGACGTCCTTTCCGCTCAATTATCGCAGATAGAACTAGCGTACAGGCTTTATCACATAGTGAAGATTGAAGGTTCAATTCACAACTGTTGATCAATCAAGCTTAATTTTTGGTAGATGTTTAGTTGAAAAGTTTTTAGTTGTAGTTAATTTGTTTTCGCAACAATCTTTTACTTTTAATATGACTAGTTGATTTATGAAACTTACTAAGAGGGTCAGGAGGGGGAGTATATGTGAGGGGATCTTATAAACCTCCAGTTAAGGGCTTCGGACCATAGTTATTGCAATGGTGCAGTTTTTATGCTTCCAAACTCTTCCATTTAAGAGGTGGTACCAAAAGTGCCGTTTTTAGTGCTGTATGGCACTTGTAGTTTGGTAAAATTAATAAAAAGCACGTCGATATGAGTAATGGGTATAAAATCTGCCTTCCCGGTATATGCCTTAAAAAATGAGTGCATCACGCTCACAAAAATAGTGGATTATCTGAAAAGTAATCATAAGAAAGGACAAACCATGATTGAAAAAAATCCAAGCTGGAATCAAATGCATGATAATCTAATTTGAAGTCTAGCGCTGTACTGACAGAACCACGCCTCTAATAATGTATTTTAATATATTGATGTTTATAGGACTTTAATTGTGTAGCTTTTTAAGGTGAACTGGAGAAGGAAGATGCAGGAGGTTTTCTTGCAAACCTACAGTTAAGGGTTTTGGACCATAATTATTACAACGATACTGTTTTATGCTTTCAAGATTTTCCACTTAAGAGGTGGCACCAAAATGTTGTTTTCAGTGCTATATCTCACTTACGAATTGTAGAATCGATAAAAGCACATAGATATAAGCAAAAGTTTTTAAACGAGCCATTAAACGTCACTCTAAAAAGTTCTAGTACCCCACTCGCCCTAGCTTTTTCACTTGAGACATGGCACCAAAAGTGCCTTTTTTTTAGTGCTATTTGAAACTTGCAGATGATGGAATTTATAGGAAGAACGTAAATATGAGCAATATTTTTATATGAGCTATCAAAAAATCTATCTAAGATGTTCTGCTAGCCCGCTAGCCCCACCACTCGAGAAACGGCATAAAAAGTGCCTTGTTTTGTGCCATATGGCACTTACACAAAGCGAAATTTATATAAACCACGTACATATGAGAAATAGCTTTTGAATGAGCTCTTAAGTATCTCTCTATGATGTCCTAGTAACGCACTAGGCCTGGAATAAAGAAGAAAAAATGAACGTTTTTAACATTTTTAACTTTTAGTTACTATGCGCTGTGGTTCGCTCTTTACTATAGGTTGCAGCAAATGCTTCAACCATGACAAAAAGTTCAATGCAAATTCTCCTCAGAATCTAGTTAACATTAAAATCTGTGAAATATAATAGATGGTAGAATTTTAAAAACCTAGTAAATATAAGCAATAGCTTATAATTGAGCCATTAAACATCTATCTACGACGGTGTGGTAGCCTGCTAATGTTTCAGTTGCTTACTGATGAGCAGACGATTTATGAAGCTTACTAAGGGGGCTGGGAGGGGAGTGTACGGGAGGGGTTCTTGTGAACCTCCAGTTAAGGGCTCAGGAACATAACTATTACAATTATACGTGTTTTGTACTTCCAAGCTTTTCCAATTAGGAAGTGGCACCATAGGTTTTTTTCAGTACTATGTCGCACTTACGAATGTAAAATTAAAAAAAAAAAACACGTATATAAGTGTAAAGATTGTTGCTAGGCTTACGCAAGTTAGATATAAGTGTATTTCTTGTATTTAGTGTTTTATTACGTTAAGGGTATAGTTTTTTTGGTATTTAGTGCATGTTCCACTTCAAGGGTATAGTTGGGTATGTGTTGTTTTATGTACTTGTTTCTGCCTTCTTTTCTATTCAAGGTAGTGGATCACAGAACCAAAAACCTGCCAGCCAATGAGAGGCTACTTTTGGGGTCATGGAACCAAAATTGTATGCTTGGGCCTTGGAAGATAAGAAGGGGGAAAAGACAACTTGTGGACAGTTCAGCTTTGAGAACCAACAGTGACAAGTGGTTAGAGGAACACCGCTGGGAGAGTTCGAGCAACCTCCACCTTTCTATAATATACGGTGCGCTGGGAGAGTTTAACAATAACCTCCACATCAACTGCCGTCGGAGAGTTCCAGTAACCTCCACTAGCCAACTATAGACGGTGAGCTTGGAAAGTGCAGCAGCCACTTCCAAATCAACGGTGCCAGTCGGTGCAAGTTGACTATAGCTCGGATTCTCTACGGCTTCAAGAAGACTGTTCACGAGTGTACTCTAGTATTGTGTTTTGTCTATTAGTTTATTAAAGTAGTTTTAGCAACATCTTGAGTAGATACGAATCCTGCCTACCACGCTACCCAAGGTCTTGTCCTCGTGGAGACTTGATCACCCCCACTGGGGACCAATAAGACGGTATCTCTTTAGAGAAATATACCATACTTCACATTGTGGCAGCTACTCACGGTGTTGTTGACTACTCTTTAGAGACTCCTTTCTAATAATTCATTAAGCTGTCTCTATTTCCTAGCCTTAAATTTAAAACCATGCCGGCCGACTTAAAGGCCCATGTTAAAGACCTCGAAGCTAGACTAGCAGATGCAGAGGCTCGTCTGACCTCGCAGAGAGTTAGTTCTGATATTTACCAACCAACTCCTCCTATGCCTGTTAATTATTATATAGAACAATGTCCGCCAATTCCTATACTTTCGCATCCAGGCGATATTCATTCCTGGATCTTAACTCTAAAACAAATACAAAAGAGTCAGTCCAAGGGGGACGCCTCTATGGTGTCTCAGGCTATCTGTTACACCAGGGGGAGAGATTCAGAGATTTCTCTATAATGTTGATCCGGACAGTATCAAAAATCTTTCAGACCTCGAAAACCCTTAAAATAGCCTTTTTGCCCAGAAAAAAGTGTAGGACAAAAACTACAAGAATTAGTCAGAGAAAAACAGAAAGAGAACGAATTAGTCTCTCAATTTTATTCTAGAATAGTTGGTAAGGCAAAGGATTATTGCAAGTCAGCCAACCAAAACGACGCCAGTAGTCTCATATCAAACATTTTTTTAAAAGTGGCTTAAAAACTAATATCGCGCGCCGAGTAATGGAACAAGCATCACCAGATTGCGATAATGATGAACTACTAGAACTAGCTAGGAAATTTGAAACAATAGATTTAACATTTTGTAGTCCTAATGAAGTTTTAACTGCAGCAGTCAGCAGTCAAAACATTAACCATGATATGTCACAAAGCCGAACTCCCTCTATGTCAAGATCAACTAGAGGTAATTATTTCAGGAATGATTTTAGTGGTAGAAATAATGCTCGCATAAAATGTTGGAATTGTAGGGGTCCACATAGACAATCTGAATGTAAGGAACCTACAACGTGTATCCGCTGTGGTGAAATAGGGCACAAGTCAAAATTTTGCTTAGCCCCAGCGCCTATAAATCTACCACAAGCAAACCAAAAAACTAAATAATTCGACTTTTACCGGAGGCCGAGTCGAACCTTATGCGAAGTCCTCTAATAAATAATATTTCTTCTGTGAACCGTTCTGATTCACAAATTTGTTATTTGAGTATACCAGAATCAATCAACTATGTCTCATTTCCATTTATGTATGATGTAATATTGTGCGAATCTATTAAAATTTTAGCATTTATTGACACTGGTTGTCAAAGGTCACTATTATCGGAAAATTTATTCTACAGCCTTCCGGAGCAAATACAAAAGAAAATTAAAACGTCATTTTCAGCTGTAAAATCCTGGAGTGGAAATATTTTGCATGTTTTGGGGAAAATCAAAATTCTTGTTGCTATATCTGACGCAGTGAAACAAAGAAAAATTCATTGGGAATTTCTCGTTATTAGTGAACTTAAGTTTCCTCTAATAGTAGGCTATGATTTCTTAAATTGCTTGGAAATTTCTCTTGATACCCGTCGAAACCAAATCAGTTTAGGCTCCAATAGTCTATATCAAGAAAATTTTAGCGCATTTTTTTGCCGAAAACACTGGTAACGCTTGTACAGGAAATGTATATGTAGCTAAGCAGATAACCGTTTCACCAAACTCTTTTAGAATAATCAAAGTGAAACCGCAATCTAGCAACCAAAGTCCTGTAGCTCATGGGATTGTCTGATGTTCACGCCTTCACCAGCGTGGCAAATCTGTATTTCAGGGTCAATCAGTGAAGTGTCTCATTCCTCATTTCCCTTAGTATTTTTTACCCCACGCAAGATAAAGTAACCTTATTAAGAGGTAAATTAATGGGACATTTTGAGCTTCTCCCAGACGACTTAGCCTCAAGCTCTGGGTTAATTGCAGCCTGTGCTGAAAATGAATTTTTTCTCAAAGCAATAAAACTCAGGTAGATTTAAAAACTGAATGGCCTAATGATGAATTTTTAAAACATGTCAATACCGGAGAATTAACCGATAAAAGTAGTGAAAATTTAAAACTTTCATTTGTAAATTTAAAGATGTATTCGCTCGCACTGCTTATGATATTGGGGGTAATGACTTAGATGGATTTGTCGTTCCAATTGATGAAACAGTTCCAATTAAAAGCAAAAAAACAATTTCCATTACCATTTTTAATGCAGGAAGTAATAATGAAACACGTTAAGGAAATGCTTCGAGCTAAGATTATTGAAGTGGGTCGATCACCATTCAACTCACCTGTTTTTATCATTGGCAAACCTAATAAAGAGGGCAAAATCTTACCCAAACATCTTTGGAATGAAGAAAACAGTAGGTTCTTAATTGATCTTAGAGAAGTCAAATAAAGGTATTAAAGATAGTCAATGGGAAATTCGCAGAATTGAAGAAGTTATAACTGATATGGCAGGAAAAAAACAACATTTTCTACATTAGACATCAAACACTCCTTTTATGCATGCAATTTATCCGAAGAAAGTCGCCAATTATTTTCTTTCAATGTTAAAGGTATGTCATACCGATTTTTAAAAGCACCAATGGGAGCTAAAAGCAGTCCTAGACAAATTTTTAGAATTTTTGGGAATAATTTTTCGGGACGTCCCTAGTAAAACAAATGACGAAATAAATTTCTCTGATTTTCTGAGTTGGTACGTAGATGACCTAACAATACATACGGAAAGCGAAAAATTTGAAGATCATTTGAGACATTTACAAATTGTTTTTGAAAGGATACGTGAATTCAACCTTAAACTCAATTTATAAAAATGCTGTTTTTTTTTTACAATCTGTTAGGATTCAAAGTCTCACCCGAAGGGATCTCTCCCCAGAATCAAAGGTTGAAGCGATTAGGGCGATGACACCGCCTAAGGACGTTTCGGACGTTCGTAGTTTCCTAGGCATGACTTCATTTCTACGAAGTTTTTACCTTAACTACGCAGAAATTTCATATCCTTTGGTTCGCCTAACTCGCAAAAATGTCCCATTTGTTTTTGGACCCACCGAAATGGAGGCTTTTGAAAAACTAAAATCCGAACTTACTAACCCACACACAATTCTACTCCGTTTTCCATCGAAATCAGAGGATTTTCATTTGTTCACAGATGCTAGCATGAAAGCAATTAGCGCTCTACTTTGTGTAAAATGCAAAACCACAGATCGCTTTCAAATAGTTGCAAGCTATTCTAAAATTCTCAGCGGACCCGCATCTAGATATGACAATCATAATAGAGAATTATTCGCACTTTATTCCGGGATTAAACATTTTCAAAAAACCTTTCTATGGTCCGCTCATACACATTGCTATACAGATTGCAGGGCCCTATCTTATTTAAAGAGAGCTAAAGACGTAAATAGCAAGTTATACCGTATTGCTGTTTTTAATAGACAGTGAGCAATTTACCTTTCATCACATTCCTGGAGTTAAAAATCCTAGCGACTATTTGAGCCGCCCTAGTTCTGAATTTGTTGAAAAATACAGAAAAGTTAATCTTGATGAATTAGAACAGGAATTTGACTGCCTTTAAGGTGAATATGTTGATTTTATTGGACTAGGAGAGAAGGAACTCAGACAGGCTCAAAAGCGCGATAAAGAAATAAAAGCAGCGTACAAATTTTTGGAAACTCTACCCGGAAAACGATTTGATTTTCGGGAAATGGGAGTCTCAGGACTCGGACCCAAATTCTGTAATTTGTAATAGTCTGTCAACCGTAAGGGGTAGGCCTATCGTGCCTATTAGTCACGAGCAAGTCATGACAAGGGGTCATGTAATCCAGAGGGAAGCCACTGAGGCCCCTCTAAGGGATGCAAAAAAGGGGTTGCATCCATAGGGATGCAGAAAAGGGTGGCATTCCGGCGCGCAAAGGTGGCACAAGCTTGTGCTCACAGGGAAATCATGATCATGAATCTGGTATAGAGTCTCCCAGGCTAAAAAATTGAGGCAAATGAAGCAAACGTATTACCAAAATGGCTTCTAAAATATGAACTGGTAATTCATAATGGGCTAGTTTATGCAGTCGATAGTACTGGAGATAAAAGACGTGTAAATAAATATAAAATTTTGGTACCAAAAGAACTTATCTCCACAAACCATTGCCTTAATGCATAACAAATTATTGTTAGTGCCCATCAAGGGTATATAAAAACGCTAGAACGAGTACGCGAATTTGCAGTTTTTGAAAACTTGCCGGTGCTTGTACAAAATTATGTCAAAAATTGTGATTCATGTCTTCGTCGAAATATAACGGGGTCCTATGCTGAACCCAAGTTTGGCTGAAAATATTCCTCCGTCGCACTTATTTCATGCATTTTCTATAGATAGTAAATTCGCTCATAGTAAAATTCTTTTCAATGCTACAAAACTTAATTTTGATTTCGAATCATTAGACTTCAAAAAATTCATAGCTTTTCTCGAGAGAGAGATGTATTCTGAAAAAGGCATAAACAGCCTAAAATCTATTTTGAGCAAAACAAAATTACACAGAAAAATTGAATCAGCACAGTCCATGAGTATTGGGATCATGACTGGCGGCACGTTAATTTTCCTAATCCTTATCGGAATTTCCACGGTGATTCTCCTCAAATTAAGGAATTTATGGATTGATTATAGAGAAATGAAAAAAAGTGGTTTTAGAATAGTCGAACAAGGGACAATGAATAATAACAAATGTGAGTAGGGAAGGAATAAAAATTAATTTAAAATGTATGAAAAAAAAGTAATAAAATTGTATTTTTTTCAATAAAAGAGAGGGGGAGAAATGTAAAGATTGTTGCTAGGCTTACGCAAGTTAGATATAAGTGTATTTCTTGTATTTAGTGTTTTATTATACGTTAAGGGTATATTTTTGGTATTTAGTGCATGTTCCACTTCAAGGGTATAGTTGGGTATGTGTTGTTTTTATGTACTTGTTTCTGCCTTCTTTTCTATTCAAGGTAGTGGATCACATGACCAAAAACCTGCCAGCCAATGAGAGGCTACTTTTGGGGTCATGGAACCAGAATTGTATGCTTGGGCCTTGGAAGATAAGAAGGGGGAAAAGACAACTTGTGGACAGTTCAGCTTTGAGAACCAACAGTGACAAGTGGTTAGAGGAACACCGCTGGGAGAGTTTCGAGCAACCTCCACCTTTCTATAATATACGGTGCGCTGGGAGAGTTTAACAATAACCTCCACATCAACTGCCGTCGGAGAGTTCCAGTAACCTCCACTAGCCAACTATAGACGGTGAGCTTAGAAAGTGCAGCAGCCACTTCCAAATCAACGGTGCCAGTCGGTGCAAGTTGACTATAGCTCGGATTCTCTACGGCTTCAAGAAGACTGTTCACGAGTGTACTCTAGTATTGTATTTTGTCTATTAGTTTATTAAAGTAGTTTTAGCAACATATTGAGTAATACGAATCCTGCCTACCACGCTACCCAAGGTCTTGTCCTCGTGGAGACTTGACCACCCCCCACTGGGGACCAATAAGACGGTATCTCTTTAGAGAAATATACCATACTTCACATAAGAGTAATACGAGTAGCTTTCAAATGAGTCATTAAATATCACTTTTATAAGTTCTGCTAGCCCAATAGCCCCACACTAAAATCTTTTGAGACTCAACAAAATTTGTTTGTAATGTTTGTCAACAACAAAATTGGAATTTCAACAGCTGAAATTGAACATTGGGAGACCATTTTGGAATTCCATGGTCATTATTGAATTTCCAATGTGTTGAGAAACAAATGTGTTGAATACCCATACCCGGATTGAATTTTCATTTCTTGACAAAACAACATGTTGTATTTTCAGATCCTTATTGGATTTCCATCTTGTTTGCTAGATTTCCTGTTCTTTTATTATATTTCCATCACTAGTGTTGTTCAATTTCCCAGGTCTACAGTCTAATAGCTAGTTCTCAGGATTCAGTTTCCCCTTTCTTCTTTCTGAAGCATCAATAAATACCAAAAAAATAATCTCATTTATTTTACAAGAACAGAAAATTACAACAAAAAATTTCTCCTAGATAATATGACACCTCTTAACGGCTGCATTTTTTTATGGTGGAAATCAGTAAATCAACGGCGTAGTAGCAGGCCGACAGAAGACACTTGAGCAAGAAATATCTTCCAATCACGAAAACAGTGACACACGGACCTGAAATGAAGATGAAATCAAATCGAGCCACAAATAAAAGCAAGATTTCCCCCCTTTTTTCTACCTCCAGAGCTGAACGGTTGCAATAATAATGCCACGAATCCTGTCTTTTCTCAATAATTTTGACTTACTCATCAGATCTCATCAAATCTCTTGTTCGCCGCCTCATCAAATATGTGTGTTATAAAATTGAAACCTTTCAAAATAGATCTTCTGATTAGATGACATAAAACAAAATTGTTTTCAGCTTCACAAACTTTGCTCAATCCCAATTTATAAGGTTTTAAAGATATGCAAATACATTTGCTAACTTTTGAAGAAAAAAAAAACATTGATATGGCTTAAAATTCTACTCAAATAACAGGAATTGCATTATTGGAACTAAATCTTGAGAAACAGAAACTGATAACTGAAAATTAAGGTAAAATTATGTTTTGTCAAAATTTCAAGAAGTATAGACCTGCCATGTAGGCAAATTTGAGGACCCTCTAGAGGGATAAGGAGTGGAGGTAGGTATTTCAAAATACCTTCCCGGAACACACTTTGGTACTTATGTACGATCTGGAAGATACGGGTTTCTTTCGAAACGGGCTTCTTTCAATAGAGAAATGGATTGTAAAGCGTGGTTTGTTATTAGGTTTACAATATTTAAACTATGTTTTTTTTGGGGGGAGGGGGGGGGGCTAGGGGGAAAAGGTACCTAGGTTTGGTTAGTTATTTAATATATGCTATGCTTTACCCCCCCCCCCCTAATGTGCAAATATATAGCCGAAGTTTGGTTCTAAACTATTATATTTTAAATCCTATTTTGTTTTACTTCATTAGCATCAACCAAACTTCATTTTTCGCGTGTGTTCCAGATAGTACATAAGTAACCATACTTTAGCCTGTGGACCCATCACTGAAAGTTTCATTTTCCTAACCTAACCCCTTTCCAAGATAGCCAAAAGTAGCTAAAGTAGAATTTGTGCTGTTCTATTAGCTCTAATCCACGCAAGACAGATGATAAAAGAAACTAGTCAAACAGGTTCTTTCAACGGAGGATTGGATTGCAAACAGTGGTTTCTAACTGCGTTTACAATATTTAAATTTTAGTTTTTTAGGGTTTAGGGGGGAAAAGGTACCTAGGCTAGGTTACATATTTAATATGAGTCTAGGAGATTTCCCCCAGAGAAAATCCCCTCCCACTGGATATCCCCCCCGAAAATTTCCGCCCGTAGGAGATTCCCTCTCCCCGGAAATTTACCCCCCGTAGGAGATTCCCCCCCGGAAATTTCCCCCCATAGGAGATTCCCCCTCCCCCCATGGAAATTTTCCCCCGTAGGAGACTCCGACCCTCCAAAAGGTCCACGAGACCTGGAGACCTGAAGTTGAAATCTCTTAATTTAATCTCTGAATCTTCTTAATTAAATCCTATAATTAATATGTCATAACAGTGCCGAGCTGTGCCATACTGGGTCAGTCCATTTTTTTTCGTGTCACACCAGAAGTACGTAAAGTATTGTAAAATAATGTTATAGTTCAATCACCACATGGAGTGGAAAAGATTGCCTTCGAAGGGTTCGTTTTACACGACACAGAAAGAATTAGCGGCTGGAGTGGTCCGTTTCGAATGCGAGCTGAGACGACAGACGAAGGAAAGGCAAGGCAAACATCAAGGTGAAGGACGGTGTTTTGGTTGGGCGTTTGAACAAACATTCACATGCTCCCAACCAGTCTAACTTTGAAGTACAGGAACTCCGCAACCAGATGAAGAGGAAAGCAGCCGAGACGCTTGAAACCCCAAAGCACCGCAGCAGATTCTGACCCGGACTTTGGTCAACATATCTGAAGGTAAGGGTCTTACGATTTCTTCCAACTTTTTTTGCAACATGCTCAGAACTTGGGACAGGTACACAGTTGGGCGTGCATAATTCCTTCTGGAAAGGCTTTCCAGCCACTGAAGTGAAGGGCTGTTTTTTTCACTTAAGTCAGAGTATTTACAGGAAAGTACAAAGCCTTCAGACGAGGTATAGAGACGATGATGAATTTGCAGTCTCCGTCCAAATGCTAGCTGCTCTTGCATTCGTGCCCATTTCGGAAGTACATTCTGCATTCACAACTGTTGTAGCAAAACTTACTGACAATGTGTTTGGGCCGATCATCACCAACTTTGAAGACAACTACATCGATAGAATGCGTGGAAGTAAGAGAATACCTTGCACCTTTCCGTCCCGTGTCTGGAATATGTTCGACAGAGCGAAAGATGAACTCCCCAGGACAAACAACAATTCTTGGACATCCTCAAGCACGAACAAGCACTTAACAGGGCGGTTGTGATTCAAGCAAATGCGGGACAATCCAGTGAACCAATTAAGAAAAAAAGTATGTGGATTTAAATGCCAGAATTCTACGACAGATGGGAAACTACGGGAACGTCGGGACGCTTGAGTACCTGAGGCTAATTGCAAGAAATATTAGTTTTAGAGTGTAGCGTTTATCCGTGTATGTATTACCGTGTATAGCCAGCTATTTACTTGACAATTAAAAAGTGTACTCTACTCGCTCTTATATTTTAGGCCGCCAAGAAACAGAAGAATTTTGTAACAATTTTTGAGCCATGGACGACATCCGATGCAAATAATTCTGAGGTAAGGGTAGTCTCCGGTAGCAATTATTTCCAAGAGGGAGGGGGAGAATTTTCAGTGGTGGGAAATGACGGGGGACATCTCCTAGGAGGGAAATCAACGGGAGGGGGAATATGGTACGGGGAGAATCTCTGAGGGGGGAAATTCCCGGGGGGAAGAGGAATCTCTGAGGGGGGATTTTCTCGGGGGGAAATCACTGAAACCCATTTAATATATTTTTGCTTTACCCCCCCCCCAACTAATGTGCAAATATATAACCAAATTTTGTTTCTAAACTATTATATTTTTATCCTATTTTGTTTTATTTCATTAGCATTAACCAAACTTCACTTCTTGCATCGTTTACAGGTAATAGAACAGTACCGTAGAATTTTACCAAACTTTTTTTTATTTGTGAAAATATACTATTTTAAACATTTTGGGAAACATAAGACACAAGTTATCAATATTAATAAACTGAACTGAATATTTACTATGACAATCAAACTGTCTTCTCTCTCTGATCAGAATGCCCCCTAGGCAAAATCGTCGCTTCGTCGTCTAAAGGTCTTAACATTAAATCTAATTCTGTATTACATGTTTGAAGGTAGTTGAATGAAATGATTTTTTTTTGTCAAACTGATCTCAAATCATAACATTCGAAAACAAAATAAGAGCCCTCCAATCTTTACGGTCTCTTAAAAAGGACACAAGAACAAAAAAAAACACAAAAAATAATACAAAAACAAAATAGAAACGAATCCGTGATCAGTCTTCTGGCAAAAACATAAATTCCACATTTGTGCAGATAGGAGATCACAGCCCCCACAATAACATTTTCTGATACGCTGAATCTGAAGGTCTAATTTACATTAAGATTTATTGGCGTTTTGGAGGGTGTTTCTCCCTTTTTTGAAAATCAGGCTCCCTGTTTTCAAAATCCCTTAATCCACCAAAATCCCTTTTTCTTCTGAGGCTTGGAGCCTTTGGTGGGTAAATATTAAACGTAATGAAAATTTATATATTTGCAATCTGCATAAAAACCCTATTTTTACCAATTGTCATCAAACTTCCATTTTTGAGTTTCGGTTACAATTGAGCTGAGTCGCTGCTTAATTGCAGTTTACCACTATGAACTGTTTGATAGAAATTATTGTGCTAACGTCCTATTTTTTAATTAATCCTGCAGCAAACCGGAGTTTTTGAAGCACGATTCATGCTATTAAAGTGTAGTATTTCTGTGTTCAGCTGAAATGTGCACCGTTGGAGAAAATTCTCTTTTTTGGTGAAGCTTTTGGTTCCTTTAAGTGAACGTAAAGGACTGAAATACCCTTACAGACGTGTTCTTTTCTTCTATATATTTGCTTAATTGGTTATTCAGCGTAAGCAGCATATTTATAGCAAATCCAGGGAAGAATTCTTTTTAAACGCTTTTAAGGTCTCATTACAAAAATGACGTTCATCGCAAAAACAGTAAGTTGTTCCCACAAAAGGATTTTCGTTATTAATTAGAAAAAAATTGAATTCAGAAAACAATGTATTTTCACCGTTAGTACTGTTAAGGTTAGGGGAGCATCTTAAGAAATTTTCTACTTGCAGAAACTCACAAAAATGTGTTTAAACAAAGCGATTGTAAAAGTTAAAAGATCATTTTTTTTACATAAATTTCTGCGGGTTCATTTTGCAGACAAGAAAGCTCAAATTATTTCAAAGTAAAAATATATTTCCTTATTTTTATAATTATCTTTTTATACTCAAAATTCAATTAGCATTCCCCTTTTTTTGCTATAATTCAAATATTTGAATTGAACTTATACTGAACATATTACTTTCAATGGTCCTATAGTCAAATTTAAAATGATATTCAAGAAACTTCAAAACTACTGTTGAAGTTCAAACCGTGTTGATTGATATAACCTATTCACGGTGAAAATTACATTTTTTCTTACTGAAAAGTACATAAATTTTAATAATTCAAATAATTTGTTGGAATTCAATAACTTGTTTGAAGTCAAGCAAAACATTTTCTTGGAAATCAATTTTATTTTACAGTACAGCTTTTCCACTTGAGACACGACACCAAAAGTGTTGTTTTTAGTGCCATTTGAACTTGATGATAGAGGAATTTATATGAAAGACGTAGATACGTGCAATATCTTTTATATGAGCTATAAAAAATCTGTCAACGATGTTCTGGTAGCCTGCTAGTGTCACCCTTTGAGAAATAGCACAAAAAGTGCCATTTTAGTGCCACATTGCACTCGTAGATGGCAGAATTTATAAAAAAGCACGTGGATATGAAAAATAGCTGTTGAATGAGCCATTAAGAATCTCTCTATGATGTTCTGGTAGCCCGCTAGACCTGTTGAAAAAAAAAAGAAAAAAAAACAACAAAAAAACGGGAGACAGATCAGTGCTACCAGTAGGAGGGAACCAAATACGGAAGGGGCACCATATATGGGCATAGAATCCATACTAAGCGTATTGATTAACTAACGGGTCAATTTATTCATGTTTTTATGGTTTTTCTCACTGAGGATGTTTTTTTTCATGGTTTTTTCTCACTGTTGATGGATGTTTCTTGGATGTCAACAACAATTGCTGGATGTTTCTTGGATGTCAACATAAGTTCACATCAACAATTGCTGGATTATCGATCCGCTAACGGGACAAGATCACGTGTCTCTTTCTAAGCCAATCAGGGAGTTGGAAATATTAACGGGACAGAATCACGTTTTTCTTTCTAAGCCAATCAGGGAGTTACGTAAAGTTTCCCTTTACGTAACAATTCACCCTTGAGATTTCGTTTATAATGGACTTGCGTTGAGGTTAAATTATCATACAGTCTCAAGCCACCATGGAGAGTACATCTGATATTATTGATTCGGAAACTTTAGCTACATCGATTTATAATGTGAGTTCTGTTTAGTAAATTTTCTTAGGTTATTTATAAATAAAATCATTTTACATAGTCCCCCTCCAGTATATTCAAATTCAGGGCATAACCCCCCCCCAAATACAAACTCCACTATGTGATGTTTATAGTCGCTAGAAAGCGTAAAATACGCACTACCTCTGGCTAGAAAATATATTCTACCGGCTGCGACAGATTTTGCATCCTCTACACTATACGATTGGAGCTCTGGCAGGGATTTTAAAAAAAGTTCTTCGGAAAATCTTAGGTCCAGCGCGCGAACCCTTGGTGAACAATTGAAATCTCATCAAATGGAAAAGGTTAAAAAGGTCGAGAAACAGTGCACCACTCATCAGTCTCTACTCAGGTCATAAACGAAAGACATCACCCCTGTCAAAGAAAAGAAGGAAAAAGCCGACACGTACAGTAAACAGAAGAAGAAGCCCCAGGAAGAGAATTGTTAGATCGAAACTAGATTTCTTTTCCTAAGATGTCATATCTACCGCATAATCCAACCTTCAATCACTTCATCATTAAATCTATTCAATGCAGAAAATGTTGATGTGAGTGTAAAACATGGATATTATGAACAATTTTATCCACAACAACCCCTCTTCGATAATATCCACTTTCAAATTTATTCCAAAGAAGACTACTTTATGGATATGTATTCGACATTTATAGATTTACGAATGAAAGTCCGGAAATCCGATAATACATTGCCAATTCTCGCCGATGGAATATCCTATGAAAAGTGTGTATTACATAATTTATTTCATCAAATCAGTGTCTACATAAATGGCACGTTGGTGAGCACAAGCAACAATCTCTCAAATTATACAAGCTATATGCAATTCATTCTGATGACACCCAAGTCATACAAGGAATTGAGAGGCACCTCCAATGCATATGAATATATATTACTAATACTGATAGTACAGATGCACTTAAAAATGCTACAACTAGTGAATTATATCTAGTTGGAAAAATATATCATGAAAATATTTAATATACCCCAATGGCTACCACCCAATATTAAAGTGGATATAAAATTGACGCTTGCTCCATCCAATTTCATTTTAAGAAAAGAACTTGCTGCCACTCCTGATATAACTCTCTCCCTCACCTCGGCAATACTACATGTACGCAAACAACAGGTTATGAGTTTTGTTGCTTTGGCAGTGGAAAAACTGAGAGAAAGTGGAAATAATATTAAACTACTTGTTCCTCATACAATCACCAATCAACGTCATATTGCCACAGGCTCACGTACCTTCACCGACTCATCCTTTATCAATGGCGAAATTCCGTCAAAACTGGCCTTGGCATTTGTAAAAAGCGCTAGTGCAATAGGATCGTGGACTGGATGCCCACATAAATTTGCAATGTTTGGACTTTCATCTCTTGTCTGCAAAGTAAATGGAATCCCACTCTACAATCTATCTTTTGATAAATCCTATAGAACATTGTGTGAGTTGACCATGCAAACCCTAGATCATGATTCACAACTATTTGCAAATGGTATAACCGAAGAAATGTTTGCTAAAACACATGGTATCATTGCATTGTATTTGTCTGGCATCCAGGATATGAGTATAGTACGTACGGGGAGTGTGCGTTTAGAATGTACATTTTCCGACCCATTTGCTGAGAGTATTGCACTAATCTCACTAAATCAATTTGAAACCTATTGGGAAATCACTCTCGAAGGCAGTGTTCTATTAGACTTGGCACCATGAACACCAGTCAAATAATCAATGTATTTAGTATGGACCCCTACATGTCCAAATACAGATCCTATTGTCTGCCTTCGGACTTTCTTGGAAAAATTCAAAGTGCCAACAATACCCTAATCATTGTTAATAGCAGTCCGACGACTGTGAATACTGGACCATTGGTTGTGCATCTTTCAAACTATAAAGACGATTGAGTTTTTTGATCTTCTCTGCCTACCCTATACATTCTACACTCCACACATCAGCAACTATATTAAGAACAGTGGGAAAACTATATTCAAAATCGGAAGAGAGTGCAGGATCTGACGACTGAAAGCTGCGGTTTCCATGCGCTACTATATTTCGTGTTCAGATGTCGTGGCTATACTTACAAGCAGTTTCTTAACATTTAATCCACGTCTGAACGACTTTATGGTGGAAAATATACTCTCTGACCTGTATAATATTGATTTTAGTGCCCTACGAGTAAAGTGCTTAAAAAATATATGTGAATTTGCTGTATTAATAAATGAAAAATGTATATACAGCAATGTCTTTATTCTTCATTTTAGATTTCTTCTTCGGTGTATAAGCAACTGTCGTGAACCACTAATGCTGGTAAATCATTTGAATTCACTGTATATTGATCTTGATTAGCGGCAAAGTCAGGGTCAAATTTTCTATAGTATAATGTAACTTCACTCTTGTCATATCTCTTTGTATAGTCAATGATACTATTTGCATTCATATTATGAAATTCACGTGCTTCAATCTGTCTATTTGAAGCAATATCACAATACACAATACACGGTTTTCAAATGGTGAATCACATTTGGTAACTGCCAAATAAAATCAATAGGTTTATAGTCATAATAGTCAGTGTCGTCACAGCGATGACGTAGAAACCAAATTGTCTTGTTACCCCAACAGTTGAATCGTAGACCAGATTCTGCCTCCCAAAAATAATTTAAATCCACGAGGATACCAATCTCGTAGAAATAAACTAAAATCACGTTTTCTTTCCAATCATCCCTGGGGTAAGTATTCTCCCACTGATCACATTTGTCATAGTGACAATTGGAGCATAGATGTCCTCTAGGGTGAGAGTCACAAATCTCTTCAAGACATGAATTACATCCTTGAGTTAGTACTGCATATCCTCTATGTAATTTACAAAGATTACATAATTTGCACTTTTCATTATAGTTATCAATAATTGTACAATTCTCACATGATGACCAACTGCCAAGAGCGTACATGCATAGTGGACATGTATAGAACATTTTTGGTTTCCGATGTCAACTCTCTCACAGCTAAAAATAAACTGATCCTCGTTTGATAAATTCAGAGGGAGGAATGGTGAGAGGAGTAACTCTGTCATGCTACCTCTTTCGAAGGGGGGGGGGGCATCTACACTGAATCTATGGCAATGTTTTCAAAAGTATATCCACGATATTATTCTGCTATGTTCCAGTTAATATATCAATAAATTGAGCATAAGCATTTGAGATCAACTTCTAATAGTGTAAACTATTAGAAGTAAAAAATAGTGTAAAATTCCACTCATTATTAAAAATATATCCTAATGAGTAAATTCAAACTGTTCTCACTCCTTGAATTCTATTCACACACTAATAAAAACTATAGCAAAAATCCTTTCCTTATATTCACTGCAATCCTGTCCCGTTAATGTTTCCGACTCCCTGATTGGCTTAGAAAGAGACACGTGATCTTGTCCCGTTAGCGGATTGATAATCCAGCAATTGTTGATGTGAACTTATGTTGACATCCAGAAACATCCACCAACAGTGAGAAAAACGATGAAAAAACATCCTTAGTGAGAAAAACCATAAAACATGAATAAATTGACCCGTTAGTTAATCAATACACTTAGATGGATTCTATGCCCATATATGGTGCCCCTTCCGTATCTATTGGGTCCCTCCTACTGCTACCAATGCAAAAAAGTGATTTTTCTTGTTGTTCAGGGAGGGGGACTGTAAATTCTCTATACAAGGTTTTGACCAGTTTTTTTTCAAAACGCGTTTTTAAACTTTTGGTTACTATGGGCTGTGGTTCGCTCTTTACTAGGTTACAGCTGCCGCTGCAACCATGATAACTTGCTGGGACATGCTTTATACAATGAGCCTAGAAAATGACTGAAAAAAAAACAACGCGGATACCGATACCAATATTCCCGACATGACACATGCGATACCAATACGAGCGATACCGATACGCGCGATACCGATACGCGCGATATCGATACGCCCGATACCATATACAGCCCTTCCCCAGGGGAGTATGGAGGGCCATATCATCATCAAAACCATATATATTGGACCTTCGAACTATTTTAAACCAAATGGCTATCTCAAAATTTTTATAGGACTAGTTTTTTGGGGAGGGGCCTGTAGGGAGGGGGGGCTATTTGCCCTCCAATCTTTTTGTTCACTTAAAAATGACACTTACAATTTTAATTCCCTTTCGAATGAGCTATTACACACCTCTCTATGATGCTCTGGCCGCCCCCTAGTCCTTCTAGAAAAAAATTGAGACAGATCAGTGCTACCATGCAAAAAAGTCATTTTCATTGGTGTTCAAGGTGGGGGGGCTGTAATTATTGTAATTATCCTACAAAGGTTTTGGACCATGCTGATTCCAATTGTGCACCTTTTATTTCGAGTTGACGCTATTTTCAAGAGGTTTCAGGCTCTTTTTCGAAATCACCAAAAATTTCTTTTTGCAATTAACTTTTACTTCTAAGATTAACCGAAACAATAATTACCATTCCTGATTCAGTGTCAGATGGCAATTTTTTTTTCTCCCTAGGACGTTTTTTTTCAAAAAACGTGTTTTTTAACTTTTGGTTACTATGGGCTGTGGTTCGCTCTTCACTAGGCTGCAGCTGCCGCTGCAACCATGATTTCTGTTCGTTTTGGGTTTCATTTATTTATCGATGCTGATTTGTAGTAGTTTCACGCTAGGTATATTATTTGATTTATTTTGCTCATTTTTGGTTTAATGGAGTTCTTTACTTTTCTTTGAAAAACTTATTTTATGGAAAAAGTTTTTTTTTTAATTAATCACATAAAAATCATAGCTATGAAGCTTCTTAAGATAAAATTACATGCAAAGATTGGCCGGAAAATAAGACAGACAAATCATTGCTTGTGTCAGCCATTATTTAACAAAATTCGAACTTTAGCGTAAAGAGCGGGGCATTGACGAGGGGACGAACTTCCTCATATACGTATTATGAGGGGGTTGTCCCCCCGTCAGTACATATTGCTCTTTACGCTAAGGTTCAAATCTTGTTCCAATTCTTTAAGAATGACCCCTGAATCGCAAAGGCTGTTTAATTTGAATAAATAGCTCTTTTGAAATTACTAGAAATATTTTAGCGTAAAGAGTGAGGAATTGACGAGGGGACGAACCCCCTCATATACGTAGTAATTTCTGTTCGTTTTAAGTTTTAATGTTACTCATTACTTTCGGTTGAAAAAAACTTGTTTTTTTATTTAATTTCTGATTGTTTTTTTAAATAATGGTGGAAAATCCAACATGGAAATTTTCTTTCCCCATGAAAAATCCCTCCATGGAAAGATCCTCCTACGTAATTCAATCCCCCGACCCCCCCCCCCCCCCCACCAGAAGAAATCCCCCTGAAAATGTCTGTATACTTAACAAAAACCAATACTATTTGTAAACAGTGGGTAAAGTTCATAACTCGCAGCACTTCCCTCGGGGACTGTGGGAGATGAAGTCGTCCTCAAAGACACAGTTATTAGATATTTCGACTATGCTGAACAAAATGGCTATCTCAATATTTTGATCCGATGAATTTGGGAAAATATGAGCGTGGGAGGGGGCCAAATTGACCTCCAATTTTTGGGTCACTTAAAAAGGGAACTAGAACTTTTAATTTCCGTTTGAATGAGCCCTCTCACGAAATTCTAGGATCACTGGGTCGATACGATCATCCCTGAAAAAAAAAAATAAACATCCATGATCTTTCTTCTGGCAAAAAATGCAAATATATGACAGGGCTTCCCCCTCCTAACCCCCTCTTTCTTTACGCTAGATTTTGACTTTTTTCTCAATTCTTTAAGAAAGACTTCACAAAAATTACTTAGTTAGAATAAAAGTGTTGTCAAAGCAATGGGGACTTTAGTTTAAAGAGCAAGGGATTTAGAAGCGTGCAGCCTCACTCATATATGGACTACTTTTTGGGTCTTTTTCAATGTTTTTCTACTTTCAGTTGAAAAAACCTATTTTCTAAATTTTAATTTCTGATTTTCAACTAGATCATGCCGGGAAATCCGGAAAACTTCGGACTGTGCTCAATAGATTATAAATTGAGAGTTCTGGTCTTTTTTTAAGTCCAAAGGGATTGGAGACCAGCCAGCTGCGTGGCGGTGACATTTTCCGGGGAGTGATGATATTCTCCATGTGTTTTTATTCTGGAAGGACGTTTTCCGGGGGGGGGGGTTACTTTATACGGGTTATATTTTCCGGGGGGGACGCCTACCACCGAAAAGGACAAGGAAAGATAAAAAAAATCGCTAATATCTTTAGATGCGTCAAACGAGGCATGCTAAATGCCGATAACAACCAGAAAAGAGCAGAAACGACAAACAAGAAGAAAAAAGGAATTGCAACCAATCAAATGAAGAAGAGAAGGGAACAATCAGAATTGCTAGTCAACAAAACTAAAAGTATTTAAATCTAAACTGCATTAGGCTGGACTCTTATTACCTGGATGGGGGGGAGCAGCTTAAATACATTTAGTTTGTTTTTTTTTGTGCGGAGGGGGGGGGGAGGTCAATTGCTTCTGGTTTTCTTTTACAAATAAATATTGTTCCTAGTTTTCTTATCTCTTCTTGCAGGTTTCTTGTTGTTCAATTCTTCCGGTGTCGTATTGCTTTCATTTTTATTCTTTTGTTGTACTAATATAAATGAATAAATAAATCTTAAAACAAGTTCAGCTAAAATTGAATATGCAAATCAAGCTTAAAATGAACAAAAATGTTTTACTGAGAAGAGTATGGGTAATGCCTCCTTCCGTAATTGTAAATTCTAAAACCTACTATGTCATTGCCGCTTTACTGAAAATGCCACTTTATTACAAACATTTTCTTATAAACTAATTACAACATTGAAAATAAAAATGAAATTGCAGTAAAATCAAATTTTGAACTGATTGGCTTTTCAGCAGTTGACATCATTATATATCAAATATTTAGTTTAACCAACCTTATTTCTTCCCAAGACCGTTCACGTCAAATTTAGTTCCACTACATACAAGGATTTAGATACTGCCTCCTTTCCTAACTTTAAAAATTTAAAGCCTTCTTCTGCGTCATTGGCGCTTCACTGAAAGCAAATTATATTACAAATATTCTCTTTTCCAGTTATTAAAGCATTGAAATGAAAATACATATTACACTATGAAAATTTTGCTTATTCGATTTTATTTGTTATATAAAAAAATTTTGTTTTTTCAATTTTATTTATTTAAATAGAATCAAACCTTTAGCCTCCTTATAGTATATTAAACGCTAAATGCATATTAAATACGTTCATTGCCTTGTGGCAATTAAATGTTGCTCCTTGCGCTAAAAAAAAATATTACATTTAGATACTGGTACAGAACTTTTTGCTTACTCCGCCACTGCAGGTGTGGGCGGTTCTAGCAGACAACAAGCTCAACGTAATCGATGAAATCAGATTTGAACTCTGGTTTTTAGCCTGATGTAAAATTGGTTCGGACTATAACGGATATAATCAATGTTAAGTAGGTTAATCACTGGCCACAATATCCAAGGGGGTTTGCTGATGGCAATAATTAATTAATATTCAGTTATGGAACTAAATTATTCACTATGATAAACAATAACTCACTTTGTATGAAGTGAGCAATCCCTCACAATTAAATCCGCTGGATTTTTCACAGAAAGTTAATTGCGCAATCCAACACAGTGCAGTACAAAAGATAATTCGATTAGGTTCATAAGTTAGTTCTTTTTAGTTCAGATGCTAAACTCACACAGTTAAGATACTAAACTCCAATTACTGTGATATTAGGATTTTCTAAGCTGGAAAGTGACCCCAGCCCCTGATCTTTATTTAAGTGAGGCAAAAGAATGCTATTCACAGTCTCAAGATCAATAAGGCTCCTGGTCCTGATGATCCCTGCCAAACAGCTAAAAGTTCGGTATCATCTGCAAGAAAATATGAAACTTGAAGCTTTAATTGTGGTGTGGTCGATAAGCCATTTCCCAAAAAACGTGGGCGATGGGGATCATTATACCGCTCTGCAAGAAAGGGCCTAAAAGGGACTGCGAGCACTATCGGCCAAAAAGCCTTACAAGTCACCCAGCTAAAATCATAACAAAGATTCTTCTAAACCGAATCAGAGCCATATCATCAGCGACTATCAGGCTTATTTTTCCGTTGGATTTTCTGTCACTGACCAGATCTTTGTGGTAAGGCAACTCGCAAAAGAGCACCGTGAATTCGGCAAAGAAATCTTCCAGCTATTTATTGATTTCAAGCAGGCCCTCGAGCTAGTATAGTGAGATGGGCTATGGCATATACTGGCTCACTACGGTGCTCCCGAAAATATAGTCAACATAACAAAAACATCTGTGACAAATACTATAGCTGCGTTCCAATCCCAAAAGGGCAAAGAGAAAAGTTTGCACCTTCAGGTGTGCTGCAAGGTTGTATTCTATCTTCGCTGCTTTTCAAGCTCCTTTTGCATGTCATACTTTCCCTGATTGAGAACTATGTAGGATAATTATTAGCGGTGTTAACATCGACACACTGGCTTATGCCGACGAGCCTCGACAGGCTAGAAGAAACCGATTTTAGTCTACAGGCAAAAGCATCTGAACTTCAATCTGCATCAAATAGCTTCAGAATGTGAATAAATACAAAGAAGGAAAAAATTATTCACATGACAAAAGACCCGAACCCATCCCTCGTTCATGCCGTAGTATGTGGAGAAAAATTAAATTCGGTAGCCAAGTTTGTGTACCTAGGAAGCTTACTATCATTAGACAACAAGTTTATGATGAGATAAACCGAAAACCCGCCCTGGGAAGGGTAAGCTTCAAGAGGATGCCCCCCCCCCTCTTTAAAAAAGTACCTATCGATGCAACTGAAGCATTGACTTCGACTCGCTAATCATACCTGTCACCATGTACATTTGCGAAACATGGACACTAAAAGACGAAGACAAATGCAGAATTTCGACCTGTGAGACGAAACGGCTCTGCCGCATCTAGACAGAATCTCATACTAAGACCTTCGAAGGAAACTGAAGGTAGAAGCTACAAGTCTTCAAAAAGGTCGACTATAGCAACTCAGGTTGCTGGGTCACATATATGAAACTGAAAAATAGTCAACAAAAATAGCCACAAAACTGGAAGACCTAGTAAGAGATGGCAAGACAACTTCGGAGATGATCTCCCAGGCGTTTTCAAATAAGCTGACGACTGAGCATCATGTAGGAAACTGATCTATAAACTTGTGAAGGAGATTACCCTAACATGGCCTATGAGGATGTCTGGGACATTAGTCAAGTAATTCAAGTTGGACAAAATCAAAAAATTTCAAAAGTTCATCAAGGTTATCAAAAAGGTATATCTGTATCATCTTACTGATGACATCAGATGACAACCTCCTCACAGCCCTCAGGTCAAGGGTCTTAAGTTGAAACGTTAAGTAGAAGCGTTGTCATAGAAACTTCAAAAGGGCTCATTCGATTGGAAATTGAAAGGGCTAGCGCCTTTTATAATAGTTGAAAGTGATTGGAGAGCAACTTACGCCCCTCTCACGCCCACCATTTCTCCAAACATATCCAATCAAAATTTTGCGACAGCCATTTTGTTTAACGTAATTGAAAGTTCTGGAAATTAGGTCTTTGAGGATGACAAACCCCTCACACCCCTCAGGGCAAGGGTTTTAATTTATGCCCTGGGGGTATATAAGATGTTTGTAGAAAGCGTTGTCACAGAAATTCAAAAAGGGCTCATTTGATTGGAAATTGAAAGGGATAGTGCGCTTTTTAATAGTCAAAAGTGATTGGAAGGCTCGACATTTTTATAGTAAGGATCGATGTGGGTACAATGTATTATTATTTGTTTTCTTTTTTTTCTGTTTAGACCAGGGCACTTCGTATCGAAGGAGTTGTCTTAGGAACTTCGGAAAGGACTCATTCGATTGAAAATAGAAAGGGCTAATGCTCTTTTTAATAGTCAAAGTTTTTTGAGGGCAACTAGTCCCCCTCCCACGCCCACCCTCCCATTTGCCCATTATGTTTAAAAACTAAATGTTGTCTTAAGATAAATCAAAATGCACTGTGCTAATGCTAACTCACAATAAGGCATCTCAGCAGTATCCCAAGAACGACTGAGAGTATTATGTTCAAACTTTCGGGGCTACTTCTGCTCTTAAAATTTAACCAAATCAAAATAGCGTAAGTATATCTAAGCTATCAAAGAAAGTAAACAGATTTTTTTGCGAATGGTATCAAGTTTTCTCTTTCAGGTCAACTAAGAGGAGGTATGAAACTAAATTAAACACTGCTATTTGTGTCCAGATTTTTAAAAGGGTAAATGTTGTTAAAAACTGCTGAAAATTTTTCTCCAGCATACAAATAGCAGGCCAAAATACAAAGTCTTAAAAAACGAAAAAATTTAAAGAATAATTTTCTTTTTCCCTAAAAGACTATGTTAATATAAAACGAACAGAAATTAATTAAAAAAAAACCTTTTCCGCAAAATAAGTTTTTCAAAGAAAAGTAAAGAGCTCCATTAAACCAAAATTGAGCAAAAACAAAATCAAATAATCTGCCAAGCGTAAAACTACCACAAATCAGCATCTATAAATAAATGAAACTCAAAACGAGCAGAGATTAACATGAGTAGGACTCAAAACCCCTATGCCTTCCCAAGGCCAGAACATAATTTGCACTTTACTGAAAAAAAATACAAACTATTGTGCATTGTAACTTTAATATACATATACTGATATTTAGTAATCAAAATGTTAATATTATTTGATTTATCAAAGTTATAAAAGTAAAAAACATTTATATTTTTTCAGCAAAGTGCAAATTATGTTCTGGCCTTGGGAGGGCATACCCTACTCATGTTAATTTCTGCCCGTTTTGAGTTTGACTCGGTTATTTATTGTAATGTCTGTTCGTTTTGAGTTTCATTTATTTATCGATTGTGATTTGTGGTAGTTTCACGCTTGGTAGATTTATTTATTTTATTTTAGTTCTTTACTTTTCTTTGAAAAACTTATTTTGTGGAAAAAGTTTTTTTTAATTAATTGTTAAGAATAATCAAAGGTCCAATAGCTCTGCTTCCTCAGATGGCATGACTTCCCTCAGCCCCCAGGCAAGAATCGTAATTCATGCGAATTGTTAATTATTTACATATAGGATTTATTATTGGGAAATGGGGGAATTTTGATCCTGAGTTGATCCCAAAAGACTATGGTTATTAAGATAAAACTTCATGGAATGTTGAACTAAAACATAAGGAACTATATTCCACCAGGTTATAAAAATGGCGCATCTACAATATCTTAGCAACATCTAAGGGTATTAATTTGAAACCTTCAATGCTATTGCGACTATCACTATTATGACTTCGACTGCGACTATAACTACTTGCAACTGCGGCTACTTGTGACTGTGACTAATAGTAGATGTGATTTCTTGTGCTTGAGATTGCGACTTCTTCCGATAGCAACTATTTACGACTCTGATTACTTGCTACTGCGACTACTAACAACTGTGACTGCAACAACTTGCTATCTTAATTACTAACATCAATCATCTGATATACATGAATAATTGTATCCTAAAACAAGAAAAACATAAAATGAATACTCAAGTCAAAAGAGTCATACGAACATAAATTACTATACAGGATTTCGGCTTCTGTCCCCCTCCTAACCCCAAACCTTCTAAAGTCTATTATGTCATTTGCGTTTCACTGAAATAAAATATCTTAAACTGAATTTCTATAATTATATCATTAAAAGATAAAAAAAAAATTATAGGTTAATCAAATTTTGAAATATGAATTGCTGAGATTTCCAGTAAGTCTCAGCACATTTAGTTAGTTTTCATTATTTCTTTCTTGTGATCTTTGTTATTATTTTATTTCTTTATTTTTTTTAGTTATTTTAGTTATTTTTAGTTTTTTTAGTTATTTTTAGTTATTTTTTTAGTTTATTTTTTAGTTATTTTTAGTTGTTTTATTTTTCTTCAATGTTTTGAAAAATTGAACTTCCTCGTTAAAATCACAAATAGTCTCCAAACACAATATCTTGTTGGATGAGAGAGTTCAGAGATTATACTAAACTTTTAGATATATAGCTAAAGGAAACTCTATGGGTTATCTTTAAGGCATAGATTATAATACTACTTTAGATCTATGCCTATTAATAGGGAGGGAGGTTGGAGCGTTACTAAAAACCATATACTGAGCCACTCATTTGACGTTTTTAATCTGTCTAATCTATTGAGTTCACCTTTTGTATTAAACCCAAGGATGGATAATTTAGTTATGGTATATGTGCCTTGCATACGCTGAAATTGTTGTAATGAATATACAGATCTGCTAGTACGTAACTTGGGCAACCAAGCGAATATATGGAGCATCAAGGGTTAACGATTTTGCGTTTTACCGAATCAGCACATCGGAAAGTAGGTCTTTGAGGCAATCAAGTGTAGTAAATCATTTATAAAATCGTGTCATTGCACATAATTCTTAAAGGACAGGATTAAGAGCGCTCCATCTTACAACGGATCAATCTGTCCTGAAGTAAAGTTACTAAAATTGCACGAATTAATTGTCAAGGAGTTTTCATCTTTCCAAAATATTTATTTAGCGTTATTAGCGTTGGCAAAATGAATGTCACCTTATTAGTTGATAGCTCCACCTTTTAGAATATACTCTGTATTTAGATAACCCATTCAGAGTCCAATTTCCATTCACTACACTTGCTGACACAGTTCCAAGACAATTAATGAGCTTTTTGCTTCAAGCATTTATCTGTTACCCTTTGTTTTCCACAAAATTAAATTCCTCCAAAATAGTACTTTGAAATTGTTTAAGAGAAAAAAAAATACTTTCCTTTGGGGAAACAGCGAGCTAATATCCTGAAAAGATCCAGGAAAAGCTATATAAAAGATATAATGCACAATAAGGTTTGAATTTTTGGATTTGACTTTAAGAGAATAAAATTATATCATTAGGGAGAGGGGAAATATTTTTTTTTTGGGGGGGGGCATGTGTGAAAAAGACAATTACCCGATAATGATGCTTGTTGTCCACAAAAATGCTCTTGGTAAACCACAATTAAACTTCAATGCAAATAGTAGGGTTGACGGGGGAGCAGCCCCTCTCATTGAAAGAGTAATCTTGGTTTGGTCTAAATTCTAATCAATTTAGCCTAAGTTTTTCTTTGCCATGATTTGAAGAAAAAAATAATTTCAGTTGGAACCGAGTTACTTGGCATGATGATAGTTTTGAAAATAGGAAAGGTTGTTCAGAAGATATGAGAAGAGAAAAGATTGGTTTAGAAAAGCGGAAAGGGCAAGTTGACAAAGCATTTATACTTGAAAAGAATGGTATTTGATTCAGAGCAGTAGGCTAGGCTTAGATTTCTACGGGATTTCGTGCCCATTACCGTTTTCATAAGCCTCTTCTTGCCTTAAAAAAAAAGCTGGAGGATCCCTTACACGTTCCAACAACATAATGTAGTACGTGATAGCTTGAATGTTTACAAATTCAAAGCATACGGGTTTTTGGACACAGGTGTGAACATATAAGTCATAAATAGGGATGTCATTTTTGACAACAAAAAACAATTAATTGCCCAATAAATAGCTTATTCCATAAATCAATTAATTTTTTTACAGAAATGAAGTTTTTCAAAGAAATTGAAGAGCTATATTAAACGAAAGATGAGCAGAAATAAAGTCAAATAACATTTCAAGGGTAAAATACCCTAAATAATTATCAATAAATAAATAAAACCTAAAACGAACGGAAATTACAATAAATAAAAAAGTCAAACTTAAAACGAGTATAAAATGTGACAAAGAGGTGTTAGGCTAACTCTCCCTATGCCTTCTCAGAACCAACACATACTTTGCACTTTACGATTTTTTTTTTTTTTTTTTTATTGCAATTTAGGTGTTTTTGTTTCTCATAACAAAAGTAAATTACCATGATAACCAAGATTATCGGAAAGAACAATTGAATTTGGATGTGAATGAATGTGTACGTGGACACTTTAATGCATGCTGATATTCATTCATAAAAGTCTCATTTATTCTGGATTTATTAACGTTATAAAGGGAAAAATGTATTTTGTTTTCATTAAAGTCCTAGGTTTTGTTCTTTAGAAGGCGCAAGGGGTGTTAGCCATACTCCACTTTAATGTAATTTATGTTCATTTTAAGCTTCACTCAGTTATTTTTTGTAATATCTGTTAGTTTTGGGGTTTCATTTATTTATTGATATGATTTATGGTACAAATTTGGCTGTTCCTTAAATATTGCTGAAATACCTTTTTGAAAAAACTGCATGCGTGTGGTTTGTTTTGATTTAGGTCAGAATTCCATTCAAGTTCCCCGAAAGTTTCACCTTTATGTCCTTAGCTTTAGTAGCAGCGGTAGCAGTAGTAGTAGTGTGCAAATGGTGCCTGCTAGTGTTTTTAACATCGCCCTTAACATACCCTGAAAGTTTCAACTTAATACCCTAAGCAGTTCCTGGTATATTGCTGGTACGCCCTTTTGACAAACTGCATACAACCAGTTTTGGTTTAGCTTGACATTTTCCTTAACATTCCTTGAAAGTTCTATCTTTATACCATTAGATTCAGCAATAGCAGTAGTTGTAACACTAGCACTAATGGTACTAATGATAGCAATAGTAGGGATACAGTACTTTTTCGTTAGTTCGGCATTTTCCTGAGCATGCCATGAAAGTTTCAACTTAATACTCTTAGGCGTTTCTTAAATATTACTGACACGCATTTTTAATAGCCTACATGCACATGATTTATTTTCATTTAGTTCAACATCCTCCTCGACATGCATTTAAAGTTACATTTAAATCCTCAACCGTTGCTGATACGCTCTCTTTTGACAACCTCCGTGCACATAATGAGTTCCGACTTAACTGAATATCCTCTGCAACAACCTGTTAACCCCTGAATATTCCAACGTTGTGTCATTTGCCTTAATAATTAAAATAGTACTGAAAATAGCAGTAGTTGCCCCATTAGTAATAATAGTATGCAAATAGTGCCTTTTCATTAGTTAAACATACCCTGAAAGTTTCAACTTAATTCTCTAAGCTATTCCTGAGATACTGTGAATATGCTCTTTTGATAACCTGCATGCGCATAGTGTGTTTTGATCTAGTTCAACATCCTCCTTAAAATTTCGTCAGGTTATAAACTTAAGACCCTTACTCTTAGTAATAGTATCAGTTGTAGTAGTAGTAGTGGTAGCAGCCGTAATAGCGGCCACATTTTACCGGATTGTCAACATTTCAAACCGGAATATCCACCATTTCGTTTATTGATTTTGGCGTACATCGAATTTAGCAATTGGCAATCCCTTTTTTAGAGACCTTTCAATTTCTTGGTTTCTAAACTAAAGAAGCGATTGTCCTAATCCAAAGAGGGCCGGTCTGAGTACTGAACAACCGACTTTAGTTTTACTGTGAGAGGACATGAGGGTTACTATGGGAAATTAGAGATAATTCAGTCCTAAAAGGAGTGTAACAGATGCTTCAACAAATTCCCATTTGTTACTGACATTGATGGTGGCCTTCAAAAAAAGACGAGGAAAATAAAACAACTGTTAATATATTGGAAAAATAAAGACAAAGACGTGGGCTATAGTAAGTTTCAAAACGTCTCAATTAATCAAGAAATCAAAACTCCTTACTTCAAAAACCAAAATCTAAACTCCAAAAAAAAAAATTCTCAAAACTCATAACTTCAGATATCAACATTATTTAAATTTCTAGAAATAGAATAGTGTTGTAAAATTCAGTGATTAGAATAATTCTTTTAAGTCTTCACAGGAACATTTGTCCTCCTCAAAAACGCAGGCTAAAAGAGAATTTCGTTGAGTGGACAGTTATTTTCTAAGGATCACCTTTAAAAATACACTCCTAAATAAAGACGATTCAAAAAACGACAGTTTTTTCATCACAATCAAACAGTTCGTGGTAACGAACTGTAAGTAAGGAGCGACCCAGCTCAATGGTAACCGAAAACTCTAAAAAACGGAATTTTGATACCAATAGATACATCAAAAGAATCGGATTTTAATTCTGATTTCAAATATATAAGTTCATCAAGTTTAATCTTACCTATCAAAAGTTACGCGCCTGAGAAAATTTGGCTGATTTTCGAAAAAAGGGGGAAAGACCCCCTAAAAGTTATAGAACCTTAATGAAAATCACACCATCATATTCAGCGTATCAGAGAACCCTACTGTAGAGGTTTCAAGCTCCTATCTACAAAAACGTGGAATTTTCCATTTTTTGCCAGAAGAAAGATCACGGATGCGTGTTTATTTGTTTTTTTGTTTTTTTTTTTCTTTCCCCAGGGGTGATCGTATCGACCCAGTGGTCCTAGTGATATCGTGGGAGGGCTCATCGGATTGGTTATTGCCCCTTTTTAAGGACCCGGCTCAACTGGTCCAAAACCGATCAAATTTTGAGATAGTCATTTTGTTATGGTCGAAAAATATTAAAACGGATGACTTAATTGATACCTGAAAGTTAGAACTTTACCCATGTTAACATATAGTATTGGTTATTGGGACCCGGCTCAATGGTAACCGAAACTCTAGAAAAACGGTATTTGATACAAATAGATACATCAAAAGAATCGGATTTTAATTCTGATTTCAAATATATAAGTTTCATCAAGTTTAATCTTACCTACCAAAAGTTACGTGCCTGAGAAAATTTGGTGGATTTTCGAAAAAAGGGGGAAAGACCCCCTAAAAATTATAGAATCTTAATGAAAATCACACCATCATATTCAGCGTATCAGAGAAACCCTACGGTAGAGGTTTCAAGCTCCTATCTACAAATATGTGGAATTTTCCATTTTTTGCCAGAAGAAAGATCACGGATGCGTGTTTATTTATTTATTTTTTTTTTTTTTTTTTTTCCCCAGGGGTGATCGTATTGACCCAGTGGTCCTAGAATATCGTGGGAGGGCTCATCAATTGAACGGAAATTAAAAGTTCTAGTGCCCTTTTTAAGTGACCAAAAAAATGGAGGGCAACTAGGCCCCCTCCCACGCTCATTTTTTTTCCAAAGTCACCCGATCAAAATTTTGAGATAGTCATTTTGTTCAGCATGGTCGAAAATATTATAACTATGTCTTTTAGGATGACTTAATCCCTCAAAGCCCCCAGGGGCAGGGCTGAAATTTATGAACTTTACCCAATGTTAACATATAATATTGGTTATTGGGACCCGGCTCAATGGTAACCGAAACTCTAGAAAACGGTATTTTGATACAAATAGATACATCAAAAGAATCGAATTTTAATGCTGATTTCAAATATATAAGTTTCATCAAGTTTAATCTTACCAATCAAAAGTTACGCGAGAAAAAATTGGCTGAGTTTCGAAAAAGGGGGGAAAGACCCCCTAAAGTTATAAAACCTTAATGAAAATCACACCATCATATTCTGTGTATCAGAGAACCCTACTGTAGAGGTTTCAAGCTCCTATCTACAAAAATGTGGAATTTTACATTTTTGCCAGAAGAAAGATCACGGGTGCGTGTTTATTTGTTTTGTTTTTTTCCAGAGGTGATCGTATCAACCCAGTGGTCCTAGAATATCGTGGGAGGGCTCATTGGAATGGAAATTAAAGTTCTAGTGCCCTTTTTAAGTGACCAAAAAAATGGAGGGAAACTAGGCCCCCTCCCACGCTCATTTTTTCCCAAAGTCGCCTGATCAAAATTTTGAGATAGCCATTTATTTCAGCATGTTCGAAAATATTATAAGTATGTCTTTTAGGATGACTTAGTCCCCCGAAGTTCCCGGGAGGAGGGCTGAAAGTTATGAACTTTACCCAATGTTAACATATAGTATTGGTTATTGGGAAGTATACAGTACAGACGTTTTCAGGGGAGATTTTTCCTGGTAGTGGGGGGGGGGTCAGGAGTTATGTGGGAGGATCTTTCCATGAAGGAAGTTTTCATGGGGGAAGGGACATTGCTATGAAGGGGACGCCGGACTTCCCCAGCATTATTTAAAAAAAGATCAGAAATTAAATATAAAAAAACAAGTTTTTCAACTGCAACAGCAGCAACATCAAAACTTAAACGAACAGAAAATATTACATATATGATTGGGTTCACCCCTAGCAATACCTCACTCTTTAAGCCAGAGATTTTTTAGTACTTTCATAAGAGCTATTTATTCTAATTTATGGCCTTTTTGATTAAGCGGTCAGTTTTGAAGAATTGGAACAAAATTCGAACTTTCGCTTAAAGATCAAGGTATTGACTAGGGGGTGAACCCCCAAATATACGTATTAAAAATATATGAATATAGAAGTTCGTTACGTAAATTAATTCGTAAGTTACGTATGTTTATTACTAATAAAAACGTTCGTAAATAAAATGAAACAAGTTTCGAGAAAGCCATTTAACCAAATAAAAGTAAATTAATATGAAAATTTTGTTTTAATTATTCATGTACTGTAAGCCAAGATCAAACCTGCATTTATTCAAAAACGTTCAAAAATTAAATAAAAAAAAACAAGTTTTTTAACTGAAAGTAAGGAGCGACATTAAAACTTAAAACAAACAGAAATTATTCCGTATATGAAAGGGGCTGTCCCCTCCTCAACGCCTTGCTCTTTACGCTAAAGTTTGACTTTCTCACAACTCTATTTTTTTAAACAATAAAAAACTTTAGCGTAAAGAGCAAGGCGTTGAGGAGGGGACAGCCCCTTTCATATACGGAATAATTTCTGTTCGTTTTAATTTTTAATGTCGCTCCTTACTTTCAGTAAAAAAAACTTGTTTTTTTTTATTTAATTACTACCAGAGAACCATTCGCCTAGCTAATGAGGAATTATTTCCTCCATTGATTCCGCTTCTGTTTTCTCAATACCTTAGCTTTTAGCATATATGTTTACTGAAACCATGCTATTTGTCAATGTCAGACTTTCGCATTAGCTTGTAGCAGGCTCCTTATTCCTCTTTGGGACAAGCTGTTGCTTGTTGTCTAGGTTACTAAATAGAATTTATTTGGAGCATTGGTCATTTAACTTTCCTTTTATCACTGTGAGACTTTATTAAAGAATCGCCTTGGATATTTATTTCTCATGCCTCTTGAGCAATTTCTGTTTTGATTCATTTCGTTTGCGTGTTTTTTATTCATTTTTTGATCCAATTCATTCATTTCGAACAATTTCGTGTCTTTATTATTTTTCTTTTCTGCTTCAACTATTTAAATGTTACATTTGCATAAGTAATTCCAAATTTTTAATTTGTTTAATAATTAATTGTGGTTATTTTTACTGTTTGCTGACTAATTAGTACATTATTTTACCATAAAAGTTATCTTACATGAAGAAAGTACTTAGAATATATTTTTTTCCGCATTTGAGGCACTAAAGATATTTCAGCATTTCATAAGCAAATATAAACTATTTTATATTTACCACTTACAGTTTGGTACTATGATTTTTGTGTTATCATTTATCTTTGGTGCCGTGACACTTTAGTAAAGAATCACACTAGGCGGATCAATTCCCCAGGTTTCCTGACTATTTCTATTTTTTTTTCTTCTTCTTCTTTTGCTTTAGTTTCATATTCACCTACATAGTTCTAGCAAAGTTACTGGATAAGATACTGTGCCCTATAGTGGCAGCGCGAGCGGATGTGGGTGACTATCAGTTCGGTTTCTGGTCCGGTCTCGGTGTTCAGAATGCACATGCAATTTTTATTTAAATTGTTTAAAAGTTTAAGAAACGAAAAACTCCGTTATTCGTCTGCGCAATAGACATATTTAAGGCATTTGATTATGTCCTACATTCGCAAGCAGTCCTGTCACTACTAAGGGCAAGAGTTGATCCCTTTGTCTGCAAATCTCTGTGGCAATGGTATCAAAAATCTCAAGTAAGAATTCGATCTGCAGGACAGCTTTCTGGAGCTATAGAGATACGTAGGGGTGTTAAACAAGGCTCAGTAATCAGCCCTGTGATATTTAACAACTGCAGTACGTTCTACGACAAAATCGATAGAAGAATTTTTGATAGAAGATGGAATTGATATTAGTCATCTATCTTACGCTGATGATCTACATTTGATAAGTGATAATTTAGAATCTTTACAGAAAGCTATTAATGCCGTGTCGTCTGCACTTGGAGATATTGGGCTAACAATTGAGCCGTCTAAGACTGAATTCGTCGTTTTGAAAGACAAAACACTGCCAAATCATGTTGTTTATGTTTGCGGGAAGACAGTTGTACAAAAGGATACGTTTGAATATCTCGGACTCCAATATGGGAAATCTATCAAAGCTGCTAAAAATCTAGTTATTGCGGCACGTAAAGAAAAAACTGCGGAAAACGTGCGGTATGTTAGAACGAACTGAAGGTCAATTTGACAAGATTACGCTCGGTCGTCTCTGTAACGCCAAGTTCGCGCCACATGCCTTTTTTTTTAACTTGTTATGGAATTGCTTGAGTAAAATCGAGCGTAACCAAATTCGTTCAAATTTTTTCGGTATTGCAGATATCTATTGGGAATTCCCATATGGATTCAGAAACTCTTATGTTTAGCAGAGATACTATATTTTTGAGATAAGTAAGAAAATGGATGAGTTGTCAAAAGACGACAAAAGATCCGTTTCAAAAGACGAAATAAAACAGTCAATGACTTTCCATTAGCTAGTCTTGTTCAGTAAAATCGTGATTTCGATTTCGTTTTGTTTTTCTCTCTTCGACAGTTATCGCAGTTTAATTTTGTTTTGTAGTGTTGTGCGATTTTTTCGTTCTTTTTTTTTCTCTCGTTTTTATAACTCCTTCGAGCATTTACAGTGTATTTGTATGAAGGGTTGAAATTAAATTATTATTATTATTATTATTAATTTTATAGTTCTAATTCATTGATTTTTTTTCTTATTTTTAGATATTTTTATTGATTTTTCACTATTTAATCAATTTTTATAGCATATTGATGAGGATGGAAACAAAATTTCAAAATTATTTTAATTCCAACATTTTAGGGTGTTGAATATTTTTCAACCTCAGACAATTTATTCTGCATTATTTTATCATGTACACTATGGTACTGTGATTGGAAAAAAATGATCACCTATATTGGAATATTATAGTTTTGATTCCTCGTCATATTTTCTTTTTACAGCTAAGGAAGCATCGTTAGCTTCTTCACTTAGTTTTTTTTCCTGTATAAGTAGATACCTATCTAAAGGTCGTGACGGGCACCCCTGCTGCCATCTACAATTTAGTCTAACTCTGTACGAACACCAAATATATGGGCATGGAATCCCCAGGGAGAACACGTTTCCGAGAAATGTCTCCGGGCAAAGTTTATTAATGTCTTTGATGTATTTCCAAAGAGAATTGTCTCCGGGGCGAAGTTTATTAATGTCTTTGGAGTTCTTCCAGGAGATTGTTTCCGGGCGAGTGTTTTGATCTTAGAGATGAAGAGATTAGCGCGGGAAAAGGTTTCTTATTAATTTCAAATGTGACAGCGCAGGGATGCCAAAAACAAAAGGAACACGATGAAATTACGTTTAGGGGTTATTTGGGCGAAAGCGTTTTAGACATTTTAGGGAATTATTTCTGCGAAACCGTTAGAGACATTTTAAAAGATGATTTTAGAAGAGGTTTTAGAAGAGGATTTGAGGGTGAAACTCTGTGGTCGTTATAATACACAAGTTGTATTTGAACAGTGTCTTGAGGTCCCCTACCCCAACCCCAAAGGGCTCGGATCCCCCTACCCCAACCCCGAAGGAAGCCCCCGGCCCCCATAGGTCCCCCGGGCTCCCAAAGGACCATCCGGCCCCCAAGGGCCCCCCGGACCCCCAAAGGTCCTCGGCACCCAAAGGCCCCTGAGCCCCCATTTTTTAATATTTTTTAATTTGCGCATTTTGGGACACAAAAGGGTCCCCACCCCCAACTTTTGACTCCCCTCACAACTCTAGTGTTTTGTCATGGTTTACCTTGTCACAGTTACATTCTCTTGATTTTCAAAGTTCATTGTGGATTTCTTTCATTGAAATGCAAGAGTTGGATTATTTCAGTAGTGTTTCGTCATGGTTTACCTTCTCGCAGTTACATTCTCTTGATTTTCAACGTTCATTGCGGATTTCTTTCATTGAAATGCAAGAGTTGGAATATTTCAGTAGTGTTTTGTTGTAGTTTACCCTGTCGCAGTTACATTTTCTTGATTTTTCAAAGTTCATTTTGAATTTCATTCGTTGAAATGCAAGAGTTGGAATATTTCAGTTGTGTTTTGTCAAGATTTACCTTGTCACAGTTACATTCTCTTGATTTTTCAAAGTTCATTTTGATTTTTTTCATTGAAATGCAAGAGTTGGAATATTTCAGTAGTGTTTTGTCGTAGTTTATCTTGTCACAGTTACATTCTCTTGCATTTCAACGATAGAAATTCAAAATGAACATTGAAAAATTAAGAGAATGTAACTGTAACATTTTGAATTTCTTTCATTGAAATGCAAGAGTTGGATTATTTCAGTAGTGTTTTGTCATGGTTTACCTTGTCACAGTTACATTCTCTTGATTTTCAAAGTTGTTTACCATTTCACTGTTACATTCTCTTGATTTTTCAAAGTTCATTTTGGGTTTCTTTCATTGAATGCAAGAGTTGGAATATTTCAGTAGTGTTTTGTCATGATTTACCTTGTCACAGTTACATTCCCTTAATTTTTCAATGTTTAGTTTGAATTTCTATCGTTGAAATGCATGAGTTGGAATATTTCAGTAGTGTTTTGTTATGGTTTACCTTTGTCACAGTTACATTTTCTTGATTTTTCAAAGTTCATTTTGAATTTCTTTCATTGAAATGCAAGAGTTGGATTATTTCAGTAGTGTTTTGTCATGGTTTACCTTGTCGCAGTTACATTCTCTTGATTTTCAACGTTCATTGCGGATTTCTTTCATTGAAATGCAAGAGTTGGAATATTCCAGTAGTGTTTTGTTGTAGTTTACCCTGTCGCAGTTACATTTTCTTGATTTTTCAAAGTTCATTTTGAATTTCATTAGTTGAAATGCAAGAGTTTGAATATTTCAGTTGTGTTTTGTCGTGGTTTATCTTGTCACAGTTACATTCTCTTGATTTTTCAAAGTTCATTTTGATTTTTTTTTCATTGAAATGCAAGAGTTGGAATATTTCAGTAGTGTTTTGTCGTGGTTTACCTTGTCACAGTTACATTCTCGTGATTTTTCAAAGTTCATTTTGAATTTCTTTCGTTGAAATGCAAGAGTTGGAATATTTCAGTAGTGTTTTGTTGTGGTTCATCGTGTCACAGTTACATTCTCTTGATTTTTCAAAGTTCATTTTGAATTTCTTTCATTGAAATGCATGAGTTGGAACATTTCAGTAGTGTTTTGTCGTGGTTTACCTTGTCACAGTTACATTCTCGTGATTTTTCAAAATTTATTTTGAATTTCTTTCAAAATAAACTTATTTCTTTCGAATTGGATTATTTCAGTAGTGTTTTGTCGTGGTTTACCTTTTCACAGTTACATTCTCTTGATTTTTCAAATGTTCATTTTGGAATTTCTATCGTTGAAATTGCATGAGTTGGAATATTTCAGTAGTGTTTTGTTCATGGTTTTACCTTGTCATAGTTACATTTTCTTGATTTTTCAAAGTTCATTTTGAATTTCTTTCATTGAAATGCAATGCAAGAGTTGGATTATTTCAGTAGTGTTTTGTCGTGGTTTACCTTGTCACAGTTATATTCTCTTGATTTTCAAAGTTCATTGTGGATTTCTTTCATTGAAATGCAAGAGTTGTAATATTTCAGTAGTGTTTTGTTGTAGTTTATACCTTGTCACAGTTACATTTTCTAGATTTTTCAAAGTTCATTTTGAATTTCATTCGTTGAAATGCGAGAGTTGGAATATTTCAGTAGTGTTTTGTTGTAGTTTACCTTGTCACAGTTACATACTTGCCATCTAAATTTTAGATGGCAGCAGGGGTGCCCGTCACGACTTTAGATAGGCATCTACTTATACAGGAAAAAAAACTAAGTGAAAAGCTAACGATGCTTCCTTAGCTGTAAAAAGAAAATATGATGAGGAATCAAAACTATAATATTCCAATATAGGTGATCATTTTTTTCCAATCACAGTACCATAGTTGTACATGATAAAATAATGCAGAATAAATTGTCTGAGGTTGAAAAATATTCAACACCTAAAATGTTGGAATTAAAATAATTTTGAAATTTTGTTTCCATCCTCATCAATATGCTATAAAATTGTTGATTTAAATAGTGAAAAAATCAATAAAAATATCTAAAAATAAAAAAAAAAAATCAATGAAAAGAACTATAAAAATTAATAATAATAATAATAATAATTTAATTTCAACCCTTCATACAAATACACTGTAAATGCTCGAAGGAGTTATAAAAACGAGAGAAAAAAAAACAGAAAAAATCACACAACACTACCAAACAAAATTAAACTGCGATAACCTTGTCGAAGAGAGAAAAACAAACGAAATCAAAATCACGATTTACTGAACAAGAGTTAGCTAATGGAAAGTCATTGACTGTTTTATTTCGTCTTTTGAAACGGATCTTTTGTCGTCTTTTTGACAAACTCATCCATTTTCTTACTTATCTCAAAAATATAGTATCTCTGCTAAAATAAGAGTTTTGAACCATATGGGAATTCCCAATAGATATCTGCATACCGAAAAAATTTGAACGAATTTGGTTACGCTCGATTTTACTCAAGTTGAAATTCCATAACAGAGTTAAAAAAAAGGCATGTGGCGCGAACATGGCGTTACAGAGACGACCGAGCGTAATCATTTTCAAATTGACCTTCAGTTCGTTGAAACATACCGCACGTTTTCCGCAGTTTTCTTGTACGTGCCGCAATAACTAGATTTTTAGCAGCTTTGATAGATTTCCCATATTGGAGTCCGAGATATTCAAACGTGGTTTTGTACAACTGTCTTCCCGCAAACAAAACAACATGATTTGGCAGTGTTTTGTCTTTCAAAAACGACGAATTCAGTCTTAGACAGTATTGTTAGCCCAATATCTACCAAGTGCAGACGACACGGCATTAATAGCTTTCTGTAAAGATTCTAAATTATCACTTTTCAAATGTAGATCATCAGCGTAAGATAGATGACTAATATCAATTCCATCTTCTATCAAAAATTCTTCTATCGATTTTGTCGTAGAACGTACTGCATTGTTAAATATCACAGGGCTGATTACTGAGCCTTGTTTTAACACCCCTACGTATCTCTATAGGTCCAGAAAGCTGTCCTGCAGATCGAATTCTTACTTGAGATTTTTGATACCATTCAGCCACAGAGATTTGCAGACAAAGGGATAACTCTTGCCCTCTTATTTTAGTGACAGGACTGCTTGCGAATGTAGGACATAATCAAATGCCTTAAATATGGTCTATTGCGCAGACGAATAACGGAGTTTTTTTCGTTTCTTAAACTTTTAAACAATTTAAATAAAAATTGCATGTGCATTCTGAACACCGAGACCGGACCAGAAACCGAACTGATAGTCACCCACATCCGCTCGCGCTGCCACTATTTTCACAGTATCTTATCCAGTAACTTTGCTAGAACTATGTAGGTGAAGAAAGTGCTTCTAGATAAAGAAAGTGCTCACAAATACAAGTGAATAAATATAATCCAACCCTTAATTTGAAAAACTTAGCAGTAGCTATATACAAGTAGATACCTATCTAAAGGTCGTGACGGGCACCCTGCTGCCATCTACAATTTAGTCTAACTCTGTACGAACACCAAATATAGGCATGGAATCCCCAGGGAGAACACGTTTCCGAGAAAGTCTCCGGGCAAAGTTTATTAATGTCTTTGATGGTATTTCCAATGAGAATTGTCTCGGGGCGAAGTTTATTAATGTCTTTGGAGTTGTTTTCCAGGAGAATTGGTTTCCGGCGAGTGTTTTGTCGTAGAGATGAAGAGATTAGCGCGGGAAAAGGTTTCTTATTAATTTCAAATTTTGTGACAGCGCAGGGATGCCAAAAAACAAAAGGAACACGCTGAAATTACGTTTAGGGGTTATTTGGGCGAAAGCGTTTTAGACATTTTAGGGAATTATTTCTGCGAAACCGTTAGAGACATTTTAAAAGATAATTTTAGAAGAGGTTTTAGAAGAGGATTTGAGGGTGAAACTCTCTGGTCGTTATAATACACAAGTTGTATTTGAACAGTGTCTTGAGGTCCCCTACCCCAACCCCCCAAAGGGCTCTGATCCCCCTACCCCAACCCCGAAGGAAGCCCCCGGCCCCCATAGGTCCCCCGGGCTCCCAAAGGACCATCCGGCCCCCAAGGGCCCCCGGACCCAAAAGGTCCTTCGGCACCCAAAGGCCCCTGAGCCCCCAATTTTAATATTTTTTAATTTGCGCATTTTGGGACACAAAAGGGTCCCCACCCCAAACTTTTGACTCCCCCTCACAACTTTAGTGTTTTGTCATGGTTTACTCTTGTCACAGTTACATTCTCTTGATTTTCAAAGTTCATTGTGGATTTCTTTCATTGAAATGCAAGAGTTGGATTATTTCAGTAGTGTTTTGTCATGGTTTACCTTCTCGCAGTTACATTCTCTTGATTTTCAACGTTCATTGCGGATTTCTTTCATTGAAATGCAAGAGTTGGAATATTTCAGTAGTGTTTTGTTGTAGTTTACCCTGTCGCAGTTACATTTTCTTGATTTTTTCAAAGTTCATTTTGAATTTCATTCGTTGAAATGCAAGAGTTGGAATATTTCAGTTGTGTTTTGTCGTGATTTACCTTGTCACAGTTACATTCTCTTGATTTTTCAAAGTTCATTTTGATTTTTTTCATTGAAATGCAAGAGTTGGAATATTTCAGTAGTGTTTTGTCGTAGTTTATCTTGTCACAGTTACATTCTCTTGCATTTCAACGATAGAAATTCAAAATTGAACATTGAAAAAATTAAGAGAATGTAACTGTAACATTTTGAATTATCTTTCATTGAAATGCAAGACTTGGATTATTTCAGTAGTGTTTTGTCATGGTTTACCTTGTCACAGTTACATTCTCTTGATTTTCAAAGTTGTTTACCATTTCACAGTTAAATTCTCTTGATTTTTCAAAGTTCATTTTGGATTTCTTTCATTGAAATGCAAGAGTGGAATATTTCAGTAGTGTTTTGTCATGATTTACCTTGTCACAGTTACATTCCCTTAATTTTTCAATGTTTAGTTTGAATTTCTATCGTTGAAATGCATGAGTTGGAATATTTCAGTAGTGTTTTGTTATGGTTTACCTTTGTCACAGTTACATTTTCTTGATTTTTTCAAAGTTCATTTTGAATTTCTTTCATTGAAATGCAAGAGTTTGATTATTTCAGTAGTGTTTGTCATGGTTTACATTGTCGCAGTTACATTCTCTTGATTTTCAACGTTCATGCGGATTTCTTTCATTGAAATACAAGAGTTGGAATATTCCAGTAGTGTTTTGTTGTAGTTTACCCTGTCGCAGTTACATTTTCTTGATTTTTCAAAGTTCATTTTGAATTTCATTCGTTGAAATGCAAGAGTTTGAATATTTCAGTTGTGTTTTGTCGTGGTTTACCTTGTCACAGTTACATTCTCTTGATTTTCAAAGTTCATTTTGATTTTTTTCATTGAAATGCAAGAGTGGAATATTTCAGTAGTGTTTTGTCGTGGTTTACCTTGTCACAGTTACATTCTCGTGATTTTTCAAAGTTCATTTTAAATTTCTTTCGTTGAAATGCAAGAGTTGGAATATTTCAGTAGTGTTTTGTTGTGGTTCATCGTGTCACAGTTACATTCTCTTGATTTTTCAAAGTTCATTTTGAATTTCTTTCATTGAAATGCATGAGTTGGAACATTTCAGTAGTGTTTTGTCGTGGTTTACCTTGTCACAGTTACATTCTCGTGATTTTTCAAAGTTTATTTTGAATTTCTTTCAAAATAAACTTATTTTTTTCGAATTGGATTATTTCAGTAGTGTTTTGTCGTGGTTTACCTTTTCACAGTTACATTCTCTTGATTTTTCAATGTTCATTTTGAATTTCTATCGTTGAAATGCATGAGTTGGAATATTTCAGTAGTGTTTTTGTTGTGGTTTAACCTTGTCATAGTTACATTTTCTGATTTTTCAAAGTTCATTTTGAATTTCTTTCATTGAAATGCAAGAGTTTGGATTATTTCAGTAGTGTTTTGTCGTGGTTTACCTTGTCACAGTTATATTCTCTTGATTTTCAAAGTTCATTGTGGATTTCTTTCATTGAAATGCAAGAGTTGTAATATTTCAGTAGTGTTTTGTTGTAGTTTATACTTGTCACATTTACATGTTTCTAGATTTTTCAAAGTTCATTTTGAATTTCATTCGTTGAAAATGCGAGAGTTGGAATATTTCAGTAGTGTTTTTTTTGTTGTAGTTTACCTTGTCACAGTTACATTCTCTTGATTTTTCAAAGTTCATTTTGAATTTCTTTCATTAAAATGCAAGAGATGGAACATTTCAATAGTGTTTTGTTGTGGTTTACCTTGTCACAGTTACATTCTCTTGATTTTTTCAAAGTTCATTTTGAATTTATTTCACTGAAATGCATGAGTTGGAACATTTCAGTAGTGTTTTGTCGTGGTTTACCTTGTCACAGTTACATTCTCGTGATTTTTCAAAGTTCATTTTGAATTTCTTTCGTTGAAATGCAAGCGTTAGAATATTTCAGTAGTGTTTTGTTGCGGTTTATCGTGTCAGAGTTACATTCTCTTGATTTTCCAAAGTTCATTTTGATGGATTACCTTGTCACAGTTACATTCTCGTGATTTTTCAAAGTTCATTTTGAATTTCTTTCGTTGAAATGCAAGAGTTGGAATATTTCAGTAGTGTTTTTGTTGTAGTTTACCTTGTCGCAGTTACATTCTCTTGATTTTCAAAGTTCATTGTGAATTTCTTTCATTGAAATGCAAGAGTTGGATATTTCAGTAGTGTTTTGTCGTGGGTTACCTTGTCGCAATTACATTCTCTTGATTTTCAAAGTTCATTGCGGATTTCTTTCATTAAAATGCAAGAGTTGGAATATTTCAGCAGTGTTTTGTTGTAGTTTACCTTGTCGCAGTTTCATTTTTTAGATTTTTCAAAGTTCATTTTGAATTTCATTCGTTGAAATTCAAGAGTTGGAATGTTTCAGTAGTGTTTTGTTGTAGTTTACCTTGTCGCAGTTACATTCTCTTGATTTTTCAAAGTTCATTTTGAATTTCTTCCATTGAAATGCAAGAGTTGGAACATTTCAGTAGTGTTTTGTCGTGGTTTACCGTGTCACAGTTACATCTCTTGATTTTTCAAAGTTCATTTGAATTTATTTCATTTAAATGCATGAGTTGGAACATTTTAGTAGTGTTTTGGCAATGGGAGACCACGGAATCAAATGGGGAGGAAAAAGTCTCCTGGACTTGGATTATGCTGATGATTATTAGCATCCTAGATTGAAAGTGTGAGCAAAATGAATGAAGTTTTAGAGGTTTTGCGAGTTTCAGGGTTGCTAGTATTGTTTGAAAATTAATGTTAGGAAGACCAAGTCACTAAGGCTAGGAATAAGTGAAGATGAAAAGGTGACGTTGGGTAATGAAAATATTGATCAGGTGGGCAGTTTCACTTACTTGGTAGTATTATTAGTAAAGATGGTGGGAGCAGTGAAGATGTTAAAAATAGAATAGCCAAGGCTCAGGGTGTTTTTTTCACAGTTAAAAAAAGTCTGGAAGAATAGGAAGATAAGTCTGCAAACCAAGATTAGAATCTTAGAAGCTACAGTGATGACAGTGGTCAAATATGGCTCTGAAGCATGGACGCTCCGAAAAGCGGATGAAGACTTTTGCTAGATGTTTTCCAGAGAAATTGCTTAAGGATTGTTCTGGGTACCGGCTGACTGACCGTATTTCAAAAACAATAGGCTATACGAAAAATGTGGTTCAATACGCTTTCTAGGTCTATAATGAAAGAAAGTTTGAGGTGGTTAGGGCATGTTCTTCGGATGAAGGATGACAGATTGCCGAAGATTGTTCTTTTCGGCCAACCATCTAGGGCTAAACGGAAAGCAGGTCGTCCCCGTCTGGGTTGGGAGGACGTCATAAAGAAAGATTTAAAGGAAATGGAACTTCGTGGCGGGTGTAAAAAGGGAGGCTTTGAATAGATTGGGGTGGAGGAGGAGCGTGCGTAGCTGTGTTGGCCTCAGGCGGCTTGGTGCTGCGATGAGTTGTTAGTAGTAGTAGTAGTTTGTCGTGGTTTACCGTCTCACAGTTACATTCTCTTGATTTTTCAAAGTTCATTTGAATTTCTTTCGTTGAAATGCAAGAGTTGGAATATTTCAGTAGTGTTTTGTTGTGGTTTATCGTGTCACAGTTACATTCTCTTGATTTTCCAATGTTCATTTGAATTTCTTTCGTTGAAAAACAAGAGTTGGATTATTTCAGTAGTGTTTTATCGTGGTTTACCTTGTCACAGCTACATTCTCTTGATTTTTCAAAGTTCATTTGAATTTCTTCATTGAAATGCTAGAGTTGGTTTATTTCAGTAGTGTTTTGTCGTGGTTTACCTTGTCACAGTTACATTCTCTTGATTTTTCAAAGTCAGTGTCGATTTCTTTCGTTGAAATGCAAGGGTTGGAATATTTCAGTAGTGTTTTGACATGATTTACCCTGTCAAAGTTACATTCTCTTAATTTTTCAAAGTTCATTTTGAATTCTATCGTTTTTGAAATGCAAGAGCTGGAATATTTCAGTAGTGTTTTGCTGGTTTACCTTGTCACAGTTACATTTTCTTGATTTTTCAAAGTTCATTTTGAAATTCTTTCATTGAAATGCAAGAGTTGGAAAATTTCAGTAGTGTTTTGATATGGTTTACCTTGTCACAGTTACATTCTCTTGATTTTTCAAAGTTCATTTTGAATTTCTTTCATTGAAATGCAAGAGTTGGAATATTTCACTAGTGTTTTGTCATGGTTTACCATGTCAGAGTTACAATTCTCTGATTTTTCAAAGTTCATTTGTATTTCTTTCGTTGAAATGCAAGAGTTGGAATATTTCAGTAGTGTTTTGTTGTGGTTTACCTTGTCACAGTTACATTTTCTTAATTTTTCAAAGTTCATTTGAATTTCTATCATTGAAATGCAAGAGTTGGAATATTTGAGTATTGTTTGTCGTGGTTTACCTTGTCACAGTTACATTCTCTTGATTTTTCAAAGTTCATTTTGGTTTTATTTCGGTGAAATGCATGAGTTGGAAACATTCAGTAATGTTTGTCGTGGTTTACCTTGTCACAGTTACATTCTCGTGATTTTTCAAAGTTTATTTTGAATTTCTTTCGTTGAAATGCAAGAGTTGGAATATTTCAGTAGTGTTTTGTTGTGGTTTATCGTGTCACAGTTACATTCTCTTGATTTTTCAAAGTTCATTGCGGATTTATTTCATTGAAAATGCAAGAGTTGGATTATTTCAGTAGTGTTTTGTGTGGTGGTTACCTTGTCACAAGCTACATTCTCTTGATTTTTCAAAGTTCATTTTGAATTTCATTCATTGAAATGCAAGAGTTGGAATATTTCAGAGTTTCATTTGAATATTTCAAAGTTCATTTGAATTTCTTTCATTGAAATGCAAGAGTTGGATTATTTCAGTAGTGTATTGTCGTGGGTGTACCATGTCGTGGTTACATTCTCGCAAGAGTTGGATTATTCAGTAGTGTTTTGTCGTGGGTTTACCCTGTCACACTTTCATTCTCTGATTTTCAAAGTTCATTTTGAATTTCTTCATTGAAATGCAAGAGTTGGATTATTTCAGTAGTGTATTGTCGTGGTTTACCATGTCACACTTTCATTCTCTTGATTTTTCAAGTTTTTTGAATTTCTTTCATTGAAATGCAAGAGTTGGATTATTTCAGTAGTGTATTGTCGTGGATTACCCATTGAAATGCAAGAGTTGGATTATTTCAGTAGTGTATTGTCGTGGATTACCATGTCGCAGTTACATTCTCTTAATTTTTCAAAGTTCATTTTGAATTTCTTTCATTGAAATGCAAGAGTTGGATTATTTCAGTAGTGTTTGTCTTTGTTTACCATTTCACAGTTACATTCTCTTGATTTTTCAAAGTTCATTTTGGATTTCTTTCATTGAAATGCAAGAGTTGGAATATTTTAGTCGTGTTTGTCATGATTTACCTTGTCACAGTTACATTCTCTTAATTTTTCAATGTTCATTTTGAATTTCTATCGTTGAAATGCATGAGTTGGAATATTTCAGTAGTGTTTGTTATGTTTTACCTTTGTCACAGTTACATTTTCTTGATTTTTCAAAGTTCATTTTGAATTTCTTTCATTGAAATGCAAGAGTTGGATTATTTCAATAGTGTTTGTTCATGGTTTTACCTTGTCACAGTTACATTCTCTTGATTTTCAAAGTTCATTGTGGATTACATTCATTGAAATGCAAGAGTTGATTATTTCAGTAGTGTTTTGTCATGGTTTACTTTGTCGCAGTTACATTCTCTTGATTTTCAACGTTCATTGCGGATTTCTTTCATTGAAATGCTAGAGTTGGAATATTTCAGTAGTGTTTTTGTTGTAGTTTACCCTGTCGCAGTTACATTTTCTTGATTTTTCAAAGTTCATTTTGGAATTTCATTCATTGAAATGCAAGAGTTGGAATATGTCAGCAGTGTTTTGTTGTGGTTTACATTGTCACAATTACATTCTCTTGATTTTTCAAAGTTCATTTTGAATTTCATTCATTGAAATGCATGAGTTGGAACATTTCAGTAGTGTTTTTTGTCGTGGTTTACCTTGTCACAGTTACATTCTCGTGATTTTCAAAGTTCATTTTGAATTTCTTTTGTTGAAATGCAAGAGTTGGATTATTTCAGTAGTGTTTTATCGTGGTTTACCTTGTCACAGCTACATTCTCTTGATTTTTCAAAGTTCATTTTGGATTCTTTCACTGAAATGCAAGAGTTGGAATAATTCAGTAGTGTTTTGTCGTGGTTTACCTGTCACACTCTCATTCTCTTGATTTTTCAAAGTTAATTTGAATTTCTTTCATTGAAATGCAAGAGTTGGATATTTCAGTAGTGTATTGTCATGGTTTACCATGTTGCAGTTACATTCTCTTAATTTTTCAAAGTTCATTTTGAATTTCTTTCATTGAAATGCAAGAGATTGGATTATTTCAGTAGTGTTTTGTCGTGGTTTACCTTTTCACAGTTACATTCTCTTGATTTTTCAAAGTTCATTTGGATTTCTTTCGTTGAATTGCAAGAGTTGGAATATTTCAGTAGTGTTTTGTTATGATTTACCTTGTCACAGTTACATTCTGTTAATTTTTCAATGTTCATTTTGAATTTCTATCGTTGAAATGCATGAGTGGAATATTTCAGTAGTTTTTGTTGTGGTTTACTTGTCATAGTTACATTTTCTTGATTTTCAAAGTTCATTTTGAATTTGTTTCATTGAAATGCAAGAGTGGATTATTTCAGTAGTGTTTGTCGTGGCTTACCTTGTCACAGTTACATTCTCTTGATTTTTCAAAGTTCATTTGGATTTCTTTCATTGAAATGCAAGAGTTGGAATATTTCAGTAGTGTTTTGTCGTGGTTTACCTTGTCACAGTTACATTCTCTTGATTTTTCAAAGTTCATTTTGAATTTATTTCATTGAAATGCATGAGTTGGAAACATTTCAGTAGTGTTTTGTCGTGGTTTATCTTGTCACAGTTACATTCTCGTGATTTTTCAAAGTTCATTTTGAATTTCTTTCGTTGAAATGCAAGAGTTAGAATATTTCAGTAGTGTTTTGATGCGGTTTATCGTGTCACAGTTACATTCTCTTGATTTTTTCCAAAGTTCATTTTGATGGATTACCTTGTCACAGTTACATTCGCTTGATTTTTCAAAGTTCATTTTGAATTTCTTTCGTTGAAATGCAAGAGTTGGAATATTTCAGTAGTGTTTTGTTGTAGTTTACCTTGTCGCAGTTACATTCTCTTGATTTTCAAAGTTCATTGTGAATTTCTTTCATTGAAATGCAAGAGTTGGATTATTTCAGTAGTGTTTTGTCGTGGTTTACCTTGTCGCAATTACATTTCTTGATTTTCAAAGTTCATTGCGGATTTCTTTCATTAAAATGCAAAAGAGTTGGAATATTTCAGTAGTGTTTTTGTTGTAGTTTACCTTGTCGCAGTTACATTTTTAGATTCTTCAAAGTTCATTTTGAATGTCATTCGTTGAAATGCAAGAGTTGGAATGTTTCAGTAGTGTTTTGTTGTAGTTTACCTTGTCGCAGTTACATTCTCTTGATTTTTCAAAGTTCATTTTGAATTTCTTCCATTGAAATGCAAGACTTGGAACATTTCAGTAGTGTTTTGTCGTGGTTTACCGTGTCACAGTTTACATTCTCTTGATTTTTCAAAGTTCATTTGAATTTATTTCATTTAAATGCATGAGTTGGAACATTTCAGTAGTGTTTTTCGTGGTTTACCGTGTCACAGTTACATTCTCTGATTTTTCAAAGTTCATTTGAATTTCTTTCGTTGAAATGCAAGAGTTGGAATATTTCAGTAGTGTTTTGTTGTGGTCTTTATTGTGTCACAGTTACATTCTCTTGATTTTCCAAAAGTTCATTTTGAATTTCTTTCGTTGAAAAACAAGAGTTGGATTATTTCAGTAGTGTTTTATCGTGGTTTACCTTGTCACAGCTACATTCTCTTGATTTTTGAAAGTTCATTTGAATTTCTTTCATTGAAATGCTAGAGTTGGTTTATTTCAGTAGTGTTTTGTCGTGGTTTACCTTGTCACAGTTACATTCTCTTGATTTTTCAAAGTTCAGTGTCGATTTCTTCGTTGAAATGCAAGGGTTGGAATATTTCAGTAGTGTTTTGACATGATTTACCCTGTCAAAGTTACATTCTCTTAATTTTTCAAAGTTCATTTTTTTGAATTTCTATCGTTGAAATGCAAGAGTTGGAAAATTTCAGTAGTGTTTTGATATGGTTTACCTTGTCACAGTTACATTCTCTTGATTTTTCAAAGTTCATTTTGAATTTCTTTCATTGAAATGCAAGAGTTGGAATATTTCACTAGTGTTTTGTCATGGTTTACCATGTCACAGTTACATTCTCTTGATTTTTCAAAGTTCATTTTGGTTTATTTCGGTGAAATGCAAGAGTTGGAATATTTCAGTAGTGTTTTGTTGTGGTTTACCATGTCCACACTTACATTCTCTTAATTTTTCAAAGTTCATTTTGGATTTCTTTCGATGAAATGCAAGAGTTGGAATATTTCAATAGTGTTTTGTCGTGGTTTACCTAGTCACAATTATATTCTCTTAATTTTTCAAAGTTCATTTTGAATTTCTTTCGTTGAAATGCAAGAGTTGGAATATTCAGTAGTGTTCTGTTGTGGTTCACCTTATCACAGTTACATTTTTTTGATTTTTCCAAGTTCATTTTGAATTTCTTTTGTTGAAATGCAAGAGTTGGAATATTTCAGTAGTGTTTTGTCATGGCTTACCTTGTCACAGTTACATTCTCTTGATTTTTCAAAGTTCATTTTGAATTTCTTTCATTGAAATTTAAGAGTTGGAATATTTCAGTAGTGTTTTTGTTGTGGTTTACCTTGTCACAGTTACATTCTCTTAATTTTTCAAAGTTCATTTGGATTTCTTTCATTGATTTCTTTCAAAATGCAAGAGTTGGAATATTTCAGTAGTGTTTTGTCATGGTTTACACTTGTCACAGTTACATTCTCGTAATTTTTCAAAGTTCATTTTGAATTTCTTTTCGTTGAAATGCAAGAGTTGGAATATTTCAATAGTGTTCTGTCATGGGTTACCTTGTCACAGATACATTCTCTTGATTTTTCAAAGTTCATTTTGGATTTCTTTCGTGAAATGCAAGAGTGGATTACTTCAGTAGTGTTTTATTGTGCTTTACTTTGTCACAGCTACATTCTCTTGATTTTTCAAAGTTCATTCTGAAATATTCCAACTCTTGCATTTCAACGAAAGAAATTCAAAATGAACTTTGAAAAATCAAGAAAATGTAACTGTGATAAGGTGGACCACAACAGAACACTACTGAAATATTCCAAACTCTTGCATTTCAACGAAAGAAATTCAAAATGAACTTAAAAAATAAGAGAATGTAACTTGTGACTAGGTAAACCACGACAAAAACACTATTGAAATATTCCAACTCTTGCATATCATCGAAAGAAATCCAAAATGAACTTTGAAAAAACAAGAGAATGTAACTGTGACAAGGTAAACCACATCAAAACACTACTGAAATATTCCAACTCTTGCATTTCACCGAAATAAAACCAAAATGAACTTTGCTCAAAAAATTAAGAGAATGTAAGTCTGACAAGGTAAACCATGACAGAACACTATTGAAATATTCCAACTCTTTCATTTCATCGAAAAAAATTCAAAATGAACTTTGAAAAATTAAGAGAATGTAACTGTGACAAGGTAAACCACGACAAAACACTACTGAAATGTTCCAAACTCTTGCATTTCAATGATAGAAATTCAAATGAACTTTGAAAAATAAGAGAATGTAACTGTGACAAGGTAAACCACAACAAAACACTACTGAAATATTCCAACTCTTGCATTTCAACGAAAGAAATTCAAAATGAACTTTGAAAAATCAAGAGAATGAAACTGTGACATGGTAAACCATGACAAAACACTAGTGAAAATTCCAACTCTTGCATTTCAATGAAAGAAATTCGAAATGAACTTTAAAAAATCAAGAAAAATGTAACTGTGACAAGGTAAACCATATCAAAACACTACAGAAATTTTCCAACTCTTGCATTTCAATGAAAGAAATTCAAAATGAACTTTGAAAAATCAAGAAATGTAACTGTGACAAGGTAAACCACAACAAAACACTACTGAAATATTCCAGATCTTGCATTTCAAACGATAGAAGTTCAAAATGAACTTTGAAAAATTAAGAGAATGTAACTGTGACAAGGGTAAATCATGTCAAAAAACACTACTGAAATATTCCAACCCTTGCATTTCCACGAAAGAAATAGACACTGAACTTTGAAAAATCAAGAGAATGTAACTGTGACAAGGTAAACCATGACAAAACACTACTGAAATAATCAACTCTTGCATTTCAATGAAAGAAATTCAAATGATCTTTGAAAAATCAAGAGAATGTAGCTGTGACAAGGTAAACCACGATAAAACACTACTGAAATAATCCACTCTTGTTTTCAACGAAAGAAATTCAAAATGAACTTTGGAAAATCAAGAGAATGTAAAACTGTGACACGATAAACAACAACAAAACAGTACTGAAATATTCCAACTCTTGCATTTCAACGAAAGAAATTCAAAATGAACTTTCAAAAATCACGAGAATGTAACTGTGACAAGGTAAACCACGACAAAACACTACTGAAATGTTCCAATCATGCATTTCAATGAAATAAATTCAAAATGAACTTTGAAAAATCAAGAGAATGTAACTGCGACAAGGTAACTACAACCAAAACACTACTGAAATATTCCAACTCTTGCATTTCAACGAATGAAATTCAAAAGGAACTTTGGAAAAAATCTAGAAAATGTAACTGCGACAAGGTAAACTACAACAAAACACTACTGAAATATTCCAACTCTTGCATTTTAAAGAAAGAAATCCACAATGAACTTTGAAAATCAAGAGAATGTAATTGCGAAAAGGTAAACACGACAAAACACTACTAAAATAATCCAACTCTTGCATTTCAATGAAAGAAATCCGTAATGAACTTTGAAAAAAAGATTCAAGAGAATGTAACTGTGACACGATAAACCACAACAAAACACTACTGAAATATTCCAACTCTTGCATTTCAACGAAAGAAATTCAAAATAAACTTTGAAAAATCACGAGAATGTAACTGTGACAAGATAAACCACGACAAGACACTACTGAATGTTCCAACTCTTGCATTTCAACGAAAGAAATTCAAAATGAACTTTGAAAAATCAAGAGAATGTAACTCTGACACGATAAACCACAACAAAAAAACTACTGAAATCCCCCCCCAACTCTTGCATTTCAACGAAAGAAATTCAAATGAACTTTGAAAAATCACGAGAATATAACTGTGACAAGGTAAACCACGACAAAAACACTACTGAAATATTCCAACTCATGCATTTTAATGAAAGAAATTCAAAATGAACTTTGAAAAAATAAAGAGAATGTAACTGTGACAAGGTAAACCAAGACAAAACACATGGAATATTCCAACTCTTGCATTTCAATGAAAAAAAATCAAAATGAACTTTGAAAAATCAAGAGAATGTAACTGTGACAAGGTAAACCACAAAAAAAACACAACTGAAATATTCCAAACTCTTGCATTTCAACGAATGAAATTCAAAATGAACTTGGCAAAAATCAAGAAAATGTAACTGCGATAGGGTAAATTTACAACCAAATCACTACTGGAATATTCCAACTCTTGCATTTCAATGAAAGAAATCCGCAATGAAAACGTTGAAAATCAAGAGAATGTAACTGCGACAAGGTAAAACCATGACAAAACACTACTGAAATAATCCAACTCTTGCATTCAATGAAAAAAAATCAAAAAGAACTTTGAAAAATCACGAGAATGTAACTCTGACAAGGTGAAACCACGACAAAACACTAATGAAATGTTCCAACTCATGCATTTCAATGAAATAAATTCAAAATGAATTTTGAAAAATCACGAGAATGTAACTGTGACAAGGTAAACCACGACAAAACACTACTGAAATATTCCAACTCATGCATTTTTAATGAAAGAAATTCAAAATGAACTTTGAAAAATCAAGAGAATGTAACTGTGACAAGGTAAGCCACGACAAAAACACTACTGAAATAATCCAACTCTTGCATTTCAATGAAACAAATTCAAAAATGAACTTTGAAAAATCAAAGAAAATGTAACTATAACAAGGTAAACCACAACAAAAACACTACTGAAATATTCCAACTCTATCATGCATTTCAACGATAGAAATTCAAAATGAACATTGAAAAATTAAGAGAATGTAACTGTGACAAGGTAAATCATGACAAAACACTACTGAAATATTCCAACTCTTGCAATCTCAACGAAAAAGAAATCCAAAATGAACTTTTGAAAAATCAATAAGAGAATGTTCCAACTCATGCATTTCAATGAAAGAAATTCAAAATGAACTTTGATAAATCAAGAGGATGTAACTGTGACAAGGTAAACACGACAAATCACTACTGAAATATTCCAAATCTTGCATTTCAATGAAAAAAATCAAAATGAACTTTGAAAAATCAAGAGAATGTAACTTGACAGGTAAACCACGACAAAAACCACAACTGAAATATTCCAACTCTTGCATTTCAACGAATGAAATTCAAAATGAACTTTGAAAAATCAAGAAAATGTTGAACTGCGACAGGGTTAAACTACAACAAAACACTACAGAAATATTCTAACTCTTGCATTTCAATGAAAGAAATCCGCAATGAACGTTGAAAATCAAGAGAATGTAACTGCGACAGGTAAACAGACAAAA